>JAODKN010000045.1:5023800-5043904 GCA_026774425.1 Petrocephalus zakoni
GGGCACACAGAGACACGTCGCGGCAGAGGGAGGGACTCAGGGCACACAGAGACACGTCGCGGCAGAGGGAGGGACTCCGGGAGCGTGGAGTTGCGTCACAACAGAGGGAGGGATACAGGGAGCACAGAGATGCATTGCGGCAGAGCGAGGGACTCCAGGAGCGTGGAGATGCGTCGCGGCAGAGGGAGGGACTCCAGGAGAACGGAGATGAGTCAGGGCAGAGGGAGGGACTCCAGGAGCATGGAGACGCGTCACGGCAGAGGGAGGGATTCTGGGAACACAGATACGGCAGAGGGAGGGCTTCTGGGAGTACGGAGAGACGTCACTGAGGCACAACCCACAGTATTCACAGGAAAGTAAAAATTAGGGAAAGCCAAGAGACTTCTGTGTCCAGTTTCAGAAAACACGCAGATCCATATATAACCAGGGGTGGGCAATCTTATCCGCCGGTGTGGGCCGGTGTGTATGCAGGTTTCTGGGATAACCTTTAGGTCAGCTGTTCAAACCCAGGTGTGAGGACTCCTCAGCCAATCAGTAACCGAGCTAGTACCCTAATCAGGAAGTGGCAGTGAAAACACACACACACACACACACAAACACACAAACACACACACACACACACAACAGCCCTTTCTGGATAAGATTGCCCACTCCTGATATATACAAAAATAGTATGTCGCCAGGGTCATATGCTTTGGTCCCGTGTTAAAGAGCCACTGGACATTGGGCTCATTCTTAAGCCCTCTGCATTGAAGTGCCTAGGGTGGTGCTGTTAGCAAGTAACGCTCACATGCTGCCCTTTAACCTCTTGTCCCATTGGCTGAAAGCGGCAGTTACTGAAGGAAAGAACGGCCCCCATACCCTTACCTCACGATGGCCCATCCGGAGGCAGAATTTAAATGTGCTTTTTCTGGCTGACAGCACCTAAGGCACAGCAGTGGTAGGGAGAGACACCGACACTTGAACTTGGCCAGTGTGTTGCTGTACCTACCTGTTACAGCCTTTGGACATTATGGGTAGAACTGGAGAGGAAGGCTTGGGGGGGGGGGGTTAACCCATGCAGGCACTAGCTGACACCAGCAGCAAACCCTTGCCGCTGTGACACTCTTGCCCATGTTAATCCCTCAGGGAACCTGTCCCTGTCACCCATATACCCATGGCGAGGGGCTTACCTCTCATCGAGCTCTTCCAGACGGCTCCGTACAGTATGGGCGTTGTTCTCCCGTGTCAGCTTCTGCAGCAAGAAGAAGGTCTGCTGGAACATGCGCAGCAGGTACTCCTCGAAGTCCAGGGGTACGCAGTTCTTGGACATGAGCTCATTGACGCAGGTCATGGCCAGCACCCCCAGTCTGGCCTGGTCCCCCGGGTCCCCGTCACGAACTGAGCTGCCATTGAGCTGAGCTGATGACGTGGTACTCGGCCCATTGGAGGAGGAAGAGGAATAGGCGGCAGGGCCAGACTTGACCTTGAAATCCATGTTGGGGCGCAAGTCGCAGCCAAAGCGAGCAAAGTGAAAGATGGTGGCCAACAGTGATGGCGTGATGCTGGCCGACAAAGGGATCCAACTGAAGAGGTGGGCTAGGCACTCCAGAGCCAGTGAGCAGAGCTGAAGGCTGTCCTGGTGCAAGCAAGGGACAGGCTGAGACAGCTGTTTGGAGCAGTAGGGTTCCTGAAGCAGGCTACCCAGCAGCTCTCCTGAAGGGGGCAGCAGAGAACACAGCAGAGCCCATTATCCTATCATCTGCGCAGCAAAACCCCTTATGGAACATTTGCGGCGCCACTGTACCCCTGGCTCCACCTACCAGTGTCTCCTGACGTGGGGGAGGGTGGGGGTGTGGCGGCAATAACACTGTGCTTGTCCCAGATCGTCTGCAGAATCCCTGCAGGGGAGCAGTGATGCAGCTCAGCAAATGGAAACTTAAACAGCTGAAAATTCCACACAAGCAGGTTAACTGAACCGTGTAAGTAATGATTAATAGAAAAGTGTGAGTCTTGACCGTTTAATCTTACAAATGTGGCTATAGAAAGGAAGTAACACATGCTACTCAAGTACTGTAATGTCACAGCCCAACCCTTGCTCTTAACAGTGGAACAGGCGCTCTCACCATCAGTATTTAGACAGTATTTATCTGATATCAGAAGCCAGGCTAGGGTTACTTAGCCATGTCCTCCAGCTACCTTAAATAGACACACATCATCAATGGCTACACTTCCTCCAGTGATCCGACCATCACCTCAGCCAGAGCGGAGACGACTGAAGAATCAAGAGTAGCTTCTATGGACCGACACAGGCAAAGTAACACTGGCAACGCATGCTGTTATGGATGTGATTTAGACCAAAGCGTACAAAGAGCTTCAGCGAGCGCAAGGGTTTCTTATGGTTTCGGGGCTTTAAAAGGAGGCAGTGAAGTAAAATGTAGACAAAACATTTTCTACACTTTTATTAACTTTGGGTGAGTTTGCAGCACAGCATTCACAGCTTGTAGTAAGACGGTACAGTATCCACACGTCTTCTGACAAAAAGTTTTGTTACTTCCCAGAATTTTAGCAAATCTGTGTTACAGGTAAAAACCCTCAATTTCTTTCTGTACACAATTTGTTATGGAAAGGGATAAGCTTAAACAGGAAGAGCCCGGGCAGGCTTAGGCTTAAACAGGAAGAGCCCGGGCAGGCTTAGGCTTATACAGGACGAGCCCGTGCAGGCTTAGGCTTAAACAGGACGAGTCCAGTCAGGCTTAAACAGGACGAGCCCGTGCAGGCTTAGGCTTATATAGGACGAACCCGGGCAGGCTTAGGCTTATATAGGACGAGCCCGGGCAGGCTTAGGCTTATACAGGACGAGCCCGCTCAGGCTTAGGTTTAAATAGGAAGAGCAGGGTTTGGTCGCGTTCTGGGGGGGGTCACCTGTGAGCAGGCTCAGCACAGTGGGAACCTGCTCCAGCAGCAGCTTCCGCAGCTCCTCCTTACGAGCCACGCTTAGGTCCTCCCGTGGACACGCCAGCTCCTCTGACGTGGTCTTCAGCAAGACCAGACCAAGGGGGGCCATCGCAGGGGCCTGGATGAGCTGCACATGGCGTTTATCACAGATTCACACATGGAGCTAAACCCATTTTGTAGGCTTTTGCTTATTAGTAAAACAAAGGCGATGCAGACAAACTAAAAAAGTTTCAACAAATATTGAAACAAAATGTGGTTTAATGCTCAACAACGACAAAAGTAAATGTCTTCCAATTCTTGCTTACAGGAAACACATTAGCAACCCCTCTCCCACCTCACAGCCAACACACAAGACAGCTCTTGATGACCCTCTTTTTTTAATTTATATTTCTTGGGAACGTGGTTCAGCACGTGAATCGAGTGACCTAGATGTATTAACATACGTGGCAAAGCACTAGTACCTGCAGAGTATTGGTGAAGAAGTCATGGTAGAACATGGGCCAGTCCTGCCTGCCAATGTCCACGATGACTTTGCACAGCTTGTTCCGTATGAAGTAGGGTAGGGCCTTGTGCTCTGAGAGCAGCAACTTTGGCAGGCAGCCGCGGATTTCCATGCGATCCTGGGAGGGTACTCCCAGCCACATCTTATTTACCAGGTTCTACGGGAGCCACAGAAAAAAGATCCTGAAAAACTAAACAGCACTTTCCATAATAAGCAACAAATATAAGTTACTGGCAAAACGAGAAGTCAAAAGAGGCTTTAAAGAATATAAAATATTTGAAAGTTTATATAAGTATAAGTATGTCATTATGAGTTCTTCAACGTCAGAAACAATAAGCCACAAGAACAATTTCAGCATTTCCCCAAGGCCCAGAATTTTGAGTAAACATTGTAATCCAATGAAAGAAGCAAAATGGTTTTGCTATTTCAGCAGAATACAACATAGGATACATAAAAACAGCTTAAAAGTTGATCCCAAAGTTCCCAAACTACATTTTTCCCAGGTACAAGGACCTGAGTTTTTGACAACACCAGTCAACCCCACGCATTGTCTCACTGATGGAAAACTGTACACTATGCAGACTTCAGGTGGGGGGAATCAGATGAGTGTAACCACGGTTACTCACCTCAAACACCGTCAGACTATACATCATTACATACTCATTGCGAGTGTTGGAGAGGAAATACAGACAGTATCGCCAAGCTCCGATTTGCTGAGCAAAATTATTCAGCAGCTCTTCTACATAAAATGAAAAGAAAACATCTGACAATGTAATAACAGTTATACTTCATGCAACTAAGAACTAAGGAAACAATAAAAATGGCATCCAGAAAATATTTTCATTCCTTCATCAAGTATATCAGTCTCTAATAAAAGGGAACCTGAAAATCTGAATAAATCTGCATTTGCAAAACCAAGACTTACCAATCTCCCGCTTGCGCTCATTAGTGGTGCAACAATGAAAGAATTCAGTCATGAGGCTCTCCAAGGCCCGCAGAGAAGCCTCTTCTGATGCCTGGGGCACAAGGAGGAAGGTGGTGCAACAGATGGCTTGTGAACAACACACGCACATTGTACATACAAATATGCCACCAAGAGTCACCCACTGAAATGAACACCTGACCCACAAACAAACAAAACAGGGCAAAAGATGCATCCGTGACATTTTTTATAATTCTGCCCCAAAAGATATATGCTTGAAGCCATAGGTTCTCTTTTGATTTACAAATGATCAAAAACAAGTATTTATAACATTTTGCTAGGTACGTTAAATCATCTGTTTTCTGACATACCCTGTAAACCACAATGGAACAGCTATATCAGAGATTCATTCTCTGACAAAGTCTGCTTTGTGGTGCGTTTCTGCAGTGTGGGACAGGAATCATCTCTCTAAATAAGCTGGCATTACAAAACAGTTAAACAGTAAGCGGAGAAAATCTACGGCTATGAAAGTAGAACTGAGTGATGTAAGCGGAACTGACAGGTTTTAAAGAAACTGACAGCCATTTTGCATCTCTGCTTTGGCTGCAATTATTTATTTAAGCCATATAGTTTATGAAGGATGATTATGAGGCCTCAGACTGCATCGCACTGCGAGATGTCCAAGCATGGAAAAAGCCATGCTAAGCAGTTTTGCCACTAACACGAACTGCAGCTCTGATTAGTAGGCAACTTTCTGGGGCCCTGGCGGATGCTTGTCTGATACTCGATATTGAAAACTTACAGCTCACAAAATTCTCACCATGCAACAGAAATTCTAATTAATATACAAATATTGGATCTGGGATGACACTGAATGGTCATTCAACACAGTACAGTAGCTCAGGTACAAAATATCAGAGCTTTTTTCCCTAAACAAATATGCTAATATTAATACAGAACAAAAAAGGCATTGCATTTGTTTATCTGGGAGACCGTTTTGTGCAAGGTGACATATGAATAAGGCAGACAGTAAATTACAGGACCTGTTAGAATGCCAGTGAGATCTTCCATATTTCTCTGAAAAAGTGACCCAGAGGAATCCATATTAACTTTTAGACGGGGGACTATTTTAAGTTTGGGTCATTCCTTGCATGCCCCATTGCTGCGTCACTAAAATGCTGTTTAGCCACATAGCGTGCGCCGGAATGGGTCTGGACATGCTGCAAATTGCTCAATACAAACCACCCCGTTTACGACAGACTACTTGTGCAGACAAGCTGCATTTCCCCTCACACCTGGACGAGTACGTAAGAATGCACAGGTAAAGATGCGCGTGTACAAATCAGATCATTTTATTACCATGCAACCATAAAGAGAAATATTCCGAAACTGCAAAGCAGCTGAAATATCCAAAGCACTTCCTGGAAAATGCCAGATATGCACAACAAAAAAAAAAAGATTTTTGTAGTGAGCTCCAGTGCGTAAGACAAGGAAACCGCAGCTTACGGCTATAAGACTATCAGCGGAACCGCACGGAACATCCCGTCAACGCCTCGGGCTGCAGGACACCTGCCTGGGGGCGAGGGCCTCCGCACAGGAGCCTCCGACCTGGGGATGGTTAGGCTTTGCGTGCCACTACTCACCATGGCCGCGACCACGGGCTTCCAGCGAGTATCTGCAGCTACTTCAGCTTCCGAAGGCTGCGCCTCATAACCTGCGCGTCACTGCAGGCCCGTTCAGCGGCGGCTCCTCATAGCAGCGGGCAGGACGGGCAGGACGGGCCGGCGGCGGCACACGGCGACAGGGCCCTCGGCGCTAATGGCGACGCCGGAGCCGATAAAACCGTTTGAAATTCAAACCGACGATATTGTTCTGCAAGGGGGTCCGCCGCCGTGACACTCAACTTCTGGACTATGAAGAACAGATAAAACAAAAGGGAAACTGCGAGTTTCCTTCCATAAAAGCGTACATCCCTAATTCTACTGCATGCAGAAAAACTGGAGCAGTGTACGCGGCTCAGCCCGTTCCCGTTTCCGCACTGTTTTCCCGAACAGCCGTCGTATTGCGGTGCCTGTCTGTCACAGGCCTCGCAGCCGCTACTTCCTCTGCGCACACCGACCCCTCCCCACCGGAAGTGACGTCGCCGCTCGGCCGGAGGGAACCGGCTACGGCCAGCGGTGCACGCCGAGTCGGTGCTGCGCACGCGCCGTTCCACCCCGCACAGAAAAGCCCTCCTCGGGCTGTCAGCTTAACTACTAGTCACTCACGATTTCATGTTACACACTGACTAATATAACGTAATACAACAATTACCACAGTTTGGTTGAACTAATGCAAAAATGTTGAAATAATATTGTGACTTGAATCCAGCTAGAATTTTTAAACATATTTAAAAATGTTCTTATTCTTTCATTAATATTCAATAACATTTTGTTTTCCAGGATTCTGTTTGTGCATTTTGAACTCTTTACTTTTGTTTGCACTATGTGTACTGTCCTCTATGTACCTTGCTACAGTATGTGCCAGAATTTTCCATTAGGATTAATATTCTAAACTGAATACCCCAAGCCATTTTTAAAACTCCAAACATTGTCCCTCACTTACAGTTCATTATTTGGTTTTACACTTTCAGACCCTACTAATCCTCACATGGGGCTCATATATTTTATCAGAAAAGAAAAACATTTAACAGAGGTCAATAGATATATAAATATTACATTTTTGCAAAACAAATGTGCTACAAACAAAATTATTAAGATCATAAGAAGCGTGGAGAACATGAAGAAGAAGAACAAGGGCATTGCTGTTTGGGGATTACATTTTTAGCCTAATCATGATTGTTGTGTCCACAGAAAATAGGCAATGATGGCCTAAGGATGCTCTGTGAACCACTGGCTGTATTTTCTGACCCCATGAGATGATTCTCTCTGTTCAAAGAAACAGCTCAAATCATGCCCCGAAGCAAGATTACCATATAGTGGGGTCAATGGTTCAGGAAGCTTATTTTGGATATCATCTTATAGTGGATATCGCTACATTTAGGCTATGATAGATTGAGAGTTTGAGTCCATTTGAATGGGACTTGAGCAATCAGTTTGCTGCCACTAGATGTCTTTGATATTATGGAAACTTTGTGGACTTTAAAATTGTAAGTAAATCACATATTTAAAGTAAGTCATATTACATTAAATTCTAAGTAGCAGTATGTGTCAGCTATAAAAGAGGTTTGACAATCCACACTTTCAAAGGTCCAGACCCTGGGGCTCACATTGCAGGGATAATAGTCATGGGAACCTCCCATCCTTTAATGTCTCAAAGGACAGAATGTGCCAAACATGCACAAACTGCATTGCAAATTTAGCCGTAGTGGGCCTCAACTGAAGGAAAATCTATCACTTTCGTTTAGTTTAGCTGAACCGCTACTTAACACATAACACAGCGTAGCTATTGTTGCTGGTGCTGCTGTACATTCCCTTTCTTATGCTTGTCCATGAATGTGTCTATGCATGTGCCAACCACACATGCTCTCTGCCTTCCCACAGGTCCGGATGGTGCCGGGGGTGGGCACCATCTGAGCTGGAGTCCTGGTTCAGTCTCATGGAGGGGTGACATGGTAGTTATGACTTATGAACTGTAACGTCGTGGGTGCAGCTTTCAGTCTGCCGCCCTACACAGGCTGGCGTGGAGAACTGACTCATTGATGGGCTTCGGCTTTGACCTTGATTACAGTTTACACCTTGTTTTAAGCAAGCCAGTCCACTCTTTCTTTGTCAGTAATGTTAGCAGGCCCCGGGGGGGGGGGGGGTGGACAGCCAGCTTTTTTCTCCCAACTTGGGAGTTTTTAGCTCCTCTAACACACTGTCATCTGGACTTTTATTTATTTGTCTTTCCATTTCCCTGTTTTTGTATTATTCTTGCTTGGTGATGCTATAATGTATCACAACAGACCCATGTACTGTAAATGCTTTGCAGCAACTCTGTTGTGTAAGGCGCTATATAACTGAATTGAATTGGCGTGCTGACAAATTTATGCAAAATAATCTCATTCTTCAATTCTACAGTTGTATAATATCATAAGATTATTTGTCTACAATTTTAATAATTAATAATAATTTTAATAATTTAATTTTGAAATTGCAACCTATAGAAATATATAAAAATGTGAACACGTGTTTTTACCTAAATACTGTTAGTCCTTGTGTATGTAGGCGTGAAAGTATAATTATTAATTTATTGCACATTATATGACAATTTGTGGAATATTTCAGCACCAATTAGGTGATTACTTGTATTCCATTGTGCTTGTCTTAATGTCCATGTCTGAAAATGTCATTTATATGTTTAAATACTTATATTCTATTTATTTCTTTTATGCAAGTATGACCAAAAATTTCTATGATGAAAAAGTAACAACTGTAACAGATGTGCTTACTCTAGGGTGGATGCTGGTAGACTAGGACAATTTTTGAAATGTTACTTTCTCACTTATAAAATATGATTTGAATCATAAATCCATCCATCCATTACCTGAAACCAATTATCCTTCTGGGTCGTGGGGGGTCCGGGGCATATCCCAGAAACTACAGGCACGAGGTGGGGAACAACCCAGGATGGGGGGCCAGCCCATCTTAGGGCAGTGAATTATAAATATTAAAACATAAAATTATTACTGAAAGCTCAAGAACTGAACTTAACTTAATAGACCAGAGAGGCGTAAAGATACAGAGTATCAAACATACTAGTGTCCCAGTTCGCCATTTGCCCTCCTTAACTAATATTCCCTCTATATGCCAGAGGTATTCAAACTGTGGGGTGCATAGGAATTGCAGCAGGGTGCCGGTGAGGAAGAAAAACAGACCTGTCAGGGTGGGGGGTGGGCGAGAGGATTTCTAGATCTTTCCATGTTGTTGACTGTACACACAGGCCCAAGAACAAACTGAGGTTAATTAGTTACCAAATTGCCCGTAGGTGTGGAGATGCCACAAACTGTAAGGAATCTACTGAAATGGTAACCTACTTAAAACAACAGAACAGTAAAGAAAACAAAGACTACTATTTAAAACAATTAAAGTAGCACATAATTGGTTTCAGGAGCACCACCACACCCCTTTCCAGCAACCTCAAGACCCCCCCAGGCTTTCCCAATCAGTCTACGGACTTGTTCTTAGGACTAGTCACCAGAGACACGAATCTCACTGCCAAGGTAAGTGGACACTTCTGGACACATGCAAACCCAACACTCCTCACTCAGTCTCTCGAGAGCCCCTTTCAGAGCCTCCATTGACTCTGCAAAGATAACAGCATCATCAGCAAAGTCGAGAATCTTTCTTTACTAACACAGCCGCTGGACTCCACAACCCTGTCCAACATCCAGTCCGTACAAGCATTGAACAGAGTGGGAGCAGAGTAGGAGCGATAGATTTCTTAGGCATAAAACCAGACTGCTCCGGTCGCTGGTAGTTGAGCAAATGATCACAGATCCCATTGAGAATGACCCTAGCAAGGACCTTACCTGGCACAGAGAGCAGTGTTATCCCCCTGTAATTGCTGCCTTCCAGACGATTACCCTTCCCTTCCCAGATAGGGACAACAAGTCCCATTTTCCAGTCGGTTGGGATGACACCTGCCTCCCAAATGGAACCACGATGGGTTGTTAGGTTGTTGAACAGCCTAACGACAATGATGTTGCTGCTTTTGCAGTTCGCCACACTGGGGGCTGTGGCAGTAGTGATGAAGTCATGTGGCACTTTTTTGATACTTTTGGACTGAAAGTTGTGACCCTCCAGACTTTTCTTTTTGAGGAATCTCCTTGCATTGCATGCTGGCATCTCTGACTGATGTAGAAAACAAATCCCTTAAAATTCCATTGCCTTTAGCACTGCAGTTACTAGTATAATTACTAGTTGTTCACACATTGCTGTCCAGTCTCTATTTGTGGACATGTTGCTACATTGTTTGCATGTGCAAAACAGAACATAATGTGTTGTTATTAACTGGTATTGCTACCAATGGCTAACAATGAACCTAGTGAGAACCGGGGCCTGTTTCAGAAAGCTGGATTTCATACTTAGCTGGATAACTTGTAGGGTTTAAAGTAGTCTGGGCTTAATGTAAACTGGGGTACCTTAAATCCAAGAATTTGCCTGGCAAAATCCTGCTGTTTGAAACACGCTGGTCCCTGGTATTGCATATTGGCTTTCCGACGTCTTGTACTGGAACGCAGTTGACTTGGGTATGACGTCATTCCCAGCTCCGACTTCCGACCTCTGAGGTAAATGAAATGCAGCATTAGATTAGCCACCACTGCCCTAGAGCATTCTGATGCTGCTGCATTACCACCAATAACCAGAGGGGGGAGCTCATGCTCCCTCAATCCCCGTACTTGCAGGGCTACAGGCAACCTTGGTGAGATTACGCCCAGCTGCTGGACACATTCACCATGCCAGGGTAAGGAGTCAGACACACTGTCTGGAGGTTCTGCGGCATGTGGAGGGATTGTATATCGCCTTGGGAATATCTGGGGATCCCCTACAATAAGATGCAGTTTGTAGCTTTGGAAAGAGAGGCCTGGCTGATCTGCTTAGCATGCTGTCACAGTGAGCCTCACTGAGAGAAGTGTGCAATGCCGAGAATCAGATAATCAGTCCCCACAATGAACAATCACATACTTTAATGATTTAAATAGTGTTTTCCAATCTTGCTGCTGGAGTACCACCTGGCAGGAAGTTTTCACTCCAGCCTGACCTTAATTAGCATCAGGTGTTTCTTAATGGCCTAATAATGAAGGTGGTAGGTTGTAATCAGTGTGGGTCTGACTGAAAACATTCTGGCAGGTGGTACTCCAGGGGTAGGATTAAGAAACACCGATTTAAACATATTTAATAGGTCACTGTCTTGGACAAATATTTAGCATGTATTTTATGTTTTTTATTACTGGTCATTTTTGCTTTGACATCACATTTTGTGCTGTACCCTTGGAGAAATCAATACATTTACAGAGTCTTAGAAAAACTGACTATTAAAAACATGTAAGCCAGAAAAATGCACTACTATAATAGTGAGACAACTCCACGAGTGAGAAAGTAACTTATTGTGCTCCACGAGCACAATAAGTGAACTAGACATAGCTTTATCCTTTTTGAATAGCTAACTAGTCTTTTATTTATTTTGTTAATGCCAGTAAGGCATAAGGTTCAGTCTTTGAACTGTATATGGCACTAAAAAAACATGACACAGCGCAAATAAGCTCACACTTTTATTTTGAAATTTGTACACTGGTTGGCCACCGGAAGTAAATGTTAGCGGCGTGTCGCGCGATAAACTTGAATTCCGCGGGGTGAGTTGTTGATGGAGCTACAGAATGGAGCTTACGAAAACAGAAACCGGCCGCCTCCTGTTAAAGTCCTCTCCGGTCAGCTCCGGGAGGGCAGAGAAGAAGCATGTCCAAATGGGAAGACACGATACACAATAAAAAGAGTGGGACCGGGGAGAAGCGCGCCGCTGCACGTCTCCGTGGTGTGGATGCAGGGCACCGTGTTGAAAGTCAACGCAAACCCCGACGCTACCGTGCTGCTCATAGACGAGACCGGGACTTTCTCCGTCAGTGGCGTCGACAGGATCCCTAAAGGAAAACCTTGTCTTTCCCAGGGTGAGTAGGAAGTAGTTTAATGAATGGACATCCGACTCGGCAAGGTTACTAACTTTGCTCAGCTGGCAAGGCTCAAGGCAAGTATGCACACGCATTTACATGTATGTAAGAGTTTTATTGCCTTGTAAGTAGTATGTAGGGATTGCAAACTGCCCCAACGCTTTTGATTTAGGTAATTTTAGGTTTAATTAATGGCATGATATAGATTTGCCATAAGATTTCTTGAGTGGGCGTGAGAGACACGCCAGATGCTTGAGAGTCTGCAATCCTGACTTAGCTGACGTTGCATCACATCCATTAAATACAACGCTGGCAGAATTGCAATCAGCTCAGTCCACCTTATACCAAATGGCATTTGATACTAAATATTGATTGTGGACACATAATTAATACAATCTAAGACAAAAAGCTGTTGTTTTCTTTGTTTCCTTGTTTTGTTATGGGATAACAGTTCAAATTGAACATTTAGTTTGTGGCAGTTCATCTGTCAAGAATTAATGACACGGTATAACAAAATCCAGTGACGCAGCATTTATTAATCATGGGGCCTGTATCCCGAGGCTGGGTTTTTGGGTTAGCAGGATAACTTGTTGGATTTAAGGTAGTCTGGGGGAAGTGTAATGGACCGATGATGAAGTCCATCTAAACTGGAATACCTTAAATCCGACAAGTAATCTAGCTAATCAGCAAATAATGCTGCGTGATAAAGCCCCCTGGTCAGTGTCATGCTTTATATTTCCCCCAAAAGTCTTTGCGTGGGTATACATACTAGGGGCATCCTAATTATGTCAGTCCACTCGTTGATTAATTTATTTAATCTTGAAATAGATTAACAGAATACATGGGGGCAGTGTCTTCTAGGCGTAGGGGAACATCATGATGAAATTGATTGTATCTGCAAGCATGCGGAGGAAGTTTCCGACGTAATGATTCCTGTGAGAGCACTCTTCTTTTGTCTTGCAACTCAACAAATGGGCCATATCAGAACTGAACCATTTTGTGGCATTTTGTTTGCCCTGGGCTAGTATGGAAAATCCGAAAATGTCTCTGGCCTACCTCATATAGTTTAGGAGTTACACCGGCTTGAAATTCAGTGACATTTTTCCTTCATTGACCAGAAACACTGCAAAATTAATGTGTCAAGGGGGAAAAAAACGAGTGTCAGTTATCATGACAGTATATGCCCTGGGAAAGAGGAACGGCAATCAAGTCAACGTTGTGGGACAGATGGTCACTTAATAGGATAGCTGCTGAACATCGCAGAAGTACTGCTCTAAAAATGAGCACAGAGCTGAATCAGCATCGCTGTGACACATTCTTAATAAAAACTGCACAAAACTGGAATTTACAGGAGGGCTCTCTTTTGGAAACTCATATATCCAAGCACATTGTACGGATGTATAGCCTGGTGTAGCAAGCCCGAAACCCGGACCCCTGAGCGCTGGAAAATGTAATGTCCTCTGATAAGACATCATTCAGCCAGGCTATTCATTTAAGAATGCAAGACATTTACAAATGAGAGGAGGCCATTCCGCCCATCAAGGTAATTTTGGGAGAATTCCACTAATTGCTCAGAGATGTTAAAACCTTATCTAGTTCTGATTTAAAGGAACCCAAGGCTTTAGCTTGTACTGCGCAGACAGATTATTCCATACTCTTAACTACATGCCATGTAAAGAAGTTTTTCTTAACTCCAGTTTGAAATGTCTTTCTGCTAATTTCCACCCACAACAAGTTATTTTATTTGAACTAATACTGAAGTAACTATTTAACTGGACAGCATCCAGACCTGTTAGAATCTTATATTCCTGGATCATGTCCCCTCCCCCTTAGTCTCCTTTGTTTGAGGCTGACCAGATTGAGTTATGGTTTTCATTTTGTCCTGCTTTTTCTATAGGCAAATATGTCATGGTGATGGGAGTAATTCAGTCGTGCAGCCCTGAACCGCTGCTGCGCGCGGTGAAGATGGCGGACCTCTCTGGGAATGAGACCCACAGGAAAATGTGGAAGTTGGAAGTGGAGGACCTGCAGCAGACACTGGAATAAGCAGAGGGCTGCACGCGTAGGGGTGCCATCACTGACGTCTGCGTTATCCTCCCAAGTTTGCATTCTGTAAATTGACTGTGAGTCAGTTATACAAGTATTAGCTGAATTTTTATTCTTTTATTTTTCTAATTACAGTGTTGATTCTGCCAGTTCTAATGGTGGATGCATATACAGGTTAAATGCACTTGCATTTGACTGTTTTGCTCTACACTCAGTCTTTGCAATGGCCTTTTTCCACATACAGACCAACTGGGGACCAGGGCTTACATCTTTGTGTGTGACATCGTCCCATTAATATGCACAGGCAGTTTGGCTGCTTACACACGTCATAGCGACAGATTGTTGGCTGTTCTTTGTACAGATGCTAAGTATTTATCTTTCTAGCTCTCATGGCACTGCCTATCGTTGGTGCCTAAATTACCGAATGACACTATGAAGGGTTTGAAGAATAAACATTCTAGCAGTGTTTTTTTTCTAGGAGTCTTTAAAAAAAAAAAAGTGCCTAGCTGGTTATATTAAATAACCAAAAGCTTATTACTAGTGAGAGAACTGCTTCTCATGTGATCTGTAAGAGAGCAGTTTGCACAGGGAGACAAGATTTGAATATGAATGGAACAAAAATAAACATGACTATAATTTAAGTTATTTCTTGTAAGTGTAATTGTTGTCTATACAAGCATCTAACCGACCATCCTGGTCAGGATCATGGGATAATTATTGTTTGAGCTTGTTGGCAATTTCCCTTTGTGTTTTATTTTAGTTAGCGAAAGAAACTTGACAGGTTAATTAGATGCTTTTGGCTCTTCTGGTATGGATTTGTTAATTTAGTTTTTCCTACTACTCAAATCACAAGTAAAATGGCTCCCTTGCAAAAACACAGTGGTAGTGAAAATGCACCTTCAAGCCACCCATCTTCCAACCACCAGCCAGGACAGAAACGAGGGCGTCTGGAGCCAATCCCAGGCAGCAAACAATACAAGCAAATACACCTTTAGTTAGTTAAATGTTTTATTGGCGATCCAATTATCCACACCTGCACAATCAGCAACCACTAATCAAGTGAAAATCAATTCTAAAGAGGCTGTTGAAAGGAAGTAAGAACAGAGCACATACTAAGTATGTATAAAACATTTATTTGTGCTTAAGCACCCAGTATTAGTGGCAGTGTCACAAGGAATGCATGCATTTAACAGCTTATTTATATATAAAATTTACAATTTCAGTAACTCATACCAACACTGTTCAGTCTTATTGTGTAAAATTACTTTATGCACACTTTAATACATTATAACGTTATATATAGTTATTTTTCCCTTCTTAATGAGAATACGCCAAGCAGCAGATTTTCTGGAGCAAATACATGGAGTTACACAAAAAGCATTTGTAAAATCTTTTCCCTAGCCACACTGAGGAATGGGAACAGCAATCACATTTTCTGAACAGGCCTAGAATCTATTGCCCTCGCTTACAAAAAAGACGTCTTTCATTTACAAACATGATCTTCAGCACGGCACAGTATTCTGCTAACGAATGCTGGCAGGATAACTCAGATGCAGTCCCCACCAAGGAAGAACAAATGGGCGTTACCACTATAGTGAATTAATTTAGTCAGAGGTACCCTGTAAGCATTGCGTTTCACATTAATGGAAAAACCAATATGGGAAGAAAACCTTTATTAATTGTTACAGTAACCTGTCAATTGTAACAGCACATTATTAAAACACACCAAAATGCCTGTAGTATTGTGGCCTACCATTTTTAAAGTGAATTACAAAACACTTTGTGAATACAGACTAAAAAATTTAAACAATGAGTCTTAATAGAGCCTCAGGGTGGGTGGATTTTCCTTCACTTTTACTTAGTATTTCCTTAGTTAAAGTAAGGAACTTAGCAGTTACTTAGCAGTTCCCTCACATTGCATACATGCATCTACTGTGATCATGGTTAGCTTGGTAACCGCGGGATATAAGGGCGGAATGCCCCGGACGGCACGTCAGTTCCTCATAGTGCACGGGATCATGGACAAGCAAACTAACCACACAAGCGCTTTGTAATATAATTAACATAACCCCAGAAATATTGACATGCCTCAAAAAGTGAGAAAAACAGTGACACGGTTTAGAAAATAAACATATAATGATTATAATTTTCCTCAAATGTGTGGAGAAATTGCTTTTCATGTGATAAAATATTCCCGCAAAACTTCTTTGAAATACTTTATTGTGAACAACATGTGGTAAAATTATTGGCACCCTTGAATAAATCAAAGAAATTTGCATTTTTCGGGGGGGGGAAAAGTTTCTTGATATGGCTCTTAAATATTAGGAACTATAAGGTAACACAGGCAAGGCCCTTCTGCTGTCCGTCAACATGAGTAATAAAGAGCTCACAACTCAAATGTGAAAAAAGCTGTTAAGCTGCACTGCGCAGAAATGGGCTACAAAAGATGGTATTCAGCTAAAATGATGACAAAGCACAATCAGGGCCACAGTGAGGAAGAAAATTTGCCAGGAAGGGGTCCATTTATATGTGTAAGCCAAATATCGATCATTTATTTCAAATACGTGGTCACTTCTGTGTATTAAAAACATCTGTCATTTTCATGAGTTGCAATTGCGAAAATTTAATTTAAAAACAAAAAAAAAGTTTTGACTACCACAGTACCCCTTATTAAGTAAAGGAGCTGAGGGCTGCTGGGATTGTCGTCAATGCCTTAGGCCTTGTGGGATTGCTGTTGAGGCCTTAGGCCCTGCGGGATTGCCATGAACGCCTTAGCCTCTCTCTGTGAATGTGACTATGTACTGAAAATATGTGCCGCATAGATCATTTTGAGGGCTAAGAGAACAACGTATCCTGGTTTGCAAGCAAGACCCTGGGTTACTCTCTCGGCTAGGAAGAGAACGCAGCTCCTAGAACAGCGAACGTAAGAGTAACTCTTGCTGTGCTGGATTATTATATCTAGACTTAATGGTAACATAATATAACTGAATCACTGCCAAGTAAGAACATATAATCTATTTAGTGTTAAAACGGACAAAGGAATGCATTGTATAACATTATATCCTGCAAGATGGTGTCGTTTGACCCTGAGTAATTGTCGTAGGTTGGCAGAAATAACAGCGGGAGAAGCCTTTGCATAAGATAACAGAGAACAGGGAGCGAATGGCCTTGGAAGGCTGCGGGCCGGAGACAAGCTAACAAGAAACCTTTAAGAACATCTGGGGATCCTGCGCAGCGACGTCACTCGCAGGAGAGGTATAGAATGTATGCTGGTTTGCAAGTCAGTCTGCAAGTTCTCCTTTACATGCGGGAATCACTGTTCCAACAGACACTTTCCACGAGAAACTTCCCCGACCTGCATTTTATTTGCCCGTCTGCAAGTTTTAACTTCCATACACTAAATGTAAATAAGGCGTCAGACATTCGCATGCGTGGATCGACTTAGAAGGGGCATTCTTGCTAGTGACTATGTGAACAGAAAGATTAGAAAGGAACGAGTTTTCGTGGACCATCGAGATATGTGTAAATGTGTAAACTGTGTGTAATGCCCTTTGGTTTTCCCTACGCTGCAGGTGAACAAATGTAAAAACTACAATTTGCAGCCTTGTCCAGTTTTCCCACACGAAATGAGGGCAATCGACTGCACTGGCAGTGCGATAAGGGCACCTCAAAACAAATCAAAAGATTATTCATCAGATGAACAACTGTAGAGCATACAGCAGTATATGCAAACGATGAAATTGATGCTAATTTAGGTACTTCTGTCAATGGAAAGCCATTTCATCCTATTAAATGTGCAGGTAATGTGCAGTATCTATGATACCAGCATGTCAATGACATTCCGATTAGTTCATGTTGAGTTTCAATATATACATATGTGAAAGATAAATGGTTAGAAACCATTTTCTTGTTGGTGATAAATGTGCTTAGGTCCCCAAATGTAACACATGCTACATGCACCTATCTCGCACTGTTCAAAATTCCTCTTCTTGGTTTCTACGTAGTCACTATCGTCAGACTTGGTGTAAATATTGGGTCCAGAAAGTAAAAATCCTACCAGCAGAGTATAAAGAGTCACAGTCAGAGTGCTCAATTAGTTGGTTGAAACTAAACTGAATTTACACCTGTATGCAACCAGAAAGGCTTGATTTACATATATGAGCATGCAAGTCGTTTGCTTTGACCATTCATGGTTATTTGTGGGTGGCAATTGTGCAGGATTTCAGGCTTGTGCATATGTGCACATTTCCAAAGGGAACTATGCAGGCTTGATAAATCTAATATTTATAGCATCAAATAACATCAAAATTGGTAAAGAAATGGCTGCAGCAACAGAAAATTAAGGTTGCGCAACTCTCCAGTCTCCTGAGTTGAACTCAAGTGATAAACTGGTCTCAACTGAAGAGGGCAGTTCACAAGGGAAAACCTAAGAATCTCAGTCACTTGGAAATGTCCTGCATGGAAAAGTGGCTTGTGATCCTTGTAATCGCGTTCCAACCTTGCCAAACACTCCCGAAAGAGGCCCAGGGCCGTCATTCTCGCCTGCGGAGGCTCCATATACTGTAATTTGGGTGTAAAGATTTTTGGAATCTGCATTTTAATGAAAATTTGTGTTACTAAAGGAAAACTATTTTGTTCAAAAAACCAGGAGGTATAACCATGGGGGCGTGACTATTTGTTGAAGCACAAAATATCACTCATTGCATGTGTTTATATATTAACTTTAGCTCATCTTCATGAAGGATGCCAATAATTTTGGAGTTAACTGCATGTAAGAAGCCATGCTTTTGAAGTATGAGGCTTAACACATAATTATACTGCGTTCACAATTCGATATCTGGGTGGCTCAGTTTAATTTACATAGTTAATTAGGAATTTAGTACAAATATACAGGAAGAAGTTCTACCGGGTATATTTCTATTGGAAATCTACAGTGGTTACAGAACATAAACAGCGAGGTGAGGCAGAACAAATGGTCTGCGGAATACAGTCACCTAACTGTGATCACAGGCGCTTGTAGGTTCCCAAGACGGTGCTGCAGTTTGGACACCTGTGGGTCACATCCTTTAAGTCATCCACGCAGAACGGAATCAGGCAGCATCCATAGATGCAGCTGAAAAAGAAAGGGTGGGCAGGCACAGAGCCTGAATGAGCAAGACGTGTGTAAGAGTGGTCAGCATGATTCGGTCACAGCTGTCCTGTGCGACAGCTTACCCAAAGACGAAGAGGCCGGCACAGGTCAGCCAGGTCATGGTGCCAGTGATGTGCTCAAGGCGAGTAAACACCATCTGCATACACACGGGGCAGTGCGTCTGCATCGGCTGGGACCCGAATGCCACGGTTGGCTGGACGTAGACGGTCTGTACCGACACTAGAGTGGAGAAAATGGCACATTCCCATTCAGCTTCTAATCCCCAGGAAACATTTCAGGTCGACTGTCGAAACAGGGTAGAAGTCATCCAAGCCGTCTGAAGTTTATTTTCCGGTCCCTGTTAGTGGGAGACTGCCGCCCCCAGTATCCTGTACCCTTTCAACCTTCAAATAGCTACACGACTTCCAAAAGAAATGCCTCTGAGTACTACTTATTTTGAAGGCGAGTACCCTGCTCCACTTATACAGATTAGGGCTGGACAATAATTCGATATCAATATATATTTCAATAACGGTGATACGATGTTTAAGCACATTTCCGATATTTCGATATACGTTTGAATATTTTCCGGCGTATTTTCCGGCATATAAGACGACTGGACGTATAAGACGACCCCCTTCTTTTCCAGGTAAAATAAAGTGTTTGGGATATACCGTATAAGACTACCCCTCTTCCAAAACATACCAAATAAAAGTTAAAAAAACAACACTGGAGCTGTCATGCGAAATTTCTTCCAGCTGCAAAATTTCTTCCCCCTGTGACGTATCGCGCAGCTGTCAGGCCGGTGACGCGCGCGCGAAGATGCGGTTTCGAGGCACCACGGAAATTTCAAGTTCTCGAGTTCACCTCAATAAAATACGTTTACAAATGTTTTCTAAAGTGTGTTTTCATTACTTA
>JAODKN010000045.1:5093304-5105340 GCA_026774425.1 Petrocephalus zakoni
GAGACAATACAAAAATATTAACCTTGAGGAATACACAATATACTAGGAACTACGGGACGTTCTGTACAATGTACAATGCGATAAACTATGCAACACAGTAGATCACGTACAATGTTGCCGTGTGCAGTTGGGTGCTGCGTAGCTAGGGAACCGTTATTAGCCTGTGATCGTAAGGTACTCAGCATGGTTAAATTCCTGATTAATAAGAGAAATGGTGTTTGGAAAGGAACTGTTCAAATGGAGAGTCAATTTTTGTGGGCCTTTTGCATTTACCAGCGGTTAGACTGGGCAGCAATCCCAGGGGAAACATTATAATAACATAACATTATAATGCTACATTGAAACTGTAAGAAGCGTTTTAAACTCATATAAACGCAAACGGTCATTTGTGATGCTCATTGAGGTGATCTGATTGGCCGTCTCCGTTACAGTGCACACGGCCTTGCTGTCTCCGGGCAGGTACCAGCGGAGTAAGAGAGGCTTGCTGGAGCTGGCTGGCATCATCAAGTGCAGCACAGGGAGATCCGCCCTGGCCTACATGATGTACGGCTGTTACTGTGGACTGGGGGGCCAGGGGTGGCCCCGGGACCGGGCAGACTGGTGAGGCAGTGCGTTATTGACACCTGCTGGTCATTGGTATTATAGCTAATGATGTGTTTTTGTGGGATAAACCTTAGTTTAGTAAAGCATTTCGTGTCCACAAATTTACAGCTATATAAATATACCTAAAATCTGGGTGCAACAGCGAGGGCTTGCGGAGCGGAGCGCAGCGTTTAATTTTGCGTGCGCGGGCCTGAGGTTTTGACGTCCCGCTTAACGAGATTCAGGCACACCCACCGCTCCCACCGCCGCGGGCCCACTCTGGACTTCCTGTTTGTACCCCAAAATAGACAGGTCCATCCCATTAGAGGCTGTGAAAATCCCAGCAGACTGGATTAGAGTCAGTGTTTAGACATTCATAATGATACATTAGTGATATCATGATGCGTCCGTAGATGATCACAGTTTGGAACGTGTAGCATGTTCATCGTTCCTTTGTTGGCATGTTCTGTTAGCACTTTTTTTTATTCAATAGAAAATAAACAGTTATTTTTATCTGATGGGTAATGTACATATTAGACCGGAAAACTCCCCTCTCCCCCTAAACATACACACTACTCCCATAATATAGGTAAGTACATCACCCTACCACCCACACCCAAAATCTACGCCCTTGATGAAACTTAAAAATGCATCACTATAAAAATATTCTTGATTACTCATTTAGTAATCCCATGAAAATGGATTACAATATTATGTCATTGACTGATTGCTTCTTACGCAGTTTAGCTGCTAGGTGAAGTTTTGGCAGCAGTACCGTAAGTGAAATAATTCAAGGCACAGAAATCAAGGCGTCATTCAAGAAATATCTCATCCATTTGAGAAACGAATGTCCGGTCAGAGCTGCGAATGAAAGCTGTTAACAGACATAACTTGGTGCAAGATTGACCTCTCATTAACCCCTTTACGTTTTACAATTTTGCGACAATTTTAACGTTAAGGAGGCGGAGTCAAATTCCGCCCGGCTCCGTCTATATTTAAATGCTTCTGGGGCCCACTGTGGTTGCCTCATCTGCTGTCACTCTGCCGCGGCGTAGCTGAGGTTAGACACTACCGTGGTGCGATTTTCTCTGGGACAAAACTACTACTATGGTGTGTCTGACATTTCTGTGGCACAGTGGACTGTAATTAAACAGGTTTTATTACTGTATTCCCAAATGTTTTCCTCATCCGTTCAATGAAGCTGAAACACCACATTTCTGCTCCGAAAAAAGCTTGGTGTTCAGCTAGGGATGCCTAAGAAGAAGACCTATGTTTTCAATTAAAAATCTCAGAATTATGGCTGGTAATCAGCTTAGCATTATTTCTGGTGATTGAATGTGCTAAAGGGAGATTGTGTGTGTGCCTCTTTCAGGTGTTGTCACAAGCATGACTGCTGTTATGAACAAGCCGAATTCGCTGGCTGTGAGACCAAGACTGACACTTATAAATGGTCATGCGAAGACAATGTCGCCGACTGCGGTACGTACCGCGCCGCCATCATCTAAAAGTCTCCCCAAAACCAATTTCACTTAATGCTTACCGCTCTTACAAAATAGCATGGAAACAAAACATTTTACTAGTCAGTTTTTCTGCGCTGTGAGTAAACTGAGATTGATAGAGAAACTTTGGGAACAGATGGGAGGTGAATATGGCCGACAGACGGCTGAAGTGTGAGTGAGCTAATGTCACGAGTTAAATAAAGCGATGCAGAGTTAGTGCAGTTGTGTTGTGAATGCTGGGATGCTGAAATAGCAGATGGGAAGGCTATGTACAGTCGCAGGCAGAAAGAGCAGCTTGTAAGCTACTTTCTCTATTTACTTTCCCTACTGACCACAGCAACTGAATGTGTGGACCAGCCATTACACCACAAGTAAATTTAGACCCGAGATACTGAACGTACAGCGTGGCAAGATCATTACAGTGGGGCAGGACAGATTTTTCACCTAGTTTTCCTCTCTCCCTATAGATTCTCTGAGTGACAGATGTGAGAAAATCCTCTGCCGCTGCGACAGGGAAGCCGCCATCTGTTTGAAGAAAGCGCCGTATATACGCAAATATGCCCTGTGGCCTGATTTTTTATGTGGGTGCGATCATCCGACGTGCAATTTCTACTAACGCGATAACAATCCGTCAAGGAACATGACAGCTTCGTGGGATCCCGGATACCCTGTTCACGGACGTAACTCTTGGAAAGATCAAAGCAAACTTGTACTTCAAATTAAACGGCAGAAATGCTCAAATGTCCACACCAACATTTTCTGTGAAGTCTGTATGTGTCCCTGAGTGTAGAGTTCATGAAATGTTTTAGTATAAGGAAGATTAAGTTTTGTTGAATGACTCTGAACATAACATTACGAAAGATACTCATTAATAAAGTAAATTGGGGCAGTGGTAGCCTAATGGTTAGGGTAGTTAGGTACCCTGAACAGGGTACTGCCCCCAAGCGCTGTTCCCTGTGTGCTGAAATACCTGCCCACTGTTATGTCACAATGTCACATATGGATTAAATGCAGAGGGGACATTTTGTTGTTGTGCACTGCATGCTGTTGTGTGTCAGCAATGACAATTAATCACTTATAAATAATTGTAGTCAAGATCAAGGTAATGAGAATATTTAGATTGCTTTCATTAAATTAGGGCAGCAGAGAAGAAAATATCTGCATCCCCTGAAGTGCTGCAGCACTCAAATGCAGAAGGACAGGAATCCTGTTGTTGGGCTCTTTATTTTTCTAGCCCCTTCTTCTCACAGAGAGCCACGAGTGAGCAGTTTAAGCAGGGAGACCTTACAGGCCATTCGCCTTGGGGGGTGGTGTATGGGAACGGAGGCTGACAAAGTGGGGTAGGTTAAAACAATAACAGAAAACATCTTCAGCATGTCATTGAATGCATGCCCACTCTTCCTTTAAAATGGACACATGTACCCATAGAAAGGTTTATTTGTACTATTCTCTACATTCTAGAATAATTATAAAGACATCAAACATATAAAAGAATATATATGGAATTATACACTAACCATAAAATTATTGAACAAATTTTTTTTTTAATTTGTTGGGGGGGGTGGCAGCAGCTCTGTGGGTTGGGACTTAGAAGGTTGCTGGTTCAAATCCCTGAGCTGGCAGAGTGATGTCACCATTGGGCCCTTAACCCCATTTGCTCCAGGGACTGGCTCACACTACTGTCTCCTCTATGCCAGTTCCATGGGGTGGCCAGGTCATGTGATGTGACACTATCACTCTGCTTTGTAGGTGGCTTGAAGTGTCCAAACTTGCTACCATGCTAACCAATTCCCAGAAGGTTGCTGTTAACCTCCATTAGCCCTGTCGGTATGCACTGTGACTCACCAGTTTCGTATTTCCAGGCAGGTAAACCAGTACAGGTACAATATGACTAGACAAACTGGGTTGGACAGAGCAGATTTGGTGATTTACATAAAGTACCTTCCTTTCACAAAGAAACAAAATCTGTATTCAAAACCAGGCCCTGCATACATTACCAGTAAAAAGGTTAGACCTGCCATTGGAGAGACAAAAACAGACAAAAAAAGGCCACTAAGAGATCATTATCACATGTGCAGCTATCAGATTACAGTCCCTTCTGACGTACACTTACAAAGACGCTGCAATATCAGGCTTGCAGCTGCTGTCCTTATCAAAGCAACACATTGTATGTGCTTTTGGAGGGTTTATATCATTTTAATAAAGTAAGCCCTGTTGTGAAATCATGCAGAGTCATCTCATACCACACTGTAATCTGAGCCTAAGAAAACAAATATTAACTCAGTGGAATGGAGTGATGGAGCAGTTTCGGTTATAAGGAATTGAAAACAAAAGTAGAACTGAACTCGATCATCACACTGTCTGCTTTGTTATTTTTTAATGATATGGTCATATAATTATACCATGCTACTACTCCCAAAATATCACAGAAGGAATGTTGCATCTATGGACCCATCTTAAATTATGATTGCCTTAGACGTATGAAACAGCAGCTAACCTTTGGAAAATTCAATTACTGAATGTTAACATATATTAGGCAGAATAACTTATCAAATATAAATTGGATGGAAAATACGATGGATGGAATATGCAGTATACTCTCATATATATTACCACACTACAAATACTCTATGGTTTGTTTGATTAAATAAGCTATCAGCTATTTATGAACGTCAAACCCCCAAAGCCTCCTTATTTTTCAACTAGGTAATTTAGTTAAACAACCCAGGTGAAGGGCCTTTCTAAGGACACCGAGGAAAACGTCGAGCAAGAAAAAAAAATAGTAAATTAATTAAATGTTGATTGAATACGGGGTACCCAGGAGAGCAATGAGCGTCCGGCCTCCCTGGCAACCCAAGCCGTCACGTGACCGCTTTCGCTTTCGCGGCAGATCACGTGGTCGCTCGGCGTGCCCCGGAAGTGATCTCCCGGAAAGGTTAAAGCGCTTCTGACGAACCGAGCCGCTCAAGCCGCCGGTATTTTGTTTGCAGGTCTGCAGGGATGGAGGTGACGAGGAAGAGTAAGCGATTCGCCATAAACTTTTTATTCTTTTTCGCCCGACGAATTGTGGCGTGTATTTTTATGCGTGCGGGACATGTTTAGCCCGTGTAATTTAACGGTCCCCTTTTAAAGTGCTCCGTGAATGCAGGAATGTCACGCACCGCAGTGTTTGCGCTGCCGATCCGTGGGCTTTTTTCCTGCTGTAACTTGGCATTTTATTACAGATTTTAAAGGGAGTTTAAACGCCATTTACAGCGCGATAGAAGAAGCAGATTTTCTCGCCATTGACGGCGAATTCTCTGGTAATTTTCCCGCTTGTCGCTGCCGTCACGCGAAGCCATTGTCGAGTGGCATCGTTTGCAGTGTTTTGGTGCATCGTTTCCAGCTCACTTAAATGCTCGTCCTTTAAGGTATAAGCGATGGGCCGTCCGTTAGCTCGTTAACGAACGGGTTGGATACCCCAGAAGAACGCTATCAGAAGCTGAAAAAGGTAAGAGAAAATGAATTTACGCACAATTATAAACCACGCCCCGGTTAAATACGTGTGGTATCGTGACATGAGACTCGGCTGTGAATTTCCCGATATGCACGGCTTGTTGTTTACGGCTAACGGTGTCTTCTTCTCCCCCCGAAGCATTCCATGGACTTCCTGCTTTTTCAGTTTGGCCTCTGCACGTTTAAATATGACCAGTCCGACTCCAAGTGAGTGTTTCTAAAACTGCCTTAAAGATTCTGATTGTCAGTTAAATATGTCCTTAGTCTTTGATCTCTCCTGGGTCCTTAGGTATCTCACGAAGTCATTCAACTTTTATATATTTCCAAAGCCATTCAGCAGAAGTTCACCTGACATCAAATTTGTCTGTCAGGTAATTAAACCTGCACACCCTGTTTCATGTGGAGTGCCAGTTCTCAAATTCGGTGTGAAATGATGTTCTTTGTTGTTTCAGAGTTCCAGTATAGATTTTTTGGCCAATCAAGGATTTGACTTCAACAAAGTGTTTTGCAATGGTAAGTTGTATTACATTCAATGTTTGCTTATGTAGCAGGCAGTTTTGATCCAAACTAAGGTACCGGTGAGGAAAGCTTAGGTAAGTGTTCAGGGTCTGCCAGCATCCAGCACTCTTAGAGCAGATGGGGTTAAGGGCCTTGCTCTAGGATCCGACAGTGATGTGGTTATTCTGCTAGTGAGTTTTCTGGTACAGATCCCTAATGTGCCAAGCCTCTATGCTTGTGATAGGAAGGTTGCAGGTTCAAGCCCAGCCTTGGCACGTCTTTGGGTTCTTTTCCAAGGCCCTTAACACCCAGCTCCCTGGGTGCCACGCGAGGTGGCTGCCCTTCATGGCCAAGCACACTGTCATGGAGGGCAAGGCTGGGGGAGGTGAAAAGCAAATTTCCCCACAGAGATCAATAGTTATTTATGCAAGTTAACTGTACCCTTGTAAGGTGCTACAGATTATCACGTATGCCATTTTTGTACTGGTTTTAAATGTCATTGTTAAACCTTTCTTTATAGGAATTCCATACCTGAATCAGGAGGAAGAAAGTCAG
The DNA here is from genome assembly GCA_026774425.1 of Petrocephalus zakoni. Taxonomy (NCBI): domain Eukaryota; kingdom Metazoa; phylum Chordata; class Actinopteri; order Osteoglossiformes; family Mormyridae; genus Petrocephalus; species Petrocephalus zakoni. The sequence goes on from JAODKN010000045.1 coordinate 5,099,934, forward strand.
CTGAGGGAGCAGTTTGAGGAGCGACGGTCTCAGTCCAACGGGTCTCAGTCGTTTATCTCTCCCAGTTCCAGTAAAGGGCCTATCAATGTGCCAGATGATCAGAAGGATTTCGTCAACAAAGTGGTGTAAGGAACCTTTACTTGCCTGTAGCTGCCGCCCGTGGGCCATGAGTTCCTCAAGTCAATGGACTGCTCTTGATATCAAACATGCCATAGCTGGGTGATGCACTTGGTCACATTTAAAATCTTTATTTTTAAATAAACTTTGCAGTGAGAAAGTGGAGGGACTTCTAAAGGGTTCTGATAAAAGCATCCAGCTGGAGCCTTGCACAGGGTGAGACCCCCCCCCCCCCCGCTCTGCATTTTTATGTTAATTTGGCTGAAGTGCCTCGTCACACGTGAGTAATGTTTTATGTTCTGTAGTTTTCAGAGGAAGCTGATCTACCAGACCTTAAACTGGAAGTAAGTCTGCATCCCGATTCACTTCTCTGCTTAACCTGTGCAGTTTGAAAAAGAGGTATTCATATTGAAAGTGTGTAACATGTAGGAAAGGGATCTTCAGAATGTAACGGGGTGGTATTTTCCATTAGACATGAAGTGTGTAAATTTGCTATGTTTTGAATATGCTGTACATTTGTGCCTCATTAGGTATCCTAAAGGTCTTCATGTGGAAACCTTGGAAAACGAGAAGGTATGAAAGTGGGGCTCATTTTGTGATGCTGAGCTTGTGGAGTGGGGCGGAGCCAAAGCTGGGTGGTGTGGGGCGGAGCTAAAGCCATGCCCAATTACCCTTCTCTTTGTAGTTCTGCCTTGTTGCTGACTTTCTGTGCCCTTGAGCTCATTTGATCCTAATCCTGTTTGTCACCCTGCTGCTTTCTCCCTTGGAAGGGAAGGGGACTATAGTTTAATTTTGGTCTTCTGGTTTATTTTCACTGAGCTGCAAAGCCCCTTTTCGTGGCCGTTTTTCAGAAGGAGCGCTACATCCTGATCAGCAAGGTGGACGACGAGGAACGACGGAGGCGGGAGCAAGAGAAGCATGAGAGGGAGCAGGTGAGGAATGGGGTCGATTTTTGTTCACATGGATGTAGGTTGACCATTTCATGTGTAGACGATCAACAATCGTATACACTGAAAGCCGCTGCTGTTTTTTCAAGATGGGAAGCACTTGCCTCTCTTGGGCTTAATTCCCAAAAGGATATCTGGTTTGCCAAGTCCTACAAGTTTCTGTGGTTGGGCATGTGTTTTCATTGAAGTGCTGCTTATTTGAAGAATCTGCAGTGCCAGGAACCAGAGAAACGGCTGTGCCTCTGAAACTGCCAGCTGTGATTCTCGTGCCGGGGGACAAAATTAGAAATGCAGATTTTTATCGCTTGCTGAAACGAGTTGTGTGCTAGGGTGAGTGCTGAACGTGTTTAAGTTCTGCAGTTAAATGAGGGTCTAATGGGCTTTCTCTCCACAGGAGGAGCTAAATGATGCTGTCGGGTTTTCCAGAGTCATTCATGCAGTTTCCAAATCCGTAAGCTGGCTTTTTAAAGAATCTCAAAACACTATTGCATGTTGGGATGAGGCACTGACAACTGTTTGCTGTTACTGAGCCGTAGAGCTGCAACTGACAGAAGGGGCAAAGTGGCATGATACTATCTCTCCGTAAAGGCAGATCGTGGAGACATTTTAATCGTCCGTGGCCTAATGGTCATATCGCACACTCATACATTGGGTATAGCTGTATGTTTTTGCCCCAGAGTAATGGCTGTATTTCTGATTGATTTGCATTTGTGCCACTTGTTCTGATTGGAGTGTCTCAATCAATGTGATGGTCAGACTTTAGTGATGATGAGGGGAATCACTTGCAGGGAAAGCTGGTCGTCGGACACAACATGCTGTTGGATGTCATGCACACCATTCACCAGTTCTACTGCCCCCTGCCTGCGGTGAGAAGCTGCCCCCTCGGCGTCTAGCGGCGTGCCGTGGGGGGTGGGGGGACGTTTTCCTTTGGGCTGGAAGGGGTGATTCCTTGCTGCAGTGGATCATTTGCTCTATTTGTATGGAGAACCAGGATTGAGATGTGTGTTGTTTCAGGACTTGATTGACTTCAAGGAGGTCACCATGTGCGTCTTTCCCAGGTAAGTATGAGCCTCCGCCTGCTTGTTCTGTTCCTGTCTATTTATGTCTGCATTCACATCACCAAATTTATGGTGATCCTTTCCTAGGCTGCTGGACACGAAGCTCATGGCATCCACACAGCCTTTTAAGGTAACGTTCTCGGTGTTTGCATAAGGGATTCCTCTAGTGCTGCTGAGAGGCTACCTGGACGTCTGTCCAACCTTGCCATTGCGCTGTAGCCTCCAGAGCTTTCATTTGGATGCCTGACAGCTTTACTCATGTATTGGGTGTCCCTCGCCAGTCGTCGCCAAATGCTCGAGAGGCTACTCCACTTGTATGTTTAACCATGAAATTTTCAGTGTTAAATTTCCCAAACGGACATTAGTTTTTAGAAACTTGACACATTTGACCAGGATTTCTTTGCCCACCTTTAAAAATTGCCTGGACTTTGTGATGACCTAATTTTCACTGGCCTAATTTTAATCTGAATTTCTGCATTTATAGTTGGTTTTTTTTTTTTGGCTAATAAACTGGGGTCTCAAACATATCTGGGTTCCCTAGTGGTTTCTGTGTATTAGGATTGAACTATAATTGCCCCTAAAAGTTGCATATTTTTACTAAAATAACCTTAGTGAGCTGGTTCCAAGTGCAATTGTTGTAAGTCTCTGGCTGGAGGTCGAAAGCATGGACACCACTAGATGGGGACATAGGCTTAGGGATGGGCCCTGAAGGATGATAACTGCCTTTTCACTGAAATGTTGGTGATTTTTTTTACTGTGAGGGATTCTGGGTTCTGAGTGTCACTTTTGTCCTGTGTAGCAGGGTGTGTATTGTAGCCCTTGACAGCCGCCTGTTCCATATGTCCTATGATTCTGTGGTATTTCCTCAAAGGAGCTCATCACCAACACATCTCTAGCAGAGCTGGAGAAGCAGCTGAAGGAAAGTCCTTTCAAGCCCCCTAAAGTTGGTATGTTCAGTCTTCTCCTGGCCTGTAAGATGAGGATATCCGTGTGTCGTGGTCTCCTGCCGTAGAGGTCATAACATCCCGCTGGCCGATTTTGCAGAGAGTGCAGAAGGCTTCCCACGCTACGACACGGCCAGCGAGCAGCTTCATGAAGCTGGATATGACGCCTATATCACCGGGCTCTGCTTCATCTCCATGGCCAACTATTTAGGTATTACCTGTGCTCTTGTGGATGGTTTTGGGGGGGGTGTGGTTAAACTGGGTTTTTGACCATTTTCCCCCCTCCCTCCCCAGGTACCTTTCTCACACCCCCCAGAGCACACATTTCGGCCAGGTCCAAGCTCATTGAACCGTTTTTTAACAAGTAAGTATGAGTTGATGATTTTCTGTATGTCTTGGATGTTAGAGTTCCTCTAACTTCAAGAGTTTGTAACTTCATAAACCACCTCAACTACACCCAAATATTATGTATTTTTATATACTATAAAATGTGGCCAGTGGTTTTTGGTTATGTCCTTAATTTGATGGTTATTTGTCACAGTGTATGGACCCCTAGTCTTACAACAGTTTTACATTTTGGACCAGAAATAATCGGTTAATTTTTAACAACATGCTTTGCTCTCTGACCCACCTGCACATCCGGTTTCAGTCTGCCCAGAACTGAGATTTTTGCCCCCTAGAGTTTCTGAAATCCTTGGCTTGGAGACTATTTGCTGAAACTGTTTACATTTTGTGAAATGACGTGCTCAAATTGTGGAGCTAGCCAATAAAAATGATGGGGTTTAATGAACTTTCACCACTACCTAGAGATGACCAGCGTCCCATAACTGCTGTGCTGTTACTGCTATGATCAAAGCATTTTGTATCTTTTCAACAAGAAAGGAGATTGCATGTGAGAGATGTTTAAGACATGTGTCCAAGTCACTAATTGGACACTTACTTTGTTTCCCAAGCCACCATTTGATGCAAAATTGTCCTTGTGCCGTTTTGCAGGCTCTACCTCATGAGGATTATTGACATCCCATATCTCAACATCAACGGGCCAGACCGTGAGTACAACCTTGTCTGCTACACCCAAATCCAACGTGACTGCAGCCTGGGCTGAGGTTTCTGCCGCTGACAACTCTGATGCTTCTCCTGCAGTGCAACCCAAACGGGACCATGTCCTCTATGTCACCTTCCCCAAGGAATGGAAGACGAGCGATCTGTATCAGCTCTTCAGTGCTTTTGGTGGGTGTGGTTTGCTGGGCTTTTTTTTTTTCTTTCTTTTTGACGCTCATATTAGTTTAATCTGTAACGGGTGCAGGCAGCCCTGATCTAGGACTGCTGGTATCTAGTATATTTTCCGTCCTACCTGGTCTCTGATAAACCACAGCTGATCTCGGGCAGATGGTCACTCATCAGGTGGGATGGAAAAACTGCTGGCTACCGGCACGCCAGGCTCAGGGTTGTCCATCCCTGATCTGTAAGATGTTAGTTAAAAAAAAATAAGAAAATAATAATGATAAATGAAGTGCTTGGGGGAGGGGGGGGTATGTTTTCCCACCATTTTAATTGGTCTCTTCTTGTCTTGCCTGTTTCTAGGGAATATCCAAGTTTCTTGGATAGATGATACATCTGCATTTGTGTCCCTAAGTCAGACTGACCAGGTACAGATTGGTAAGTTCTCATTCTCTATTTCTATGCTGGTTCTTTTCCAGTCTGGAAATTAACATCTTTGAATTCGTCTTTGCATTAAACATGCGTTTTTGCATGCGACCCTTGGTGTCTATTAACCTTGCCAGAACTGTATTCGGTAGAATTTTCTGGCAGCTTACTAAGTTACCCAGTGAGGGAATGTTATATTCTGTGACTGGCAGCTATGTAAAAAAAAAAAAAACAAATCTGCTGTTGCCTTAGGTATGATCCAACCTATTGTCTCCGTTATCATTCTGGGACATTCCAGCAACCCAGCCATGTCTTTTGAGCTCTGAGGTAGCTTCGGTGAGGGCTGCTCTGCTTACATGGAATAGTCCATTAAAATTCTTCAAACCCTATAAACTCAAAAGCTCCTACTGTACAGCTGTAGCTCCTTGGCATATCTGGTGTAATGACTGGTTCTAGCCTGTAGGAGGTGCCCTTTGGCACAGTTTCTGCATATGCTGGGATGCCAGCACTAAACATCTGCAAACCTCACATGCTTATAACAGGAGTCTGGATCTGCTTCTGGACACTTGATACGGAAGCTCACTGAGGCATGGTTCCAATTCTGTGGCGTGGTACTCTGCCTGTCCCCACCGGGGGGGGGGGGGGGGGGGGGGGGGGGGGGGGGCGGGGGGGGGGGGGGGGGGGGGGGGGGGGG
>JAODKN010000045.1:5128711-5141790 GCA_026774425.1 Petrocephalus zakoni
ATCCCGCTCGGTTCTTGTACAAACCCGGCTGAACCCCCCCCCACACCCTCACGTGCCCCCCTCCTACCCCCCCCGCGGCGGCCTGGGGGGGGGGCGGCCGCCGGCGGGGCGAGAGCCCAGACTCCATACAGAAAACCAGCACTTTTAAACTTCAGTCAACCATGAGCTACTTTACGTGGAGGGATGGCGTCAGATGCACGCGACATGGGTAACAACGACCTGCTGTGAGATCAGCTGGAGGGCAAAGCCGCCAGGATGCAGGACACCGTTTAGCCGGTAAACTTCACAAATCCACGTTTTATGCCCATCAACCAAACACCAACTCAGCTTCAGAGGAACTACACCAGGGGATTCTTTCATCCCCATCTTTATTTCAGCTTCTGTCTTTAATATTCAGATTTCAGTGTATTGTTACACTAGCAAAAATATAATAATTAAATTATGATCTTAATTCTGTTTCTACTAACAGTTTAATAAGCTTTGTTCAGGCACCTTGTGAACTCTAGAGGGGGTTATGGCGACAGGTAACAGGAATGAAAACGTTAAACCATTACTTTATAGTATCTTTTATGAATAGGAACATAAATGCAGATGTACAGACTAAATTATAGACACTGTGTGAAAATCGCAGTGATACACGCAGCTACAGAGGTGAAACGCATTAGGTTTAAATACCAGTATGTGTCAGTTATAAAGAGCCTGGGCTACTTTGAAATGTGAGTTTTCACAACATCACGTGGTAACTAACAGGGGTCAAAAGGGAGGAGATAGTCAGAGAATGACTTGCAGGTGCATCGATCACAAAAACTGCAATGTGTAGTGTGTCGAGAGGAGCAGGCTTCAAGATCAGAATCCAACATAAACAAACAAAGCGGAAAAGTGGCCACAAGTCAGAGCTGACTGACAGGGACAGACAGTCACAACGGGGCAGCTGCTAAAGAGGCGAGGGTCTCAGAAATCCCCACAGAACTGATGCTGCACCTCTGAGCCCTGCGCTCAATGAAAACCACATGTCAGGAGCTTCACAGAGGGCCACCATTTGGAAAACATCTGTATCCAAGGCCAAATGCATAAGCTGCATAACCTGGTGTAAGAAACACAAACGCTGGACCAGAGGGAACTTTAAAAAGGTAATATGGTCTGATGGGCTTTGCATTATTCTCCATATATCTGGACAGGTTTACGTTTGGATCAAGTCAAAGGGCGCCTTCAGATCCCAATTTCTGATGGTATGTACAGTCCTCTCATGGGAGGGCCCCTACAGCTCACGTTGGTGTTTCTGACTTAGTCTCAGTCTTTCAATCTTGACTGATGACCTATTACTTTAGTCTTACCTGCTACTTAACGCATAACACACCGTAACAATGGCTGCTGGTGCTGCTGTACATGCCATTTTTATCTATATGCTTGTCCATTTATCTATATGCTTGTCAATTAATGAGTCTATGCATGTTCTGACCATCCATGCGCTCTGCCTTCCCACAGGTCCGGATAGTGCTGGGGGTGGGCACCATCTGAGCTGGAGTCCTGGTTCAGTCCCATAGAGGGGTGACATGGTGGGAGCAGCCTTCAATCTGCTACCCTACTCTGGCTAGCGTGGAGAACTGACTCTGATGGACTTTGGCTTTGTCCTTGACCACAGTTTATACTCTGCTTTTAGCAAGCAAGCCCACTTTTTCTTTTTCTGTGATGTTAGCATGCCCGGGGGGGTTGGGCAGCCAGCTGACCTTGGACCCCCAGAGGTTTTTTTTTTCTCCCTACTTGGGAGTCTTTGGTTCCTCTCCTCTGCTGTCATCCATCTTTCTTTCTTTCTTTCCATTCTGTCTTTCCATTTCCCCGTTTAGAATTATTCTCTCTTAATGATATTGTAATGCATCACAACACACCCATGTAAAGTGACTTGGGGTGACTCCTTTGTGAAAGGCACTATATAAACCTCAATTAAATTGAGTCATTAGGTCCAATGATTGCTCTGCATGGTTGTATAGCAGCCAAGGAATTTAAAGCCATTCTCCTGGACCATTTGCACCCTCAGTGTAAACACTTCCCTCATGACATCCCATATTACATGATGATAATGCCCCAAACGCACCACTAAATGAATTCAAGAGTGCTTTCTTCAATCAGACCTAAACATAGCGCCCTTATGGAAAGTTCTGGAATGCAGGGTGTAAAGTAGGTTCCCACTTCCTTCATTCTCTGAAGAACTGGAGGCTTTTTCTTGAAAAATGGCGCTGAAAAATATCTTTCTACACACAGACTGTAACAACCTGCTCTGAAGGAAGAGGCTTATCCAGCTCCTTATCAGAACCTTGATATATAATTAGGAGTTTGAAGCTGAAGTGCAAAAACTAGTGAAATAGTCTATCTGCTCTGACTAACTCCGCCCACCTTCCATAAACACTTAAGTTCAGGGTTGTGATAATAGGATGTCAGTTTATTGCAAGGCAGACGCACACAATTTGGATCATTTTAAGTCAACACTTCAGGCAATTGCATGTTTTGTAATCACGATGGGAGGAAACCCACATAAACACTGAGAGAACGTAAAACACCACGCATATAAACACACAGAGAACCAAAGGTGATAGTTGAAATCACAACCCTACAAACCCCTCGAGATGCCAGCACTATCCACTGAGCCACCCGGCTGACATACGCGACATTTAGAAGTTAAGTACAGGCGGTCCCCTGGTAACAAAAGAGATCCATTCCCTAAATCTCTCTTTAAATCAAATTTGTAGGGAAGTTGGAAAAATGATAATACAGTACTTAAGAATAATAATAATAATAATTATACAGTAATAATTAAAGTAACTGCATACAGTACTCTACCTCATGCCGACGAAGCCGTGCTATGGTTTCCATTGGGTCACAAAGTCGTATGTGCATTATTTTTTATTTTTTATGTATTTAACCCAAATTTTTGATATAGTAGGCTTTATGGCAGTCTGTTCGTAAGTACGAGTTGCCCGCAAGTCAGGCGTTCTTAACCCATGGATTTCTTATACTGGTCTGGAAATGTAGCCATATTTTTGATGCACATTTTTCATATTTTTCTGATTTATTTAGGATAAATTAGACATTTTCCACACCATGACCCTATTATTATTGATAATCATAGATCTCTCACAAAGTATAGCTTTTCTGTTTTATTAAGATCAACCAGTCCGTCATTTACTTGACAAATAATCAAGGACAATGAATTATTAACAATCTCAATGTAGAAAAAGCAATTGCTTCCAGCGTCTGGCAGTGGGACTTCAGCCTGACACAAGGCAGGCCTTGGAAACATTCACAAGGACAGGTAAAAAAAGATCCTGATAGACTGTTACTGCCAGCAATGCATGTAATTTTTATTTACATAACTGATATATTTATGCTGTGCAATAGTAAATAAGCACACTGGTCCCATATTATCAAGCCACTGCAGCGAGGTCCAAAGCAGCGTTCCTGGCTTTCAATATACAATCTGCTGTTTATATTCACTGTTTATATTATGATACCAGCCCATAAGTTTTACCCAACTCTCCCCAGCAGGCTTCTTGGGGCTAGGGGGGGTGTCCTGAGTGATGTTTATAGAAGCTAGCCTGACTGACGCTACACAGTTGTGTGTGTTCCTTGGAACAAACCAACAGAACGTGTCATTAATGAACAAATAAAAGACATGAATGGTTTTTTTATTACAGTCACTGATCTGTGATGACTATGTATGGTATGTCTGTGACCTGGGCTAGGAAAAGACAAATCAGCGGCTGATCTCATAGCTGGCTTCTGAAGGACATTGGAGGCTTTAACACTGAGAAAAGCACTTAACCAAAATTGCGGTAGGAGACCGTTTTTGCTGCCATATTCACACTGGATTGTGTAGAACTGTAAAGTTACGTACTGAGCCTCTGATGTCCAGCAGTGAGTTTCAGTGAAGAGTAAATGCAGTGAGGTCTACCAGGTGAGCTGTGTGGATATGACACAAAGAAATCATTTTGAAACATTACCCCCAAAGAGTATAGCTGAGTGCACCTTCATAAAGTTAGGGACAGGAGTCGGCCAGGCTTATACACTCAACCTTGTACTTTTTTGATACCCTGTCTTTGTGGTGTATTTACTATTATATACAGTGCAATGTGCATTTTAATGTGTGCGATATGTATAACCCGACAGACCAGAATAAATTCCCTTGCTCATACTCGTGCTTGGCAAAATAAAGCCATTACTGATTGTGATAATGCTTTAGAAAGCCACAAGGGGGCACCATAGCTACTCTGCTGATGGATTTCAGTTTACGCCTAGGAATATTAAAATCTCACCAAACCCAGGATCACCTTTACCAGGTAAATAAATCGTAGTTTATTTAAATAGACAACCTGTACGATAGGCATGACATGGCCCAAAGGTAAGGTAAACCAGCAAACCAGGGCTCAAGCTAACCATAAAAAAAATAAAACATTAGCTAAAAGAACCGCGTTCTCTACAAACAGACGTCATCTCTCCCCAAATCTATTCAGCTGGCCCTACTTATACCGACGTAAGCAATGAAATTAGTATTTATTGTGTTGCTATTGCAGCAGGTTGCCTACAGATGGCAGTATATGACCTTACAGAATATAACAACAAATCTTTTGCTGTTGACAGGAAAATGAGGCGCCGGGAGAAACCGCCCAAGTGAGACCAGATTTAATACATTATGCATAACAGTCAGACAACTAGTGAACCGGACAGACTGAAGGTTATAGTCACACGAAACACTTAATTTTATACTGTAGCAGTGGACATGCGCTTATTTATGGTCATAAAATTGTCAATAAAATGTATACTTATAAATATATAAATATTCATTACTTTTGACATACAGGCCAAAAACTACATCCCATAGCTACAATGGACTTCAGGGAAATTAATTATCAGTTGGTGTAATAAGTAAGAGAAAAGTAGGAGAATGCTATTATGTAATGTAAAATACTTTACATTTTTAGTAACAGTGCCATAATAAAACCAGCCTACATTGTCAAAAAAACCTTTAACTCCATTTAGGTCCGAGACTGGAGCTGGAACCTCTTAATTTAATGGTCACCATGGAAATGTATTACTTTACCTACTTCCCACACTTAACACTAGTATGTAAACTCAAATAGTTTAAAAATAAATGTTAATGGACAAATTACATTAGAGCTTTAATTCAAATTCAGTAACAGAAGATGAGTAATTTTCCCTCATATTTCAAAATAGGTGTATAAATTGTTGTCTTTATATAGACCTCTGTGAATTCCATGCTCTAAGGTACTGACCACTGGCCTTACTTACATTCTTAGAACTGTTGTTTCTGTGCTGTTTGTGCTACATGCAGGCATGTCTATGGGAGGAATGTGGTAAATGATGATGCTATGGTAATTATAAGCCCAGTGTAATGTTCCTGTCTGTTATTCCCTACAAGCTCACTCATACATATGCACACACATGTCTAAACCAATCAAATCACCCATTGAAGATACATACATTTACATTAATGTAATTATAAATACCCACATGCATTCATACTGTATCAAAATAGTGTGCTTTATGAGAACAGACAGCTAGTCTTGGGGGTATACAGTAACTCTGGTTCTTTTCCTGTTATTAAAACATCACAAATATGTACTAATAACATGCAAAGACATGTGCAGCATCTTTGAAGCAACGTCTGCTCGACTCACGAGGGAGCACTGTCCGTTCCACACACCTGCGATAATTCCAGATAATTCCATTTCACCCATTTGGCCAGATCCCCATTCACTAACTCCGCATCCCTAAAACAAATTCTCTGAGGTGACTGTGACTGGGGAGGTGGCCACACTAATGCTGAGAATTCATGGTATGCATACACGTTAACTAATCAACTGTAGGTGTGTGTGTGTGTGTGTGAATATTACAGTGCAGGGACCCAGTGTCCTCACAACACAATACAAGCCTGTTACTTTTTCCCTTGTGGGGACACAGAAGGATTACCTCAATTTTATTAAAAAAATGCTGTTTATATTCATTGTTTATATTATGATACCAGCCCATAAGTTTTACCCAACTCTCCCCAGAATGAATGCATATAAAAAACTAAAAATCTAAACCAAAAAGTCTGTTATTGTGTTTGGTTACTTATGGTTAAGCTTAGGACTGGGTAGGGTTATGGGTGTCATAGCTGGGATTAGGGATATGCCCATAGGAATGAATGACCCACATAAAGATAGGAATACAGGGACTGTGTGTATGTGCGTGGCTGGGTGTGTGTGTGTATGCGTGCGGCTGGGTGTGTGTGTGTGTGCGGCTGGGTGTGTGTGTGTATGCGTGCGGCTGGGTGTGTCCGTGTGCTGTTCTGTCCATCCCGGCATGACGCACCTTGGTTCTGGGTTTCCCAAGCTGAGCCAGAGGATGTCAGTCCCACTCTCTAATTAAGACCCGGCAGGCTTCTGCTTGGACCTGCATGCGAGGTGTTCGGCTTAGCCTAATGCGGCCCCCCCATCCCCTCATCTACGCCAGGTCAAGCCTGCATTCCGCAGCTCCCCAGAAGAGCACAACTCCCTGTCCTCATTAGGGCTAATTACCATCCGTCAGGCCTGGACGCAAGCAGCACCTCTGCGAGACCTGGTGCCGGCATTGCCCGCGAGGCCAGACTCCGGCGGCGACGAGGGGTCGCGCTGAAAATTCCAATGGGGCATGTGGCATGCTCTTGGGCTCTGCTGACGAGGCCTTGTTTATTTAATAAACACAGACGGCTGTAAAAGTGTGGGATGCGGCTTAGCGAACTGCAATGTCGGGCAGGTATGCTGAGGGCTCGAGTGTGCAGGGCATTTCCGAAACCCGAGATCAGGCTGTCCGTGACACGGGTCTGGATCGGTATAGTGATGCGTCTGGGGGATACGTCTATGGAATAACGAAGGTGCGATACTATGTGCTGTATGGCTACGCCATGCTATGTATTCTGTTACTAAGCTGCAGTATGGCTGTAGGATCTCTGACAGGGTCAAGCGCACATGAACCATCACAACTCATTTAAATCCATTTAAAATCCATCTCCAGCCAAGGAAGCAGCGGGGAACCCAAGCCGGTGCAAACAGCGCAGTCCTATTTCTGTTGCCATGCAGATTTTAAAGTCTTTCACAACTCACAACTATCTTGCGTAAATATTTCGACGACGTAATGCGATTTAGCTTTCGTCCGAGTTTCATTCCGATAATGAGGCAAACTTTGGTACTTCGCTTTGCGCTAATAAATATGGGGAGGCCGTCTGTTCCTGCTAACTTTTCAGCGAGACATTTGTCGAAATGTGATGGTTCGTCTTCGTCAGCTCACTTTCCTTCCCTTTGTTCAGTTGGACTGGTGTCCAAATTTGTCCTGCGACGGCCACAGAATTTCACTTAACTGACATTTAATTGGTTAATTAAGGTGGCATCACCTGGCTGTTGCCAGGTATAAATCAGTTTTGGCAGACAGTATACATTTTCCATCCAAACAATGACGTTAATGAGTTGACTCTGGGCTGACAACCTGTAGAAAATAAATTGACATTATTACTCTACTGTGCGGTACAGTAATCATACAAGTGTTTAAGGTTTGTCTTGTTTGACCTCGATCTCGCATGCTAATTCCGTTATGGCCATACCTGACCCGCCTTCTCTCCTTTCTCAATCAAGGCACACATGCATGATGACCTTACCTGGTTAGCCTCAAGGAGACTGGGAAGTAATGGTTAATGATTTTGCAGTTTCATACACAGAGGTTCGTATTTAAAGTAGCAGCAATTACCCTGACCAAACAAACAAGCAGCGAGCTGCAGATGGGCCGAAAGCGACAGGCAAATAACATCCTCGGCCAAGCCAAGCGCATTCTCATTATCTCTGCATGCCTGCCATCAGCTATCATTTTACCGCGCAGACGTTAAAGATGACGAGAGCAGTCAACGATATGGCAACGGAGGGGGAGAAGTCGTCCGCGCGAAAAAGTTTGAGAAGTTATCAAACTGTAGTTAAACAAATAGCAGCTGAGCGATTCTCAACATAATTGGCAGCCATTTACATTAAAAGTTGAGTACGAAGAAAAGTTTCCGCACAACATTTGGATGCAGCCATATTTATTGAATAATTTTAAATATGTAGTAATAATACTGGTGAAGGTAATAAAACCATAATCTTATAATACAATAAACTATTTATTAAAAATAAAAATACAATTTATAATAATTGTATTAACACATAGGAGTAACTAACACATATGATTTACTAACACATCTGAGCAATTTCTTCCAGGATGAATAAAGTTTTTCTGATTCTGATTCTGATAGCCGGAACAGATGCTGCCCCGAAATAATGTTGCTTGAAAAAAAGTGGACCTAATACTGTCTAATAATGTTTGCCTATCACCTAATAACCTAGAGTAACTGTAAACATGATGTCCATATGACCTAGGACAGTGTGACTTGTGATGCTTACAGAAGTCACCATATGGTGATGTTTGTTATTTTTGTGTGCTCACTTCATACAGATTACGTATTTATCTGGAACATGATATTTTATTGTAATATTGTGTTGATGTAATTTGTATGCTAAAGTTCCATGTTGATAGAGTCTAGAGGTTACAGACGCCTGTTGGGACTCAGCTGTGTAGACACAGATGTGCTGTGCGGAGCTGGAACCATTTCTGGAGCCGCAAATCCGGACGGCCGACGCAGGAAACGGGAATCAGCATGAAGTGAGGGTCAGGTAGCTAGAGACAGAGAAACATCCATTAAGGTCAAAAGGGCACCAGTGGAGAAAGAGGTCAAGGATTAAGTGCAGTGAGAACCCAACCCCAAACCAAGCGTTATACCACAGAGGAGCTTCATTGTTCAGCCAGGCCCCATATACAGCCAGCAGTACTCCCAGCTGATTAAATTTGTGCATTCACTGATTAAACGTACACATCAAATGACCATCTAACATACAGAAGCCCTTTAAATTTAACTGGCGTGTAAGTACAATTTTTTATGGTCGTTCTGAGTTCCAGTACCACTGATATATTGGAAACCTTGTATTTGACCAGCTAAACTCACAGCTTCCTCAAGATTTCTTGCAGTCCCAAGTATTTACTTACTTGCCCAAGCAAACTCAAGCGGAACATGCAAACTCCACACAGAGCCAGGGGCGGGCACTCAACCTACATGTCCGGGGGAGTTAGAGAACAGCGCCTCCTGTTGGGCCACCATGCAAACTCCACACAGAGCCAGGGGCAAGCACTCAACCTACATGTCTGGGGGAGTGAGACAACAGCGCCTCCTGCTGGGCCACCATGCAAACTCCACACAGAGCCAGGGGTGGGCACTCAACCTACATGTCCGGGGGAGTGAGAGAACAGCGCCACCCGCTGGGCCACCATGCGACTCTCTGAAAAACGCTTCATGAGCATCATTCCATTCACTTGCTATCCCCAGTACACCAGATTCAATTAATTATGGGCTTAATTGATTAAATGGGATTAATCAATTAGATTAATTAAATTGTCTTAGATCTATCTGCAGAGGACAGTGGTTTGGGAACAACAAGGGTTAAGTCACTGAAACGCACACCATCCGGCAGGAAAGGATAGCTGGTGTCTGAGTTCTCACGCTGCATTCTTTCGACTCCCCAAAGATGTCACAGCCTTCAGTCTGCCGTTCAACCAGCTACATGTATTCTACCATCCCAGAGTTGGTAGTAAGGATCACAAATCCACATTTAGGCTGGGTGACAGGCTTCCAATTCAAACTGCACAGGCTGGGAGGGCAGTAGACCAGAAAGGACCCCCCCCCCAAACTTTACAAATTCCCAAAAGGCTTCCTGTTTTGAAAAGTTTCTACTTAATCGGTACCAAACACTAAAGTAACACTGCAAAATACATGAGTGCAATATAATATATCATAAATACTGATTAGATTTTTTGAGATGCCAGTACACTATTAATGTACAATGATGATGAATATCTGCCTTTGGATAACATGGGGTAAACACACCCTCCCCTCAATGGAAAAGGGCCTGTAACACAACGCATAATACAGAGTAATCCCTGGGCACCTACCGTTCCGCTGATAACCACTGCATACTCGTGCATAGGAACTTTAGGCTTGTAAGAGTTAATACTTTAGTGTGATTAATTCCCGCCTCCTCAGATGTAGTTGAGTTGCGAGTGCGCTTGGTAATTGCATATTTATCAGCATTGTACAGTTCCTGTGTGTTTTGTTTTCTTACAATCCGAGCAGCCCAGGAGATGCTATCAGGGCCAGTATTGATTTTTATATCCATTGTCTATCTCCATAGACCCCAACACTGCAGCGCATACAGTGAGTAATCAAAGTCGTGGGCTTTTCAGCTCACCAGAGTGGATTAGGAGTCTGGAACGGGATAATGCTTTTTTTTTTAAGAAAAAGAATGTCACTTATAACTGCTAATATATATTTACTTGCCCCCAAAACATTGTGTATACGCAATTAAATCGTTTAATTGAGCCTACTGCCAACACAATTAATTGCACCAATTTAATTCTTCCGTAAATTCTGAGTATAATCATTTTTGAGTCTGCAAGGTTATCAGCAGTTCTGCTGTTTTCTTTTTCCTCTTGTAGCTAATTTAAAGTGTTTCTTCGATTCTATTTGGGGACAATGAAAAACTCGCAGTATCCTACCAAGGTTGCAAATGAAGCCGCGTTGTAATTGCGGGGCTGTAATATCGAGACTGTATTTTGTGCCCTAATTACGCTCTTGCTGGCATGGTTTGGTTTAAGGCTGCCAAGCGGTGGCACCTCTGTTTCATAGAGAACGGGGTTCCGGATTACCTGTGTGCTGCTCCATCCCTATTCAGTACCTGAAACATGCAGCTGGCATGTGTGCAACACACACGCATAACCTTACACACAGGGAGCTCACTGTACACATAATACACACCATTGCATATAATATGGTATATTCCCAGGGATTTTTCAGCTATTAGGCAGATTGTGTGCTGAATTGATAAGACGTGATGGATTTTATGGATTGTGGCTAATCAGGTCTGCTGCAGAATGTGTGATACGTATTGATAAATAATGCAAGCTTATAAAAATAACCTTGCTACCGCCCTGCTCCTAATACAGACCATTCTTGCATTGGCGAACGCAGCCTACCATATCCCAGGTCACCTCCAGGTGTATAATAATGCAATTCTCTTACTGTGTCACCTATGACTCATTCAGTGGAGTTATATATAAGGTCCGCCAGTCTTCATTACCGCTAACATGGTGACGAATCCATTAATTCTGCAAACGCAACGACTCTGGCTATTGTGTGCACACAGCAGCAATGTCGTTGTCTTTCAGTCGCGACTCGTTGCACAATGATGAAGCATACTGTCTATGGAGGGAGTTTATTGAAGCTTCCAGTGACTTAACTTTCATTCTCGCTGCGGTGCGACCTTTCCTTAGTCAGACAAAGAATCTCCTCCCTCCGTTTCTTGCACAACACATTTAATTACTTTCATTGACTCCTTACTCATCAGCTTGGCAGTCGCAGCTAATAAAGCTGGAAAGGCCACATGCTATCCATGCTGGTGAACACCTTCATCTGCCAGCACCTTTTCTGCTTTTCCTTTGTGGGGAGGGTCTTTTTTTGTGTCTGTGGTTTTGCCCTGCAGGGCCAAGTAAACAAGCACCGAAGGGAGATGTGAAAATGGGCAGAGGCCTCTGGGCAGCGATGAGAAAAACTGACTTTGTCGTTTAACAGTGTTTAGAGCCGCACTGAGCAAATAAACAAAGCTTTTAGCTAATACTACTTTGCAAGTGCAATTTTGCATTTAATGAGTAGCTAAATTCTCATTTAATTTGTTTTGGTTATCCTTTTCCACCCATCCATATGTCTGTCTGTCCATCTGTTCTTCAATCCATCCCTCATCATCCATGCATTCATCTGCTCGTCTGTCCATCCGTCCATCCATCCATCCATCCATCCATCCATCCATCTGTCTGTTCATCCATCCATCTATCCATCCATCCATCCATCCATTTGTCTGTTCATCCATCCATCCATCCATCCATCCGTCCATCCATCCATCCATCCATTTGTCCGTCCATCTGTCTGTTCATCCATCCATCCATCCATCCGTCCATCCATCCATCCATCCATTTGTCCGTCCACCTGTCTGTCCATCCATCCATCCATCCACATCTCTTTTGCGGTACTAGGTCACACTGTACTCCTCCTAATGCCGTAATATATACGTGCCAAAGTTAGACAGAAGATAAGCCACGATAGCTGTTGTTTTACCACTTTATGAAAAATACAGTGTGTAACTTGGAGCCGTTTCATTACTTAGTCTGGGATAAAAGATGCATGAAGATGCACGAGCTTCTCAAAGCCTCCCCCTCCGAATCGGCTGAAAGCAGCGGCAGCCTGAGGGCCTTTTCGGTTCTCTAAGATAGCCTAAGGTTGTTTCAAAGGCTTTCAGAAGAGAGGAAAGCTCATTACCAATGGGAATGAGTCGGTGCAGATGTGCTGAGCAGAACCTTGACCCGGCTCCCCTCTGTTCATCAGCACCTCAAAGAGCGAGGTCCTTCAAACAGCAAAGCAGCCCTCAAAGGAGCTCCTTGAAAGCGGCAGGACATTTCAAACTCCCTTTTTAGCTGCTCATCCACCTTAAAAGGAGGATGAACTTTTTTGATGAAAAGGATGTTGCTTAAAAGTGCACTTTATGCAATGAACTGAGGATTAGTGACCTTACTATTACTGCTTATTAGCCAGTAAGTGAACGGGGGCTTTCTGTCACGGGTTACTGACCAGCAGGTGAGCAGTGTCTGTCACGGGTTACTGACCAGCAGGTGAGCAGTATCTGTCACGGGTTACTGACCAGCAGGTGAGCAGTGTCTGTCACGGGTTACTGACCAGCAGGTGAGCAGTGTCTGTCACGGGTTACTGACCAGCAGGTGTCTGTCACGGGTTACTGACCAGCAGGCGAGCAGTGTCTGTCACGGGTTACTGACCAGCAGGTGTCTGTCACGGGTTACTGACCAGCAGGTGAGCACTGTCTGTCACAGGTTACTGACCAGCAGGTGTCTGTCACAGGTTACTGACCAGC
>JAODKN010000045.1:5141890-5164415 GCA_026774425.1 Petrocephalus zakoni
TTACTGACCAGCAGGTGTCTGTCACAGGTTACTGACCAGCAGGTGAGCACTGTCTGTCACAGGTTACTGACCAGCAGTTGTCTGTCACAGGTTACTGACCAGCAGGTGGGCAGTGTTTGTCACAGATTACTGACCAGCAGGTGTCTGTCACAGGTTACTGACCAGCAGGTGTCTGTCACAGGTTACTGACCAGCAGGTGTCTGTCACAGGTTACTGACCAGCAGGTGACTGTCACGGGTTACTGACCAGCAGGTGAGCACTGTGCTCTCTGTCACAGGTTACTGACCAGCAGGTGAGCACTGTGCTCTCTGTCACGGGTTACTGACCAGCAGGTGAGCACTGTGCTCTCTGTCACAGGTTACTGACCAGCAGGTGGGCACTGTGCTCTCTGTCACGGGTTACTGACCAGCAGGTGAGCACTGTGCTCTCTGTCATGGGTGACTGACCAGCAGGTGAGCACTGTCTGTCACGGGTTACTGACCAGCAGGTGAGCACTGTCTGTCACAGGTTACTGACCAGCAGGTGACTGTCACAGGTTACTGACCAGCAGGTGAGCATTGTGCTCTCTGTCACAGGTTACTGACCAGCAGCTGAGCACTGTGCTCTCTGTCACAGGTTACTGACCAGCAGGTGAGCACTGTGCTCTCTGTCACAGGTTACTGACCAGCAGGTGAGCATTGTGCTCTCTGTCACAGGTTACTGACCAGCAGGTGAGCATTGTGCTCTCTGTCACAGGTTACTAACCAGCAGGTGAGCACTGTCTGTCACGGGTTACTGACCAGCAGGTGAGCACTGTGCTCTCTGTCACGGGGTTACTGACCAGCAGGTGAGCACTGTGCTCTCTGTCACGGGGTTACTGACCAGCATGTGAGCACTGTGCTCTCTGTCACGGGGTTACTGACCAGCATGTGAGCACTGTGCTCTCCGTCACGGGTTACTGACCAGCAGGTTACTGTACGTTTCTGTCACGGGTTATTAACCATTAGGTGTTCAGTAACCTGTGTATTACCGGTTGTTAACCAGCATGTGTTTAGTGGTATGTAAAGTACCATTTATCAAATCACAGTTGCTCAGGGAACCACATATTTCTGGTTACTAACCAGCAGGTGGTCAGTGGTAAGTGTACAACAGGCTGTTAATCACTGGTGTTCAGGGGCTGTGTGCTAGGTATTGGATGTGTTAGTTCTGTTGCATCACTGAGCACCTGAACATGGAATGTGAATCAAGCTTATAAGCTGGGTGCAGAGAAAAGATGCATCCATAAAAAGCCAGCGTTTTGGTTTGTATCCAATGTAACTATAAGGGAGGGAAGCTGTTTCTTGAAGATGGTGATTTTTTCACATTCCATTGGAGCAGCATCTCAGTCACACTCGTGCTGAAAGGGCGCCCTGATGCAAAGGCCCTGGCTCTCTCCTGTTTACCATGAATGCATTATTTACCGTGTTTTCCCCGTCAAAGTGGGAGTAATGTAAAAGCTTGCCATGCATTATAGAATGAAAACACGGCTGAAATGCTTTAAATTCTCGAAAAGGGTTTGAGGTTTTTTTTTTCATAACACCCCTACCCTTGCAGACAAAAATTTGGTTTTGTAAGTAGTTTGCCGCATCGCCTCTGTACAGTACAGGTACAGACCCATGCTCTAACAATCTTATACAATACATCTGCAAAGCATCTATATTATAAAAAATATAAAAGATATTAGGCACAATTTCCTTCATATAATCAGTGGCTTTGCTCCTTAATTGGTTGTCTGGTTTCACCCCATTGTGTCTCTGATTTGTATATTTTATTATTAGCACAATGGAGGCTGTTGCTATCATCTCAAGCATGCAATCACTTGACTTGCTTCTACCCATTGTGACTTTTTACGCCTTTCTCCCAGTCTTGATTGTGCATTTCCGTATAATGAAAATAAAATACATGGTAGGATAACAGGAAATACTGGCATTAGTTTATTTTAAGGTGTCAGGCTGCTGTCCCTCTTGTTTTCCGGGCCTAATTAAAGGGGAGGTTGCGGAGAGATGGGTAAAAACCTGCCAGACAGAGCGACATGCCTTGGGCAAGTCTGGCCTTATTGAAATGGCTTCATTTCACTTGAAAGATTTTGTCATAAATCTGTCTTAAAAAAAATCCCGGCGATATTCTGTTGCCAATCTGCCCCCCCCCTCCGCGGTTACTCCTCATTTTCAGGTATTAATGTTACCCTACCTTTCTAGAGCTATTCTCACAGCACGGGGAAGGTGGGAGGGGGTGCGAGGTTCAATGGAGACGGACTTGTCCCCGTAACTAATCCCTCCAGATCCCCACCCAGGTAACGGCGCGCGAAGCCGCGCTCTTCGTGGGCCCGAAGATGGGAGATTAACAGTGACAATAGTGACGAGCGGAACAACGCTAGAATTCTGCAGCGAACCTGCCCGTCTGGCAATCACAAGAGGTGGCTCCGGGTCTCCCCGTCACTGTCCCATTAATGAACGGCATCGAGCAACGCTCTATTGTGCCTTTTGTTTGTTTTATCTCCCCGCAACACCAAGGCGAGGCTTGTTCCTGGCATGAGGAACGGGTAGCATCAAGGCTGAGGCGCGCTCGCACCCTTCCCACGGCAGAACGCCTGCCTTTCTGCTCCTTGCTCTCATTAGATGCTTGGACACCACAGGCCAGAGGGAATAGTAACCCATTATTCTGAATTCAGAGACATCACCCATCCTCTGCCGCATTCCTCTGCCCCGCTACCTGTCAAATCTAAACGCGTTGGACTTATCTGCAACAACAACAGTAAGAAAAAAAAGAAAAAAAAAACATAGACGAAAATCTTGATGGGTGGCAGCGAAGAACTGGTTTTAAGAAGGAGAGAAAAATGAGTGGGGCTTTGGTAAAGGCGCGCCGAGTTATTCGCCAGTGATAGCGCCTTGGCTGATTACGCATTATCGCTAATCGCTTCCTTTGAACCGAAAGCGACTCGGTCTGACACGCGCCCCGATCCCCCCTCCCCACTGCCCTGCGCTTAAACGGCAGACACTATCGTCGAAAGACGACGCCGGTGCGAAGGTAACGACATGATGTCACGATACAGATGAGGCGGAAATCGCAGAAGTGGCAGGCCGAAAAGCTTTAAAAACTCAGTAGGACCATACAGTTTCAATAGCTAGGCTGTACAGTACTTCAGTAAACAAAAAAAAAAAATGACCTGCTTTTCCTTCGATGGGAATTACGGTGAATATATCCCGTTTAACGTTGCATCTTCAAAATTAAAAACACAGCCGGTATAATGAATAGTGGCGCAGCGCCGGTGCAGGACACAGGTTGCGATCTCCGCATCACTGATTCAGACATTAGCAAACGCCGCAGACATTCTACACTCCGAACACCGGCAGACGGGAAAGATAAGGGCCTGACACGGCTTTAGAGATCCTAATTGAAAGCCGCGCTCTGAAATACTTGCTGAGTTTCACACTCGATGGCCTTGGAAGGTTTCTCACTGTCAGGCCTCAGCTCCTGCAGAAGCAGCTTCAGTTTCTCTGTAAACTAATAACAGGAAGAAGCCCTCCCCTGTGAGACACAGGAACAATCTCAGATTCAGGTACAGGTGGTATAGTATACAGTAATTGCTGTGAGATTTGGTTTCAGCCCAGGATAAAGCATAAAGTACAGTCCTGTTTTTTTTTTTTTAATCTAAGTTTCATTTCAGCGTGAATATACAGTCTGCTATTTTTTTTTGGGATCTGCCCTGTTTACGGTTGTCGGAAATAAGTCTCAGAACTAAACTACCTCAGGATGGTGACATCTTGGGGGAAAAGTCTTCTTCACGGGAGCTGTTCTTATTTAGGGAGGCTGCTATGTAGCCTGTAAAGCATGCCGCATATTTATTAGTCGAAACACATCAAAATCAGCCATGATTATTAGCCTATAATCCATTAGAACAAACTTGGTGACACCCAAGCTGGTCAGTAATCCAGCCCGGCTGAAATCGATTGACGTGTGTCGCTGAAAATTAACCCACAGCTTTTGCAGGGTGTCGAATAATTAATGCCGAAATCTGGCACACAAGACACAGGGCCGCATGTCTGTGACATTTCTGCGGTATGTTTAAGCCGATCAGGTCACCTTTTAAATGATACTAGAAGATTCAGAGCTAGTCTTCCCATTAAAACAAGAGCCTCCCTTATAATTGTCAGGCGATGTTCCTAGTTTAACCCATGTGTACGTGTTACTGCAGTACATTGTAATGTGGGAAATATTTCACATGAAAACAAATATTTTCAGTGGGTTCAGTGAGTCAAGTGAGTTCAGGAATCCTGGATCTTGTGCGTGGAGTCATCGTGTTTTCACAGGTTTCGTGTTTTTCACAGTTTTCCCCAAACTACTTCTGTGTGTATGTTTGTGTTTGTGTACATGTTTGTGTGTGTGTGTGCTCTGCAGTGGTCTGGTGTCCCTGCCAGGGCTGCCCATCCAGGCTATCCCTTTCAGGGGAGTCCCATCCAGCACGTCCCCTCCAGGGCGTCCCATCCAGCACGTCCCCTCTAGGGTGTCCCATCCAGCACGTCCCCTCCAGGGCGTCCCATCCAGCATGTCCCCTCCAGGGCGTCCCATCCAGCACGTCCCCTCCAGGGCGTCCCATCCAGACTGTCCAATCCAGTGAGTCTCCTCCCCCCTTCGTTCTGCTCCCCTCAAAAGGCTGTCAGCTTGCACTGTAACCATGTATTGGAAAAGTGGTTTAGGGAAATCGGTGGTTGGATATCTAATCCATATATCTCACATAACTTTTTTGGTAATTGCACATTGTGTGTTATCTAATTATCCACTTTGTGATTAACCCTATTCCTAATAATGTACAAGAGACAAGAGAACAGAGGTAGAAAGACATCAAACTTTTCTCCTTGTCCTTGTCTCTTCAGCTGGCAATCGTCAGAGTATTCAATACTCAGTACTCAGGACTGGTCAAGCTAAAGTGAGTATCGCTAATGACAAAGTTCAGGGAACAAACAAATTTGGGCGATTAGTAACCAGGATCCGAGACACAGAGATAAGCCAAAAACTAAGAACAAAGACTAGAAACTATCTAATGAATCCAAACCATCGAACCAAATCAGAGGACTTAATAATTAGACCAGCAAAACAAAATAAGTAGAATCAATCCTCGAACATGAGACGCTTAACCAGACAGATTGTAATTGAGTTCTGGTAGGAGTACTGGTGAGGATCAACCATGTTTGTGGCAGGTAACTTGCAAACTAGATCTTGCTACCCTTTATATAAAAAAAACAACCAAAAAATGTGCAACCACTCTGGTATATACTGTATCGGTCAGGAAACTGTATTGCAAGTGCAGCTCCTGGTTAGCTTTTTGACGAGCAGCTCGGGTCAGTCTCATTTCTTCGCCCGCAATTAGAACCCCTACGGAGGGCCGCCAAAGACCACGGAGGTGACTGCGAGATGTAAGGCTTCCAGTTTTGAATTTAATGACCTGTTTTCCTTACTGTACATTTGCACAGCTGCGCGCTTTAAACAGGCCTTGATCTGCGGCTGCCGTCAGCCCGGCCGTCGTATTCCTCCTCGTGGGGGTGTCACTTGCTGGCGGTGGGTGAGCGCTCAGCTCCTGGGCTGTCTCCAGCTCGCTCTCCTCGTGCCCTTGTCCCGCTGACAGCTGCCTTTAATCACCTCGTTGTCACTGTGCATATCCCTAGGTGGTCCTGACACCCGGCACAGGCTTTGTTTTCGACCCCCTTTAATTGAAGCGATTCCCCTCATTTCCATTTCACCGCAAACATCCACAGCCCCCGTCCCGCCCCGGCCGGTCTCCTGGGTCTGCGATGTCATGATCCTCACAAGCCCAATGTACAGTATGGTCTCCATTTCGTTCACACATGTCTCGTCTTCTCTCTCTCTCTCTCTCTCTCCTGAGGCCGGTCCACCATTTTAGCTCCCTCCGTTCTGAAGGCAGCTAGACACAGTCTGCGGGAGAGCCAGCGGGCTGCTGACTTTGTGAGCGCGTGTCTCCGCGTGAAACCCGTCAGCCCAGCCTAGGAGAGTATCTCACCATCACGCTGCGTACATGTCCATATCTACTACTATTTAAAGTGTATGGCTCGCACACGTGCTGATGATTCGGGGAGTCTGGCATTCCCCTTCCATGAGTCTCGTGCTTCCTGGCATTGGCTCCAGACAACCCTACACTAGATGATATGAGCTATGGCAAAGCAGTGGACCGCTGCTATCGGATTTAGCACTGAGAACAGATAGCAGTCAGAGCAATTTCCCCTGACGGCAGAATGATCCAGATTCCACATGCCATGCATGTCTGCGAACATCCATCTGCGTGAGGTGTGTATTATACGGACATGCTCTCCGGTGACCCAAGGTCAAGCTAGTGGGCAGACCTTAATTTATGTGTAGTGTTACGCTCTGACCTCGTGTGCAGGAATTGCCCTTTTCAACCCATGAATGTCAAACTCGATTGCATGACGCTTAGATTACCTTCCCCTTCCACAGTAGACCTTCGACGAATCTAAGATGGCCTGGCCCACCCCGGGCCAGCCCAGGCGAGGGTGGCGGGTGGTACACAGCTTATTTGCATGTCTCTAGAGGATTGCAAACCCCACATTTTGTACTCTAAAACTGAATTAAGCTGGCGTAATTAGGTATTGAGGAAAAAAAAAAACAAAGCATGAACAAAAGGACCACAGTGCAGGAGTATGGGCGGTGTTACTCGAAATTCTAAACATTTAGAAAATCTAAACATTTACATAACAGCAAGTCATTACTGAGCAACCCAAACCCTAACAGGAAAAGCTCGCCCTGTTTGGTGCTCTCCTGTGTCTTTGACGAGTTCCTTCCCTGCCATCTGATTCTCACGGTGCTGTTTTCTTGTACTGTAAGGGCAGACACACACACAGGAAAACTCCCCGGGCCCTCAGCTTCCACGAAGAGGCTGGTGACTTCCAGGAGGCAGGAAGTGGCCCCCCGCACTTCGGCAGCAACCTCTCCAGGGCCTCCCAGTCACTACTCAGATTTTTAAATTGCATTCACAATCTTATTTTGCAACCCTCTTCATCCGTCATCGTCTTTAATCGTCGCAGGAAATAATTTGCGTCTATTTGAGTCTGTTTTACCAATCATGCGTAACTCTGATGATGCAGTTTTGTGAAATTAGTTTTGCTCCAATTTAAACATTTTCTTTTTTTATGACATAAAAGAAATGATTGTATCCGGTATTATAATAAGCTATCGTGCTTTTACTTATGGACTGAAATGATAAAACTGTAGAAAGTACTGTTACTTCTCCTTAAAGAATTGAGGGAATTTAAGTGAGCGCTCAGTCAACAGTTACGGACTGTAAAACCTACTAAACAGGACTGCAGCTGATGCAAGCATGGTGACGATCAAGACCTCGCAGGACTGACCTTTGCTGTGGAGCTGTAACCTGAAAGATTATAGGATACCTTTTAGTTAGTACTTGCCTTAACTCCAGAATGCAACGTGACGCCATCTTTCCCTCTCAGGACCTCCTGTAAAGCCATTAGCCCAAGGCTGATGGGATACACGCACCATGTGGCTCTCCAGAAGTGCAGGGTACCACTTCACAATAACGTATAACAATGATTTTTTTTAGAAAAAAAGAAAAAAACTAAAAAAAAAAAGGGAAAAAAATAATTTCTTCTAATCTGGTTATGGATTAGGCTGTAACACTTTGTAAATCATTAATAGACAATTATAAATAAGTTATAACAGTTTTTGTTTTATTGTTAATGCGTTACTACCATTTATAAGAGGGCCTTATTGTAAAGTGGTACCCACCTGTTGTTGCTAAGTCCCGAGTTTGCCAGCTGTTTCCCTTACGTCTGCCTCCTTCATTGCACCATTTACAGCTGAAGGTGAAAGTGACTGATGGTCATTGCTGACACACCACAGTACACAACCAGGAGACCCATATAAGACACAGCAGGGGGCAGTTAACTCAGCACCCGGGGCTCAGTGTTTGGGGACGGTACCTCGCTCAGGGTACCTCATTGGTACGTTGCTGGTCGGGGACCGTTGGATCACAAACACACCTCCCTAACCACTAAGCCACTGCCCCTTCTTCCATTTATTTTCCCTTAAAGTGAAAGGTGAACGTGAGACAGAAGGACGATTCATTTCCAGGCCTAATAAAGGCCTAATAAATTCTCCCCACGCGTAGATTTAGTGGGAAGACAGGTGAGGAGCCGAAGCCTGGATAGTCAATTCTGCTCCTCTGTCTGCGGGGTTCACATTTCAGAGGAGGAGTATGTGGACTGGCTCCCCTTGAGTGGCCGGGGGGGGGGGCAGTAGGAAAGCAGTGTGGTGCCTGTCCTTCCCGCTTTGGTGGCCTCTGGCTGGCATGCTGTGGACAGTGTAAACAAGCGAGGACGCTGTCACCACACCGGGCCTTGTAAGGGCCGCCGGGGATAGCAGACCCCCGTGCTGTGTGGCTCTCCGCCTGACTTAGACACCCCGCTAGCTCGCTCTTCCCTGAGCCCCCCCCGCTTGCTCGCTCTCCTTGTGTGTTCCAGCCGTCATGCTCAGTGCTCCCTCGAAAAATGGCCGAATACACGCATCTTATTCGTTGCATTTGCACAGAAGATAACAGATGGAAAAAACAAATATTAATTTCATCACCAGCAATGAAAGACGATGTCCGCATTTAGTAGACTGGCCAATCAGGGGTCAAAGACCCGACAGTGACCTCGCACTGTCAGCCATGGGATTTGAACCAGTGACCTTCTGCTGAGCTATTATGTTGCTTGTTTGTTATTCTGATTTTACATTGGCATCACCATGGAAACGCATGCTACGGGTTTGGAGGAGCGAGTTGGATCTTGACTTTGGAGTAGCTCTGTTTCTTCACTGCCCCCTATCAAGAACAAAGGAAGTGTAGAATAATTGTTCATGATTGAACAAAAGTATCAGATCAAATGAAAAATGAGGGGAAAAGCAATTACATAATTACATTGCTACCCCAACGAACGGAACTGAAGTTCTAGTTCTCATTCAGCTTCCAGGTACAGTGCCTTCACTTTCATACCTTTGCAATAAAACGACAACAACTGAGTACTTTTTTGAGGAGAACTAAGTTACCCTCTAAAAATCAGGCAGACCGACCTCGCATGCATCGAGTCTAACAATAGGACGCAATAGAATATTGATATTGATTCCTCGCTGTGGGGAAACTCGATGGTTTTTCCACAAATCCTCTCTGCCTCTACATGAGACTCGGGCACTTTTGCAGTTGAGAGCAAGTTTTGGGGTCACAGCCAGTGTCCAGGGCCTCTGGAGCACTGGAGGCTAAGGGTCTTTGTGAAGGACCCCAACAGTGGCAGCAGTCTGCCAGCCACAGTATTGCTGATTTGGTCATTCTTACAGGGGGACACCATACTGCACCGTGGCGCTACTTCACTATACCCATGGTGTCCACTTTTGGTTTAGCGTGTGTGTGTGGATTATGTTTATATTACATTGTGGGGACCAACCTGTTATTTATATTATAGGTTTATATTATTGATATTATATATTATATCTCTTGATATTATAGGTTAATATTATTATATTATACTTATTTATATTATAGGTTTTCATATATCATATAAAAAACTGTTATTTTGAAGTTGTGGGGTCTGTGAAGGCAATAAAAAATCTAAAAATGCCTAAAGTCTCATATTTTGTTTTAGTTACTTATGGTTAAAGTTTGGGTTAGGTAGAGGTTAAGGTTGTTATAGCTGGGATTCGGGTTATGCCCATAGAAATGAACAGAGAGTCCCCTCAAAGATATAACTACAAACCTGTGTGTGTGGAATTGTATGTGTCGTGTTTGCATGTTCAGTTAATGTGGGTTTCCACTCTCAGTGCAAAGGTGGTGAGTTAGTGCCACTGACGTCTGTGCGATATGACTGGCTGGCTTCCCCTCCAAACTGCACCCTGCGTCATGCCCTGTGATTTCCTGCATAGCTTTGTGCTTCAGCATAGCTGTCGGAGGTGGATGGGTGGAACATGCCAGAAATCTTTGGCTAATTGACTATAAATGAGGTACCATAAGAGCCTGTTAACTCCACAAGGAGCTGAGTCGTTATGTTGACTCTTCATTATCATTTCTGCTACAGGGATCTGATCATAGACTTATAACTCAGACTTATGACACTGGGGGACTAGAGAGAAATAAGAAATGTTACACAGCATTGATCGGTAGAGTAAAATCCATAATCCTGTCGGGCTGAGAATCGAGTTGCTATCAGTAGCATGAAAAGCTCTAGGGATAAAACCCTATTATAAGTGAATTTCCATTCAATTCGATGCAATCGCAAGGAACATTTCAGGATATGTGGACCCAAGATGTAACAGGATAATCAAGATGAGAAATGGGTGATAATAATTAAGATCCTACAAATAAGCAGAATATATTTAAATAAGAGCCTTTCAAGCTGTTTGAGAAAAAAAAACTCTGGGTTATATGTAAGGCAAAGGTATATTTAATACCGCAGTGAATGTTTTTTTCCTAAATGGAGGAAACACTTTAGCGTCAGACGCTCCATCTGTCCCACCCTGAAAGTGTTACGTCAGAAGAACTGCTTCGTGTGTTTGTGGATTCCAGCTCTGCCTTCCACTGCATTGTTCCAAAGTTGCTCCAGTAAGCTAACCCAGCTAGAATTACCCTCCAGCACCTGTCAGTGGATTACCAACTTCCTGACAGGAAGGAAGCAGTTTGTGAGCCTGGGCCCCCATCTATCTGACCTCATGTCCATCAACACAGGTGTCCCCCAGAGCTGCGTTCTCTCACCCTTGCCATTCTCACTCTATGTGAACGAGTCTACCTCAACAGACAATGGTCCTCCATAAACAATAGCTGTACCTCCATAGACAATGGCTGTACTCCCTAGACAACAGCTGTACCCTCCTAGATAATGACTGTACCTTCATAGACAACAGCTGTACTTCTATAGACAATAGCTGTACCTTCCTAGACAATGGATGCCTTCCTATACGATGATGATGCCTCCACAGTTGGACATTGTGATTTTCAGTGCATGCCTTGGTCAAAAAGGGAGGAGCTTACGTTTTACTTGTGTAACCAATCACAATCTTCATCACCGCATCACCACATTGGTTTACTTAGATTATTATCATCATTATTGATATTATTATTGTTATTATTATCATTATCATGAAATGTACTCCATACGGCCTTTATTACTCCATACCGCCTTTGCACGTAAGCATGTTCCTCTGTTTTGTATCTGCGACATGTCCCTTAACAGAAGGCATACACAATACAACAGGTACTTCACAAATCTGTGCACCTTGCCGCTTAACAGAAAACACTAGCTTTAATTAATGTGGTGATGTCATATAAGGAAGACTGTGATTTTTTAAAGAAGTGAAACAAGAGCCCCTCCCTTGTTGACTGAGGGATGCATTGATCTCGGGGAACTCTGGAACTGCCCCCACAGATGAACCCACCAAAGTCCTTAAGCTTGCAGAGGACACAATCATAGTGGAATTCACTTGCGGTAACGACGAGACCTGAAGAGAGGTACACCGTAGTATGCTCCTGGCATCCTATTAACGGTAAATGCCAGAAAAGTGGTCGAGGCCTCAGCCGGGTAAGACTGGACAAACATACCCCTGACCATCAATAAACATCTTGTTCACCTCCAGGGCAAAGTAGAGAGTGGGTGAGATCACAGCTAACCCTAACCCACCCCCTTCTAGAAGGAGGCACAAGGCTATCACCACATGGACTATGCACTATGGCCACAGCTTTCCTGTAGCCAACAGGTGCTCAACAAATCTACTTAAATGCAACCCCCCACCAGCTAATGAAACTGCTGCCATTTGCATGTGGCTCATATTTGCACTTCTATTTGTCCTGTAAGTTGTTGTCTCCACAATGCTCTTTATGTACACAGCTGTCTGCAATCCGCTGCTCGCAATCGTTATTGGGCACCATTGTTGTTGTCCATAAATGATTAACTGTAATTTATTGTGTCTCATTGATTTTGCATTATTATTGTTTCGTTCTGCATTTAATGTTTTCACAACAAGCAAAATAAAGTCGTCTGAGTTCTGATTAGCTAACACTTCTGTGCTTAGCGACTTGGCTAGCGTGCGCGATTAGGATAGAAATGCACCTCAGAATTAACGTGCCACGGTTTCGTTTCCCAGAAAGGCCGGAGCATTTGGGAAGGCATCTCAGCTGTATAAAGATATTAAGCACCACTGTTCATTCCTGAGCCGGAACTTTTAACTTGGAGGAGTTGAGGTGGGGGAAACAGTCTTTTGTCCCTAGACATTTAAAGCTTAATTAAATTAGCATACAGCGCCAAAGCACTTGGTAGAGTATTGGGAATTACTCAAAGTTTGAGACAATACAGTAAATAGTTTGGCAGGTTATCACTGTATGGCCAACATTTATAGGTTCGCTGCTGTGTTGGTTGTTTTGAAATCAGACTTTTGTTTTTTAATATTATGAGGACGGCCTTCCATCGCTTAAATGTCATGAGAACTTTCTTAATGGACACCTCAGCCTCGTTTGCTCAATTTTGAGGTTTCCAGAGACGTTCTGCCACTTCGGAAAAACAATGCACAATTATTTTTTAGCCGCTAAGTAATTCACAATGACATTTCATTAACGACACAGCTGAGAGTTGATCGGGTGCATTTTTTTTATGAGACGAGTGCTGCTATTGGCTGAAGCACATGGGAGTTGTCTGTAAACACTTTGGAAAAAAACGAGTAACTAATACTTTGTTACATTTACAGGGCCATAGTGTAATTTAACCTATTAAATGTGTCAGAAGGCCTACATTATATTTAATGAGACAGCAGTGACAAGTAACAGGGAACTCATTTTTTATGGCTGCAGATTTATACCTACGTATATATTTATATTTTTGTATATATAATGAGAAGATTTTCTGTTAATATGAAAATGCATTATGCCACCATTTTCCGTCTAATTCAATGGCTTGATGATTGAAAAAAAAAGTAAC
The DNA here is from genome assembly GCA_026774425.1 of Petrocephalus zakoni. Classification (NCBI taxonomy): domain Eukaryota; kingdom Metazoa; phylum Chordata; class Actinopteri; order Osteoglossiformes; family Mormyridae; genus Petrocephalus; species Petrocephalus zakoni. Next base: position 5,154,886 of record JAODKN010000045.1, read on the forward strand.
AGAACTCTCTGTTATATTCAATTAAACTAAACATTTATGGCCTTAAAATTGATCTAAAATGTATATACAAAAAAGCCAAAAAATATGAAAGTAAATATATTTATTGCCATGTGTGTAATTCTTACCACATCTACTAGCTCCCTGAGGAGGCTGAAAACCTTAAGAAATGTAACTATCATAATTGTTAAAATTGTTATTTACAATAATCCTATTTTTCTTAATCCTGCTTCATTAGAAAGATATGTGTCAAAACAGGCCTGTGCCACTTAGGGCTGAAGGCTTCATGAAGTGATTTCAGCACATGATAACCTCTTGGGAAGAGCACTTCTTCCATTTGCATTTTTTATATACCCTTCTACAGTGTAGTTTCTTATTTAATTCCTAAATGTACATGTTTTCAGTTTATGTATATATGTGTCTTGGCATCCCATCTACTTGGTACCTTACTTTCTCTGCTTCCTGGGATTAGGTCTGTATCAGTCGCACCCTCTTTGCAAAAGTGCTTTCTGAGACATGGACAACGGACGAAAAGTTAAAATTATTGTAGAACAGTCGTGTTGGATTTCAGTTCAAAATTTTGATTTTCCATAACTGAAAATGATTCTTTCACCAAAATATAAAAACAATTACTCACTAGCACAATGTAAAACAGTAGTAATACTTAATTCAGCCCAAGAGTTAATAGCATTTTAATTTCATTTCTTAATTTAAAAAATGTTACCTTTTTTCCATTATTTTAAAAGTTTCCTTAAGTACACTTGATAAATGAGATTTTTTTTGCCACACAAAAATAAATCAGACCTCTCTGTAAGTACAGTAAATAATTTAGTAAAAGGAAGATTCTCAGATCTAAGACATTCTTAAAAATCTCTTAAAAATTTCTTAAAAATCCAGTTTCTTTGTTGTCTACAGTTTACAATTTGATTGCAAACAGAGCTGCTTGTTATAGTTAGTGCAACGGGGGCCTCTGTCCCACAGCGGCTGAGCTTGCTGACACATCATCGCGTAGGAGAGAGGGGGGCACTGTCATACCCAGACCCATACGAACGAAACTGAACGGTAAAACAGCCGCCAAAAGAGCCATGTTTGGGTCTTCGTCTTCTGTGGATGCGATCAGCTGTCTGCTCTTGTCTGATCCCTCTCAAAGTGCGATTGTGGCCTTTTGTGCACGGGGCTGGTCCTCACCAAACGAACAGCAGCAGGCGGAAGGAGACTCGCAAGACCCTGATGTCCCTCTGTGTGGCTCTGAATGCGGTAATTGCAATGGTGCTTTCAGCTACATGCACAGTTCTACAAATCGACATGCATATTCACGCCCACGGTATGACACCTTGCACGTCTATTAAACAAATAAGCTTATCAGCGCTGAAGTCTCTACTCCTCCAGAAGGCACGTCTGATGTCATTTACATAAACTAAATTTATTTGTACGTCAAAGATAAATATCTTTATTGCCATCTTCCGCTGTATGATCCATGAGTCACATGCTGAAGTGAAACTATGACCTCATTATTCATATTGCAGGAAAGTGCGATTTAAAGAATATAATTATTAACATGAAAGACATTTAAGCACTGCAAATCAGCCACAACATAAAAATACAGAAAAATACAATAATATGGTTAATAAAATATCCAGCTGCACAAATGGGCAATGAGTTGTGTGGACAGGAATACATATTTATACAGAAACACATTAAGGTTTTATATGAATTCAGCAGCACTGTGTATGAAGTTGTGAACTCGAGCTCGCGTCTCACATCTCGCTATCGCCTCGCTAGTCGTTGAACGGTGTATTTAGCGTATTTGAACCGCGCGTTATAATTCCTCAGCGTATAAACAAAGAGCGCGGTGTTTACAGAGTTCTCCGAGAGTCTCACGCAGGTCAAGAGGGAGAAGAAAATGTGATGCTTTTCAGGGGAGCGCTGTGGCGAAGGCATATTCTATTTCTATTTCTGAAAACGTACACAATGTCCAAAGAAGAAGTGGTTGAGCGCGAACTTCATTAAAACCCACTGCAGGCACAAAGATGTCATGTTGTTGTTCAAGGTTTTACCTTGTGTAGGTTTATAAATGGCACGGTATTTTTCCAGTGATCAGGCAGCAGCATGCAGTAGGCAAAAAGACATTCCTCTTCCTATTTCTGAAAAGGAAGACCTTTAGTGATATATAGCATGAGGTGGAACATTCTGGAATTCTTGCATTTTTGAAAGCATATACAATATTGCCCAGGAGGAGGAAATGATTCCACTGTTAACTCTCTGTGCCAGGAACCTATAAACAGAGTACTCTATAAACTGCTGAATTCCTCTCTGCAAATGACTTCCTGAACTTTGAACTTCATGTTTCCTGCCTCTTTCATTTCTCATATTGTTCCACGGACCATATAACAGTCGGGAGTTTATTATCAGTCAGGGGACCCGATAGCAGAAATTGCTGTGGGAAGAGGCATCAGTTTTGGAGGGAGGTACTGAGTGCAGAAGACCCACATGTTGGAGATATTTCACAATCTTAAATTGTCTTCCATGTTTTCGAAAATCCTTGATATCGAAATCATCAGAAGGCATCAATTAATGCTGTTAACATTTCATGTTTCTGTTTAAGTAAATTTTAAAATATGCCACAAGGTCGAGCTAAATTCAACATTATTAAGCATACACATTACATTCAATATGACCTAAAATAATCCATTGTTTGGTAAGGAGGATTTAATTCCTAGTAAAAGCTTTGTTACCAGCATTGCTGTTTTTGGCAGGCTTAAACCTTCCCACATTTTCAGCTGCTGTCTGCCATCTCGACAGCAAGCCCTCTTAAGCGGAGATGCCGAGGTGTTCGGCTTTGCATACAAGGCAATGAAGCCCAAATACCTCTGCTTTGTTCTAAGCCATGTGTGCACAAGTTTGGAGACTTCTGTGCCAAACCACAGCCTCCACTGCCAGCATCAAACCCCCCCAAACTTTTGCCTTAAGGATCTAAGAGGCTCAATCCAACGACGAAAAAAAAAAGAAGGATGCAGAGGATTTTATATTTCTAACTTTCTATGGCAGATAAGTAGAGATCCGTGCACTGTCTCCTTGAGATTCTGAAAGTCCTTATTCAACCCATGAGGTCATCTTCAAAATTAGTACCAAATACCTGTATGATCCCAGCGGGGGGGGGGATAAAGCAGCATATGAATCACGAGGTTGCATATGAATCACGAGGTTGCAGGATAAGGGTGGGGAAGCCAGCACTTGGGAAAGAAGCATAAAAAAAGTTCATACTGCAAGTCAGTAATTTGTCAGTTTTGAATTAGAAATTGAGGGACTGTAAAGCTGGTCGTAAATTACTCCCGGGTAATTACAGATCACGGCCCCCAGAAACAAGCGCTCATTTTCTGCTGTGGCCGGCGCTCCTGGTGGCAGTGAACTGGAACGGACGGCTCCTGTTCCCCAGCCCCGGGGTGGCCCTCCTCTGCTGCGGACGACCGTTAACCGGCCGTTTGGAAATTCAAAGGCTTCCCTGGGGTGGCCACACCGAGACCGGGCCCCTTGGGCTGGGGCCTGGGAATGCCTGGAGCTGCAAAGCCAGACAAGCGCACACTCCTGGCTGGAGCCCGTGGGCTTCTGCTCTCAGACACGGCAGACGATGGTGGCTGACAGGTCACATCCATGCATATTTTACATAAAGACTGACAGGGTTATACCGTTTTCAGTTGTAAAAGTTGGTTCAATAAGATTGCTACAGTCCTAATTCTCCTTTCGAAGGTGATTTGACACTGAATCCATAGAATAAAATAGGGACAATTATGAATGTCATTGCATCGGAGGTTGTCATGAGGAGCAGGATGCTATTGCACAACAGCTGACAGATAATTAGCTTTCATTTGTTTGCAGAATGTATAGTTCCAGACCTGAACCCTCTGACACATGCAGATATGGGGTCACCGTCAATGTTGAAGGAGGTCCAGTGTACATAGATTCCTTGAAGGGGTCATGTCAATTCAAATTGTTTGCTTGTCATACCATCCATGTACAGGTATACAGTGGCATTCAATAATGTTCCTTCAGGACCATGGTGGTAACAACGGGTGAGTGTTGCAATACTTCAAGTGCAAAACACAAGTTCATCAGTCTATGTGAACTAATAGGGTGCACAAATGAGACCTGAATTGCCATTGGGTTATAGCTTCTTGTCCATGTAAGAGAAGGAAACCTTCCAAATAGAAAATAAACCAGGTGACCATCTGAAGATCTATTCACATTGATTCAAACCAGCACTTGAGAAAAAGGGACAGAGTACTTTACCTTTAACTTTGCAACTGTATATTTACTGGAGCAGTTCGGGTTAAGCCTTGCTTAAGTACTACAGCATTCTGGTGAGAAGGTTACCAGCTCAACAGTATTTATCTAATACAGTAATAGGAAGTTACCTAATTACTTAATGTTACTTAATTTCAGCTGAACATATTGATGTGTTATTGTGGTGTATTGCCAAGGACCATAAAGTTCATTAACTTAACTGTAGCAGTAACGGTATAGTAGCTAATTGAATCGACCTGAGATTCTAATAGCTTAATTTGCAGTTATTGGTGTCATTTTTGGGTAAATCGGCCCCTGACAGGAAGACACAAAACAAACACGCGGTCAAGCGTACCTCCCTTGCTTGGAACCGCTACTGCTGTATATTCGATGCATTATTAATTTTAAGGAACTAAGTAATTGCACAGTTTTCTGTGATTAATTACATTTAAAACGTATAGGCCTAATCATAAATATTTACAAATACAAATATATACGAATATTAATTTGAATCCCAAAAAGAATGTAGAATAAACATAAAGGAAGTTTATTTTAATATTTGTTTGCACCTTGAACTTGTGACGTGCGAACTATTGAATTCCAACAGAAAGGCTACCTGCACACAAGCTCAGTCTGAAAAGGCTTGATGAATGGATGGCAGTCTGAAAAGAGCGTTATTTGTATCATGCGTAGGGCTGTCATGCGATTCATTTTTTAAATGCGATCAATCACACACCTTGCAATTAATTGCATGCACAATCATGTTGCAATACCTTTCCAAGGATTTTACAGTATTTTTGTTTGTATAGTTTGTATATTTAATTTGTATATTCAGTATATATATATTTATATATAAATATATGTATTTACTCATACATAACATAAAAGCATTTCACTCCACTATGTACACCATTTTTTCTCAAAATAGAGGATGTATATATGTAAGTCTAAAGCCAAATACGCAAATCGAAAACCCATTTAGTAAAGAACTCTAAAACATAAGTCTGACAACTGAGTGCAAGTAACAAACAAATATTACAATATTATATAATTATTTTTATTTTCTTAGCTGTCAAAGCTAAATTAAGTAGAAACGATTCCTTGCCTTTCCCTTTGCTAACGGAATAGTTTGATCTTAGCTGTGAATTCTGGGATTCTGTGCAACATCACAACTGATGCTCTTACGTTGTTTACAACCACGAAAGAAAGCTATAATTTGTTATAAATTTCTGTTAAAAATGCTATCATTTCTGTTGAATGTCTTTGCTCATACTATTCTCGTACTTGGGCCTCAAAATACTGCATGTATTGACACAATCAAAGAATGAATGAATGAATGTATTAATTATTATAATACTTTTACAGTAACAAAATCATAATAACAATGTCCATATAGCCAGCATCATACAAATAAAATCCAACGATAGCTGAGAACCAGAAAGGTGCAGAGAACAAAGAGTATAAAATTACAATTTAATTTTTATTTATAAAGAGCAGCTCAACATACAATATTCAAAATACATAACAAGTATAAATGCAAAGCAAATTGCAAAGCAAATACAGGAAATCTCACCAAAACCCATATGTTTGATACTCAAATTTTACTTTCTTAAACTGTGCATATGTTTTAGTCATTTTAAACCATCATCTAAATTTGTCCAGATATTAACTCAAAATGCATCTACTTTATACCACTGTTCGTATTTTTGGTTTGATAAATATATCATTCCCTTTATCGCTTTAAAATGAATGCTAACATGTTACCTTTGCCAACTCCAGGATGTTCTCAAAATGTAAAGAATGTTTAACTCTCCTCCCCTGGTTATCATCATAACTGACACATAAACATGAAACATTATAGCAATGAAAAATGACTAATATCCTCTGTGGTTTCTTTGGTCCCTGAGGACACACTGAGGCAATGAGCTTCTTTAATCCCTGCAGATTCCTTTATCTAATGAGCATCTTTGATCAGTGAGGATGTTCATTGGAAGAAGAAGAAATGGAATATTAACATTCAAGCCTAACCTCAGCACATCTGTAGACTCTTAATCAAGAGTGGGGAAGGTGAAAAGAGGATTTCCCCACAGGGATCAATAAAACCAATAATTATTATTAAGTTGTGGGACTCAAGACTACATATGAAAGGACTTGGTCTTGTTATGCACTCAAATGATTAATTTACTTGGTCTTGACCGGGATTTGAACACTTGTGACTAGAAAACTATTCCATCCGCGTCCGTAGCGTAGGTGATTAATCGTCATTGTTGATGTAACAGCAAAATGTGTCCTCTGCTTTTTAACCCATGTGTCAACGCAACAGCTACGTGAGCAGTGCTTGGGGGCAACACTTTGCTCAGGGTACCTCAGCGGCACTTGCAGGTTGGGGACTGGAACCGGCAATCTTTTGATTACACAGTTGTGTCTCTAACCACTACGCCACCTGTCTGCTGCCTACGTGTGGCTTTAGTGCCCTCCCCCGTTAGCGTCATTGCTTCCCGAACATAGTGCACCCACCCACCCACTCACGCCCCTCAGCATGTCTGTCAAGTCAGCAATCAGCAGTTATCCAGTTTGCCTACTTAAACCATAAGGAGTTTCTGTTTAAGACAGCAGGTAAAAACAGGCACTTTCTCTCGACATTTCAAAAGGGAAAGTGAAGACCGGGACATAGGCTAAAGCTTGCCGTCTCAGTTTGTCGATATTGGCTAAGTGTACAGCAAAAAATATGTTTTACATAATAATCTAGCAATAGCTATCCAGCTAGCTAGCCAACTTATTATAATAATATTTATTGTTATCTGGCCTCTTTGTTTTTTCGAATGTCTAAATTGGCCGTATCCCATTCTACAAAGGTATTATTTGTTCCATGAATGTCAATGGAAACTAGAAAATCCTTCATTCAGCATTGGTTCTTTTTTTAAGCAATTTCATAACTTTTATAGTTTCCTTTAATTTACAATTGTGTTCTATGTGTGGAATTTCAAGTATCATTTCATAGAATTAAAGACTAATAGTAATAGTAATAGCACATTAATGTACGCCTTACTGACCAATCAGATTCAAGAATTCACCAGTACTGTGGTATGAACATGCAGTAAGCAGGTAAAGTTCACTTTAGAAATGCATAAATCCAGTGGTTTTCATACATTATTATTTATATGGAACATTAGTTAGGCCTACTGTAGAAGTCAATTCTTCAAAACTTTTTCTGTCCTCCATTTTTTGCTAAATGTTCTGACGAGCACCCTCAGCCTGCTGTTTAAATACCTATGTCGATGGGTTGATAGCCCATCATCAATACATCATTTTTTATAATAACTCAAATGTTTTATTTCATGACAATGTGCACCCAGCCACACCTCATTTAAAAAAGACCATTCCCACGAGCAGGAATTGCACGCAAAGTCATTTGTTATTTTGAAAATGAGCAATGCGCTGGTATGAAACTAGCAAAACTTTCCGCACTTTCTGCAGGTGCAAAGCATGGCCTTAAGTGTTCGTTAAGTACCGATGCCTTGTTCGTCCATCATTAATCAACCATACGGGTTCAGTATTTACTGCCATTACTATATTTGTTCATGATTTGTACTTGAGTGGTACCTGATTTACAAAGTTACTTGTGCCCCCCCCCAATTAAAGTGTTACCAGATATTTAAAAACAAAACTATGAAAATAAAACTTTGAAATTATGAAAATCCTTTCAATAAGAAGGTTGGCACCCCATCCTGGGTTATTTACTAACATGCACCCCTAGCTTCTGGGAGAGGCTCCGGACCCCTGCATGGAAGATCACAGCAGTGCCGGACCAATACGTTGTCATATGCAAATACAAATGATAATGAAGTACATGAAGAATAATATTTACTGATAAAAAATCAGGTAGCAATTTTATTACTATCATGATGGCACCAATAATAATTAGCAGAATGTTTCTCTAGCGTCTGTTTCATTGTAAATCTGCATTCATTAGGAATCTGCAATAGAAGCATGTATATATTCACAGAACACTGGCATTCAAAACATTCACACCTATATTCTTTACATTGCTAATCGCTATGTTAATGTGGCTTATTCGCATTTTAGAATACAGTGTCATTTTTTACTCTATGACAATGTTTCATTCAGCAGAAAATGCAGAAGTTTAAATGTGTTTTCGGTGCTGTTTTTCTAGTCTGGGGAAGTCTGGCATTACTTGTGGTCTTTAGTGACCTAAAAATTTTTTAGTGAGGAACTCAAATGCCAGTGTAGATGTTAGACAGTAAGGGTTTCGGTTATCTGCAGGATACCCATAAAATACATATAATTTACTGTAAAATGATAATAACAAAAACCTACAGAATGTAAATGGACCAATAATCAGAAATGATCATTTTAGTATTTAGCTACTTGGGATTATTGGTTAGTGCTGTTTAGTATCGTAGCTTTAATACTGATGCAAGATTCACTGCAAATCTGTGAGTAAGATTGTCTTGGGGCAATGCTATGATTTTAGCTTTGACCCTTGGTAATGTGTCATGGGGAGTCAGGATTTATCATTGTGGACATTTCACAGAAATGGATACATTGAGTAAAGGTCATCCGCATCGTCGTACTTTCTCCAAAGCTAGGTGGTTATCAGGGTTGTTTATTTGTTGTTTATCAGAGACTAGATTGTGCCAAAAGTTCACTGGATGTCTATTCCCTCTTCTGATCTACAAACAAAGACCCAGCCGGATTTCTTGATTCTATGTTCAATTTTTTATTGTTACATTTTTATAGTTACACATATTCTTGCTGGATTGATTGTTCAATAAACTCAGTGCTCTTAACACTGTGAGCATAACTTTTTGAACAGAGGCTGACATTGGCATGTCCCAACGTACCACAAAAACATAAAGTTAGCTGTGAGTGGTACCATCATGTCACTGTGGAAATTAGAGAAAATGGGTGAGAAGACAATTAGGATTTCCTTTAACGTAACTGGCGAAGAGGATATAAAACGTTTGTCTTAAAATGTTTGTTTTTGAAATATTGAATGTGAAAAGAAAACGAGGCTGATTGCTCTTTGAAGCTAACGCGCTACGCGGCCCTTTCAGCGATTTGGAATTCCTGATTAGGATCAATCGGGAATGAAGGACCATCTGCCGTGTTTCCGAAGCCGGCAGTGTCCTGCTATCCCCGAGCACGCGGGACACGGCGGGAAAGCGTGCCGGCGGCCGGACCCGCGCACTGTCGCTGCCGCGCGGCTCCACAAGAGGTCCAGGGCTACT
>JAODKN010000045.1:5196947-5214930 GCA_026774425.1 Petrocephalus zakoni
GGTCTCTCCACCTGTGGGGTGGCACACAATCGAGTCCCTGTCCACCCCCCCCCCCAACATGCACAGCAGGAGGCGAAATATTTCAGCCAAGGTCATCTGCTGATGTTATCAGTTGGTGTGGCTGCAGTCCCTTAGTCACAGTCATGGCTGCCCCTCACACTTTCTGCCTTTTTATAACCTTGAAAATGTCCAGCTCGATGCGCCTTGGGTGCTGAGTTTCCTACATTGCGAGCGGTGGGGTGCCGGTGGAGTGCGGGTTGTCTGCCGTGCCCCGTTGGTCCGACCCCAGCTTCGGGAACACGCGGCCGTTGGAAAGCCAGGTGTCTTTTGCTTCATATCTGGATTCTACTGCTTTGTTAGCTGGTGAACTACATAAAAATAGGCTCACGAACCCCACATAAATGTATTCACCCAGGGTGGATTTAAAAAAAGTCAGGGTGTTTTATAATGCAAATAATTGGTCCCTGAATCTGATATACAGTATGTGCCTGTCCAAAATTACATAATTGTGGTTGTTAAGTAATTATTTTCATTATGACCCTAAGATATGTCAGAATGACAGACATTGGGGTTTCTGGATTATGGCTGTGTTATCTTTGCTTTCTTTTTCTCCTCTGAAGTCTTATCGAGACCTCGTGCCTCTGGGAACCTGGGCTCTTGTTACTGTGATACTGTGATGTTTGTACTTTGCTTGGCAGTTGTCGTTGAGAGATGCTCAGTTTCTTATTTGCTGAATAGCTGAATAGATGGATTGCAATCTCACATAGGTTTTCTTGTCATTAACAAAAGGACATTTTGTTAAACGAGGACGTGTGCGGCACCCACACAACAATTATTGTTGATTTTTTTTTTTTAAAGTAATTTCTTAGTGATAGCTGCTCGTGCCATCATAAGATTGTTGGATCAGTGTAGTTGGTGTGGAAACAATTGCAGCGATGATGTTTCTGGCTCTGTGTTAAGTTGTGTTGTCATCTGATTGGCTTTTGTTTTTCTGCACATGCTCAGTGCTGACGGGCTGTGGTGTGAAATGACATCGCCTGTGCACTGTATTTTATTTTTTTTCTTTCTGCCGGTTGATTTGCACGCGCCTCCATGAATCGCACTGAAGCACTCCCCCTACGGCACTCGCGGTTCCGAATCTTCAAAGAATGAAGCTGGACGTACCTGAAGTCTCTGTGCCTCGTATTAATGAGGACTGTGTTCTGGGATGCGTTCAATATTTCATTTTTGCGGCCTGTCTCATGAATTGGCAATTGCGGTAATGATAATGAAGTAAAAATTTTGATTTGATCTGAGGGCCTTGCCTGGCTCTCCGCCCGTTTTTGGTTTCTTTTGGCTGTAAGTGTGACCACGGGTGAGACGACACTATACCCAAAAGGAAGGGACTTCTCTGATGCCATGTCTTTTCCCTAGAGCCGTTCAAAATATCGGTGAAAAGGTGGTACCGTGCCTCATGAACACCCTTGTTTTTTTCTTTGTTTCAGGAGGAATTCTTCGGAAACACCTTGAGCGGGAATCTGGATCTGATCGTTTTGAAGTTCGGGCCGAACGGGGACGTGGCACGCAGTCGTCACGAGCATGAGCGTGAGAGAGAAGGGGTTGCCGGTGGACCTGGGCGGCAGCTTCACTGAAGATGCCCCGAGGCCGCCAGTCCCGGGGGAGGAGGGCAAGTTGGTGTCCAGCGATGTGCGACTATACAACCACGGCTTCTACTCGGCCTCGAGAGAGGTCCTCAAGAGTGAGGCATCGACGGCCACCCCCCGGCGGCCCGATTTGGACCTGGGCTACGAACCGGAGGGCAGTGCCTCTCCGACGCCGCCCTACCTGAAATGGGCCGAATCTCTGCACTCGCTCCTGGACGACCAGGACGGGATCCACCTCTTCATGACATTCCTCAAGCAAGAGGAGTGTGCCGACTTGCTGGACTTCTGGTTCGCCTGCAGCGGCTTCCGCAAGCTGGAGGCCAGCGAGGGCAACGAGGAGAAGAAGCTGAAGTTGGCCAAGGCCATCTACAAGAAGTACATCCTGGACAACAACGGCATCGTGTCGCGACAGATCAAGCCGGCCACCAAGAGCTTCATCAAGGACTGCGTGGCCAAGATGCACATCGACTCTGCTATGTTCGACCAGGCCCAGACCGAAATCCAGACCATGATGGAGGAGAACACATACCCTCTATTCCTCAAGTCGGACATCTATTTGGAATATACCAGGACAGGAGGCGAGAGCCCCAAGTTGTTTAGCGACCAGAGTTCCGTGTCGGGGAATGGGAAGGTTTTGCCAGGTTACTTGCCAACGTTGAACGAGGACGAGGAATGGAGATGTGAGCAGGATCCGGTGGTGGAGCCCCCATGTGACCAGACCCCTAGCAACCGGCTAACACAGAAGCTTCTGATGGAAACCGCTTCCCAACGGGTGGTTCCTAGCAAGCGGTACCAAGAGAGCCAGGAGTACAGGTAAACCCTTAAGGTGGTCGTGGCTTTCACCGAACACTCCTCCCTTTCTTTCAGGGTTGATCTCCCGGTACATGAGGTGAATCAGAACCCGGCTTGTTATTTTATTTTATTTTTTCGGCTGCCTCCCAAATGATTCGAGTGCCGAGTGAAGATTTATACTGCAGCAGGATCAAAAGAATTTCTGAGCCGGAGTACAGCCGGCTGCAAGGGATGAGAAGCGTGTGCCGTGTAGGCCGGCCACTTTCAAGTGGCTGCGACTTTGCCAGCGCGGCTGTGCCGGGGTCGCCGGAGCCGCGCTGCTGCTCGCTGCCAGGTGGGGGCGACGGCGCTTTGTGCCCCCTCCTCACACACACTTTGCAGGTACTTCCATAAAAAGCAGGATTTAAAAATAGAGGATAGATTTTCTTAGGATGAGCTTGGCACCGCTGTTTTAATGAGCCGAGAACGGGGTCTGTGGGCTTCACTTTGACTTTGAATGACAGCGAGCTGCTCTTCATCAAAGGGATCGTTTTAATTTCTTTAGTCCTTTTTTGTGCGGTGACCTTCTGGAATGTTCTCAGAATCTGCTTCTCCTCTGCTGACTGATATGGCTACATGTGCATTTATTAAATAGTGTTAAATGGTGTGAATGGGTGATGTTCTGGGTTTAGCTTTCATCCCTGTTGACAGGCTGCTAGTCACGTCCTTTCATCCATCTTTGGACAGTCAGTATGAACTCACCGTGAGCCTGGAGCATAATCCCAGAAGCACAGGGCACGAGGCAGGGGACACCCTGAATATGATGCCAGTCCGTCACAGGGCACGAGGCACGGGACACCATGGATGGGATGCCAGTCCATCACAGGGCACGAGGCAGGGGACACCCTGAATGGGATGCCAGTCCGTCACAGGGCACGAGGCAGGGGACACCCTGAATGGGATGCCAGTCCGTCACAGGGCACGAGGCAGGGGACACCCTGAATGGGATGCCAGTCCATCACAGGGCACAGGACTGGGGACTTCCTGGACAGAATGTCAGTCCACTTTCAGGTGGACACACATTCTGTGTCTGGTTTTGCACTGCAGGAGGAAACCAGAGTATCTTCAGGATTCAGACCCCAAGCCCTTGTGAGGTGTGAGGCCAGAGTTCCACCATGGCTAGTCAGGTTAAATCAGTTCCCCCTTTCCCGGTTCTCCCCCTTCTGTTGTATTATGACATTGAGACCCTGATGACTGGCCCGCATCGATCTGCCTCGGACGCGTGAAGGCGATGCACGGTACCGATCTCTACCATTCAGTCGAGGCGTCTGTAGCGATCCGCATCGTGACATGTTAATGCCGCAGCAAGGCCAGCTACGCCAGTTTTGACATCGAGTCTTTTGCTGACAAAAAAGATTATCAGAGTTCATTTGTACCTTTCTGGCTGAAGCTTGGTTACATTCTTGGCGCTTAAGTGCTGTAGACCCTCAGAGCTTCTAGCAGAATGATGGAGCAATTAGCTGCCGGCTCGAAACAGCGGATCTTACGAAAATTCTCTCCCTTGCTTTGGCGCTTTTATAACAAGGAAAACAAACGGTACGGGAAGCGGCAGCACCATAAGCAGCCTCCTCGCTCCTCTGGCTCGCTGTTTCCTGGTAAACTCTTCTGCTCTGCTGACAGGCTTCAGGAAGTGTTCCTGGATCCGTGCTGTTTTATTATTTTTTTTTTTCCTCCGGAGCTCCGAAGGGGTATAGTGGGTTTTAAATGGGAGGTTGGTGCTGACAGGCGCAACTGCAGTTACATCACTTTCTGCCTTCAGAATTCTTTCTTTTTCTCCTCCTCCTCATTTAATAGGTATGCGGGGACATCATTGTTAGTCTCAAGAAGCTCTTTCGCAAAGCGCTCTAGCTGCCGTTTTAAGTATTTCATTTGCGGCGGGCGCCGAGATGGCTGATCCGTCACTGACTCATCGTGTATAATCCCCCTTGCGTCGTCATGGAGCGTAAAAACCCCAAATGTCATTTTTGACACATTACCGTTTCGTACGCTAAATGTTTACCACTTTCTGTTGTATTGCCTTTGAATACTTAATTGCGGCCTCAGATTAGCTAGGCAGTCACCGGTCTCCTTAAGGCCCTGCGATATCCGTGGAGTGATTCTCCTCTTCTCCTAGTTTCCGTATCCCTTGATGTGGCTGACGGATCGAAACAGAAGTAGGACGCTGGAATTAGGCACCAAAGGCCAGTAGATAACATGATGGATAAGGACACACGGACTGGTAATGTTTTTCCAAGGTGGCTGGTTTAGAATGGGCAGTAATAACATTTCCGCGGCTCTCCCTTAATAGTGCAATCGCCAGCTTGCTGGATGCTGATTTGTAATCCGAAGGTTGCCGGTTAAAGTCCCAGGTGCGGCTTGCAGTTCTACTCTTTGAGCAGGGTACTTAACCTGAGCAACTCTGGTGAATTATTAATCTGAACAAACGGGTACTTTTAAGTAGCTTTGGAGAGAAATATCAGTTAATCAACTAATCATATATCATCCTTAGTGGTAGTAATTTTAGTATTCTGGTGGGGTGTGTGCTGGGCCTAGCAGTTGGCATTTTGTAATTCGGAATAAGCAGAAATGGTAAAACAAAAGGCTAGCTCGTGTCCCATGGGAATTGAACTTCTTTATATGACTATATGAGACGGCAATGCCTGTGAAACTGGGCTAGAGCAGGGCCCCGTTAGCTCGCTTGCCTTTGGACGTCCTGGTAGACGATTACAAAGCCTTGTTACCACACCGCGGAAGCTCCTACTCACGTTCCCCCCCCCCCAGTTTCTTTTGATACATCATCTCCAGTCTCTATATTTATCCCATGTTATTGTCTTTGCCGCTGGAGGAGGCTGGATTTCAGTGGCTGGATTAATCGACAGGAAGCTGAGAGGCGGCCTCCCTGCGACTGGCTATCGAGCGCTCGGGGCCAGCCGCCACTGCTCCGCCGGTTAGCGATGTCTGTCCCTGAGTATGACCCAGTCATCGGCATGGGCTTTTTCGAGAATCTTGGTGTCCTTTGGAGGATCAAAACATGGTGTTCTTACAGAAGGCGGAAAAGCGCACTCTGCCTCCTGCTAAAATCTATCCCATAATAGGTCCGTCCACAGATCCTGGGTCATTCATTGTATTGAAAACAGGCCGCGAAACGGTAGCAGTTAGCTTATGGACGCTAAAGTTGATGGAGGATAAAACAAAAGACCAAATTTCACTATGTGCCGCAAAGTGCCGTTGTGGAAATTGGAGGTCTGTCTCGTTTCCATGCCTCCGGACACGATCAGGCTTTAATTAGCGAGAACGGCACGTTGTTGAGGTTGTTTTCCGATTATTATTTCATTAGTTGAAATACTTGGCAGGAATAACAAAAAGATAATGTTCATTTTTAAACATGTCTTTAGGTTTGGCCTTCGGGTTTTTTTTGTCTGTCTTAATTTTACATTAGTCATATGTCGACTTTCCTCACCAAAATTTCCAGAAGCCAGGAAATGTCAAATCTGATTGTTGGGATGTTTTGACTGAATGGAGTACATGCCCCAGTCTCAAACTGAGACTAATTGTATGAGATCAGGATCGAAGAAAAAATGGGAAAAAAAAAAAAATAATTGGACATTGAACCCTTTGTACGAGGAAAAAAAAAACACCCTTGCTTCCGTCCCATATTTAGTTTATTACGGTAATAAATGTAGTTTTATTGCAAATGTTCGCTCTGATCCCTCTGAAGAGAGGCTAGCAATTTTTTGTTGGTTTAATTAGATGTTAGATTTTTTGCTCCATATGCAGAATTTTCTTGAGGTCTAAGAACTAAAAGTCACATCGATTTGTGTATAAAATAAACTCATCTCTCAAGTTTTTCAGTGGCGGCATCCCATTTCACTTTCGTCTAGCTTTTAAAAGCTCGTTGTCACGAGTGGCAGCTTAGAAGTAGCTACTGACGCGCCGCTGAAGCACCTTAACAGCTTTGATACAATGTTTTAATGTTTTCATGTTCTCTGTCGCTGACTTCAAAACTTGCGTCATTCTAATAGATTTTGAGTTAGGCACCCTGGTGAGCTTCTCATTCCCCAAAGCCTTTCTCTTCCGAGGGGAGACACTTATTGTAATTTTCTGGGGAAAAGTACCAGCTGATCAGCTAAAAGTAAATATTATTGTTTCAAAGGATTGGGCGGTGTGTTACACATGAGGTCAAATTCAAGGGTTTATCTTAACATAAAGCATGAGACATTGACGCTTTTGTTTCCTTAGGTGTTTGGCAGGGAGATTTTTGCCCCCAGTTGGATCACAGCGTGGAAATTAAAAGGCCTCTTCTTGATGGTTGTACAGCGGAAATCACAGTACAGAAACCACACCAAAATATTACTCAAGCAAAAGTCATCCAATAAAATACTACTCAAGTAAATATGAAAAAATACCTGATTGTAAAAGTACTTAAGGGAGAACATACCACACATTCAAACCTGTTAATTTTACAAAAAAGCAACCTGTCTTTTTAAACTCGCTCGGTTTGGAGCATAGCATTTTTAAGTCGCAGTGCGGCATAATGAGGACAAATGAGTTGTCGCTTTCCTTTTTATAGAGAAAAAGCAGCAAAACTTTCCGAGCTTGCTGGCGCAGGTTAGCAGAATGACGTTTGACTCTGCGGGAAACGAAGGATCGATCTGTGGGCCAGAATTCATAATTAATTCTAAACATTTCTTGGGCCAGTACTTTCCGAGCTCTTAAGTTGTGAATGAGCAGACTAAAACTCCCCACTATGGAAAATGGCTGATCGCCCAATGCAATTATCAGTATTTTTCAATAGGATCTCTAGTACTGCTAACTTTGAATATCGATAAAGTTTTAATTGGATGGCAGTTTTGGTATGTTTAGTGATATATTCTGTATCTCTGCAGGCAGTATGTAATGCATAGTATTATTATCATTATTTATTAATTAGCAATGGAAAATGATGTAAAATGGGTACATGAGCACACGAGCGCGGTCAAATAATCATATTGTTAAACACCCAGTTTAAAGTCTTCAAAGTCTTGGTGCTGTACACGTTTAACTGCAGATTACTCATTTTATGTCAGTCGTTTCTTATGCAGATACGCATGTCCGTGTGCAGAGACACACAAAGGCCCTTTACAGGTCAACGAATTTCTGAGCATTTAAAACTTTAATTTCCTGTTTTCAGAAGTCACTTTATCCATAAAGCCTATGAAATCATCTGCATTTATACCTGAACCAGGTTTATTCTGGAAGAAACAGTCAATCAATTGTAGCTAACTGACAAGACCTGGCTTAGCGGGCTAACACTATCGGCTGTCATGCATATACCTGTGTGGCTCAGCGGGCTAACACGATCAGCTGTTGTGCATGTACCTGTGTGGCTCAGCGGGCTAACACGATCGGCTGTTGTGCATATACCTGTGTGGCTCAGCGGGCTAACACGATCGGCTGTCGTGCATGTACCTGTGTGGCTCAGCGGGCTAACACGATCGGCTGTTGTGCATGTACCTGTGCGGCTCAGCGGGCTAACACGATCGGCTGTTGTGCATGTACCTGTGTGGCTCAGTGGGCTAACACTATCGGCTGTTGTGCATGTACCTGTGCGGCTCAGCGGGCTAACACTATCGGCTGTTGTGCATGTACCTGTGTGCTCAGCGGGCTAACACGATCGGCTGTTGTGCATGTATATGTGTGGCTCAGCAGGCTAACACGATCGGCTGTCGCGCATATACCTGTGTGCTCAGCAGGCTAACACTATCGGCTGTCGTGCATGTACCTGCGTTGCTCAGCGGGCTAAGCCTCTGTGTCTGTGATTGGTAAGTTACCAGTTTGATCCCAGGCACAATCATCACGTCCGCTAGCCCTTGACCAAGGCCCTTATCCCTTAACCCTGAGCTGTGAACCCCAAGCTTGCAGTTACCTGTCTGTATGTTTCATGGAGAGCAAGATGTGGTAAGAATAGAGAAGCATTCTAATAATAATAATAATAATAATAATAATAATGAAAAGTGCAGGGATTTCCAGAAACCTGCAGCTAACTTTTGCGTGATCACCTCCCTCAGAGGGGCATATTTCCCCTTCTAGTCCCCATGGAAGCCTTCTGGAGTTTTCCTGTATTGCGGTAGTAATCTGTAATAATTCCCATTATAGTTCTGTTTGAATTCAATTGCAGGAATTGATCTCTTCCTTTTTTTTTAAAGAGGTTACTGGGTTTATTTGGTGTGGAATTTATTTCATTGTGGCTGTTTAAATGTATTAGGCTGCGCATTGATGTTGAGGTTAGACCAAGTTAGGCATGGAAAAGGGTTTTGTTCTGTGCAAGTTAATCTTCGTCATTGTGTGTCATTTCACACTCATCCCGGAGTGCTGGAGTCCTACAGAATTTTCGAGGATATGTTTTAACTTGCTCCCAACCAACACCTAAAACTCTAGGTAAGGTGATTCTTGATCGCGGCGTTTCTTTTATGATTATTATTATTATTTTTTTTATCTGGCACCTAAGAGCTGAGTTTGAGCGGCGCTCTCGCGCCTCTTTTGAATTCCCCCTTCGCTGGGGCCTGACGGGGTTGTGATGTTTTCGGTGGCTGGCTCCTACATGGGAGTTCCTGGATATCCTAAATTTAAGTTCATGCCCATAACATGCAGTAGTAGAAGACAAAACAGAAATGAAATGAGTGGTTTGTGCTGGATGTTTTTTCTCGCACAAATTTGTAACATTTATCTTGTGCCTGCATTATTTCTTAATGCTTGGAAATAATCTCATAGTCCAGAATTATATTACTTGTGGTAGGGGGGGATTTAAGTTAATTTTGGATTACAACAGTGTACTGGGGTAATGCATGTAATTATAATCGTGGGGTCAGGGTCTAAACAACAGCTAGCTTCTTTGATATCTGCTTGAGCAGCCTGGCACGGAGGTCTCTTTGGGGCTTGTGGGTAGACGAGCAGTTCTGAAGGGAGTTTCCAGCACCGAATAGCGCAGAGCTGGCCCGAGAGGCGAGGTTGCCGTGTTGTCTCTCTGTAACTCCTGAGGTCGACCGGGGTTCTGCATTACACGGGCCTCCCAGGCAGTGATTTCAAGAGGAGCTGGATTCCAGATTGACCAAGGAATGTGTTCTTAGGAGCCACTTTGGTGCGACGGCCTGGCCAATTCCAGGGTGGCTCGGTTATTCTGCTAGACCGATAAATGGAGAGAATGTTGTGATGCAGTTTTGTTGGAAATCAGTAGCATCTTTTTGTTTCTCTGCAGTGGTCACCCTAGTTGAGGCTGCACAGATAAATGTGTCACCAGCGAGGATCTGGTTAGTTTTAAAGGATCATTTGTCATGAGAGGGAGAATATGTAATGAATGAAGAGCGTCTGCATAACATTAGATATGACATTGCCATGTCATCCTGGTGGTGATGGTATTCCTGTTGGCATGTGGTTGCCCTGTTTCACTTCTTGTGTACCTCTTTTGATTATAACATCTACTGCAAAGCTGCAATCTTCCCTTTCTCTGCAGCTCTGGGGCCTGTGGTAGCTTGAGATGAAACATGGAGGATGTGGATTTGCACTGTTTGTAAAATAGGAGACAGCTGAGTACTTCAGAGGTTGGCGCGATGAAATAACTTCCACAGACCTCAATCATTGTCAGCTCACCGCTTTGTCTTGGTATCGCACTTGATCTTAGCTTATCAGCCACTGGGTTCAGCAGAGGGCGGGGGGGGGGTGTGTGTGTGATGGTTTTAAACGGTTTTCTTGACATTTGGATCTGTACGGGTGTTTTTTCTGAAAATATGGAAGAAGGAATGTTTGTGTCTTACCTGGACCTATATGTCAGCCCCCACTGAATGCGGCTGCCATTTAGAAAGACTGGTGT
Source organism: Petrocephalus zakoni (assembly GCA_026774425.1). Taxonomy (NCBI): domain Eukaryota; kingdom Metazoa; phylum Chordata; class Actinopteri; order Osteoglossiformes; family Mormyridae; genus Petrocephalus; species Petrocephalus zakoni. The sequence goes on from JAODKN010000045.1 coordinate 5,207,247, forward strand.
ACATCCCCAAAGTCAGCGTCACAGTGTGTGAGCATCTCCGGCTGATTTAGGGGGGCATTTGACGGATGGAATTAGTCAGGGGCTCTATTAGTCACTCAAGCTCTGTTCTCCATCCAGATCATCTGGGGCTGTGTGGCTTCTTTAAACCCTTGTCAGGCTCCCGTGATGGAAGGCACCCCCTCAACATCTCTTCTTTTTTTGACTTGTCTAGTTTTCATTCTTGTTCTGCCTTTGTTTCAAATGTTCTCTTAGCATAAACGATTTAAATTTTGCATGGGTGGTAACATTTCTGTAGCGTAGCCCTTATTTTGTGCGACCTTTCTGTTCTGTTACGGACCATCATCAAAAGCAGTCCATTACAATGTCGTTCTCCTTCCAAGGTTGTGCGCTTTCAGAGCATGTTTTAGATGAAACCCTTTTTATTCCATAATTTTGTGACAAAAGGGAGGAGAAACTCCAATGTTATTTGCGTTACTTATACAAACATGTTCTGCGGTCAGAACGATAAACGATACATTTTACATTCTGTCCTTTGCCAGCATTTGTATTCTCACTGAACTGCATACGATGAACAGGTAGATTCTAAGAATGAGAATGTCGTTATTTTCAGTGTTTCTGTTCATTTTGGAATAAAACGAAGGAGGAATCAGAAATAATCTGATAAGCTGTGGTGGAGATGGGTAGTCAAGGGTTTGGCAGGTTTACCGTAGCGTGCCAGTTCGGCCTAACCTGGAAAGGTTTCTTTTTATGGCTGTTCCTAATTATGCTTCCACTGTAGTGGTGGAAACTAATTTTACTCTAGAAGATGTGGAGGTCATCTCTCCACATATAAAAATAAAATTCAGAAAAGCATCTAGCTGTATGACCCCTGGGTTTTCAGCCAGCAGCAGTGAAGCTAACTATGATATTCCGTCTTTCTGTTAGCAAAGCAGTGCTTCCATTTTGAGCCTGATTTGAGAAGACCCAACGTTGGTTTATTGAGGGGGGCAATAAGTGTTATAGCTGTGACTTTTTAAAATTCCATAACTTTGGTATTTTGCAATCATGCACGTTGATTTTAAAGTCTCTTACAGAGTGGTCTAATTGGTGAAGGTTATAAATGAATTGTATGAGGAAAATGTTTATTTTGGATTTTTGTCATCATTTGATTGCGGTAGGTATCCAGGTTTGGAAAATGCATTTCCTGTCGGGGAGGGGAGTTTGATTCTACAACACGTTCAGTTTTATTCCACTCTTGTTAAAACTGTCTGGGAAAATATTTTATCCCCATTCTCTTCCACGTGTAAAGGAAACGGGCACCTTTCTTTTGATTATAATGGCTTAGCTGTCTCTCCAAAGCGAGGTTTATCATGCATGAGTTAATCCGAGGTGGATCGAGTTACTCAATCGAAAGTAAACTCGGAGCGCATTGCAGGAGAGCCAGATAGACCGTGGGCTTCTTGAGAAGAAAGGCTGTGAGTGTCTTAAGAATGTTTCCTGCCTCATGGTTCAGTGTGTCCTCCGGCTAGTGGTCAATTTGTTTTTTGATAATTTTTTTTTATTTGTAAACAAATAAGTAAATGTTGAATAAGAAAGTAGAGTGTTGGGTGATGACCACACCTGATTTACTGTGGGTCGGTATTTTTACTGATGTGACGTCTCCATTGCCTTGGACTAGATCGGTTCCTCGTCGGTTTCTTAGATTTTGCTGATCGCATCGGCTTACCCCAGGTACCGCCACACGCTCGGGCTGTGACAGCAGAGAGCCCCCCCAAATGCGGGCTGCGCCGGAAGCTGGTTCTGGGCTGTGGCCACCAGGTGCTGAGGTAGAAGAGCTAGACCGCCACGTGTCTGTTGGAGAGCTGGAGAGCTTGCGGTGATTGCTGACAAGCTACCGGGTCCGTGTTGATGCCAGGAAGACAGGGTGCTACAGGATCTCTGTGCCTCTTTGGTGTTTGGAACAACGATGCCGAAACCCTAAAGAACTTCAAATCAGACGGACGAAGTCACCTGTCATTTGTTGCTGTCAGAGAAAGCCCCCCCCCCCTTTAAAGTCTCCTAGCTTCATCATGTTATGCTAGTTTGTGGACAACGGACGTGTTTTTATACTGATTGGCGGTGGCGTGTGATTGACACATGAAAAGGTCACGCATTAAGCGTTCAGTCCGACGATGTTCTGGGCGGAGGAGAGCCGGCCTGCTCGGCGACCTCCTCTGGGAAGCTTCTCCTGGAGATGGAGAGGAATCCTGTCAATATCTATTATTCATGCAAATGGAGCAGTTTTAGCGATATGCAGGGGGATTTCGAGTCGGTGACGGAAACTTCTTGGATGTTGCCAAGAGGAATTAATTTAGCATTACCCCCCCAACACAGACACACAGACACAAACACCAACCTTTGGCAGAAATTTACTTAAATGGGAAGCTGTGATTTTTCATGTCAGAAGATGAGGTGCACCTAACCCTTCAGTGTTTTTTTGACCAGACGTCCCTGTGGAGTGCAGTATATTTTTGCTGTGTTTTTGTCTTACTGTTGTTGTGTGTGACTGTCTCCTCTTGTGGCTGCGACCTCAGGCACGCGCCATGGAGGGAGCCCGTCAACCCGTACTACGTCAACACGGGCTACGCCCTGGCCCCCGTCACCAGCGCCAACGACAGCGAGCAGCAGAGCATGTCCAGCGACGCCGACACCCTCTCACTGACCGACAGCAGCGTGTGAGTCCTCGCCCGCCCGCGCCCGCTCACCGTGCCTCCTCCCCATTTCAGAACATGCCCCTTTAGCAGACTCTTGAACTTGGTTGGGGGAAAGATTCCAGGGATGGCTGTAGAAATCAGATTATCGTGTTTCACTGCCCCTCACCAGCATGCGGTGCTAGTAACACCAATAACAAACTGAAGCTCTTGGGGGGGGGGTTGGTAGACGGAGATTTTAAGAGAACTAGCATAAATTCCACCCCCCCCATTCATCGCCATGTACAGTTGCCCCTTGAGATTTGCGAATTCGTAATTCATACTTTCCTGTTATTTGCGAGTTACGAGGAAACTGTACACGGAAGTTGAGTTGTACACGGGCAAATAAAAGGTTGAAAGGTCGCGAAACTTGCAGATGACACGTAAGCCAAAAATATAAAGATGTTGCAAATAATTTGGGTCACACAAAATCATATAACGTAAAATAACAGTCATTTATATATGTTTGTGTAAGCGTGCACCAAATCTTTAAATGTTTAAGTATGTTAAGTTATTTTTGGGGAAAAGAAAAGTAATTTTTTGGCAAGAAAAACTATGGGATGTATGCGTCTTGGCTTGGGTCTGCTGCGCTCCGTTGTCTCGGCATCCAGACGCACTCTCGTCTGAGCTCCATCTTGCCGCATGCTGACCTTTTTGACTTTTCGGCAGTTAACTTTTGCATTTTTTATAACGCGCCCGAGTATCATTTGTGAATTTTCGCGTTGGCTGGGATCTTCCCGCCCCTTAACCCTCGTTAAAGTGAAAGGGTGACCGTATTCAGGATTGAGTCACTGCGGAATCGAACCCCCGATCTTCTCGATACAATCTCTTCTTCATGACGCATGTTTCGCCGTCCGACCGTCTGCAGATGCCCCTTAAGTGCATTCGGGCCCGGCCCTCTGCAGCTGTATTTCCATGTGCGCAGATGATACAGCGCTTAAACACATCCCCGCTCCCTGACAGTGCTGCATCTACTCTTTCCCTGTCCTCCGTCCGGGCTGGTCGACATCATCACTTATGCTAATTATATAGCTTTATATTGGCTTCTTTGAGGGACTGTCGCATGTAATTTGGAAGCATGGAGATGTATAATTTTTTTGTTTCCCTCTTAAAATGAACTGCTGGAGAGGAATAGGCGTGCATTATGGATGAAAGCAGGCCATATTAAATATGGAAAAGGACATAGTTGCAATAGCCAACAGATGTATAAATATTGGAACTTCTGCTTAAGCCACCAGTTAACTGTCGTTAGTCATTATATGCAAGGGAAGTATTACAGCGTGAGACGTCTTAGTCTAAAGAATTATTCTGTTTGCTTGTTTCTAATTAATGTTGGGCTGCAGCCACTGCTAGAGACTTATAATTGTACCCGAGCGGTGAATTACAATCCCCTGAAATGTCTAGCCAAAATCTCAGGGTGCGCGTTTCTGAGGCTCTGCGTCGCTGCACAGTGTGACTGCCTGGAATCACTGCATTTCTCTTAAACTTTATGCTTAATAATTTTCAGTTTTGTTTAGACTGCAGAAAAATCATGATTCTACTAATAAGCGCTTTTGTCCATGTCCCATATTTCTAAGCAGATGTATAGAATCGACATTTATATTATGAATTATAAACTATCCACACCTATTATATAATTATCCGTGGAAGAGAATTTAAAAACTGCAAATGAGTAGAATGTGCTGACGGACCAGCTGGCCTTTGCAAGGTTCCCTGGTTCTCTGTTGGGTTCTGGCTGTAAGAGCGAGATGGCGCCCCCCCCACCCCCACCCCCATTTAGGGGAATGATGTCTCCTTTGACGATTTGGCACCCAGGATCGTGTGTCTTTTTTTTTTTTTTTTTTAATTAAAGGCTGACTTCAGATATGGAGCTTTGTGGGGGGGTCAGAGCCATCAAAGGAGGCCCAGCAGGGTTGAGTCGAGCTGATTTAAGGAGCCACTACCGGCTGCGTGCTGATGGGCGTCCCTAAGCCCGGGTGGCTCCAGAGTCCCGCCCACCCGCATCTGTCACTCCGCGGACGGTTTAGTGTTTGGGGTGGAGGGGGGGTGTCATCTGTGTCTGGGGGAAGCTTTGCACCAGCGGCCATGACCCCCAAATATCACCCCCTCCTTTGGGTTCCATCAGGCTTGTTCTGCCATCCGTCAGGTAGTGCGGGGGCCGTTCTGCCCTGCCCCCCGTCCCCTTTTCATGGTGGGAGGTCATGTTAAATAGGCATTAGCAGTCTGCTTTGGTGTGTCTGTGGGAGTGTGGGGCGCCTGCTCGGCCCGGGCTCCACTGAGGCGAGTGCCTTCCCTCTGTGCCGCAGGGATGGGATCCCGCCGTACCGCTACCGCAAGCAGCACCGGCGGGAGATGCAGGAGAGTGCCAAAGCCAATGGGCGAGTGCCACTACCTCATATTCCCGTAAGTACACTGCCTGTCTGTCTGCCTGCCTGCCTACCTGCCTGCCTACCTGTCTGCCTACCTGTCTGCCTACCTGTCTGTCTGCTTGCTTACCTGTCTGTCTGCTTGCTTACCTGTCTGCCTACCTGTCTGTCTGTCTGCTTGCCTACCTGTCTGTCTGTCTGCTTGCCTACCTGTCTGCCTGCCTGTTTGTCTGCCTGCCTGCCTGCCTGTGGGTCGTGAGGTTCAGGGATTTTCCCCTGTTTTAAAGCATTAAAAGCCCCTAGAGACAGGAATGCTATCATACGCGTGTGTGTCTGTGTGGATATGTGGGCGTTTCTATGTGCTGTGCAAATACGGGCTTTGTGACACATTTCATGCCACCTGACCGCCCCTCTCACGACTGACAAAAGAGTATAGGCGCCCCGGTGCGCACCCCATGGGGGGGGAGGGGGGCGTGGCTTGGCCGACAGGAGTCCATATTTCCCAGGCAGAAGCTGCCGGTTCCATCTCACAGTTGTCTCCCCCCTGGGAGTCGTCGTTTGAAGAAAGGCATGCCCCCCCTCCCCATTTTTTTTCTTTATATATTTTCCGTCTCTCTTCCTCCCCTGAAAATGAGATTCCGCACTCCGGAGCTGCTCGCTGGAGCCCCTGGGCTCTTTGATCGTGTGACTGTGGAAGGTGGATGCGAGGAGCGAGTTGTCTAAATCCCGGCGGCAGGCGCTCAACCCTCCCCGGCGTTTTGTGCTGCGGCGCGGCGGATCTGAGCAGTCATTTCTGACTGTGCTGCCCGCTTTATTCATCTGCCTGCTCGCGAGGATCCGCCTAATTGGGGCCTGCGGTCGGCGGTCCGGGAGAATGGGGGGGGGGCGGCCCAAGCACACCCACAATCACGCTCCCCTCCTTAACAGAATTTACACACGCAGGAGCTGATCTCTACGCCGCTTTTTATCCCCAGAGAATGATATTAGGTTCCGAGCCCCAAAAGACGAATAAAACCTTCTTCTTTCTGCAGCGAAGTTTCAATTTTTCCGGCTGTATCAGCAGAGCCGGCCTGGCGGGCCGTGTTACCGCGGTGAGAGCGTTTGTCGGCATTTGGTCCCGCCTCCGCTGCCTGACAGTTTGATAGCCGAGCAGCGGATGCGATCCCAGCTCTGCAGGGCCGGGGGGGGGCTGTCAGGATGCCATTCTTGTTATTTATTCACACGAGTGGTCCTGTCGTGTTTCAAAGGGAACGCGGAGGACTCGGCGCACCATGCCCCTCCCAGCGGATGCCAAGGCTGGCCGACAGAACGTGTGAGCTGATTGAGGATTGAGATTTCTGTATTTATTTATTTTTATTTTGGAAAAATTTCCCTTTTCGACTGAGAATGAAATCTGAGGGAGTTGAGAATAAAAAGTGACTGGAGTTCTGGGTCCCTCGTGCGTCCGGGCGGTTCGCCGTGCTCGGCCAGCTCCTCTGATTTTCCCGCTCGTTTCGATCTCCTCACAGAAGCTTCCTGGAAGCGCTTTTGAATGTCATCTGGGTGCATGGTGGACCACAGCACCCTGCCAATTAAGCATGCACATACCACGGGCGACAGTCATCTCATCTCCCCGTGTCCCGTTGCGCTGATCCCTGGGGTTCTCGCTGCTGTTTCCGACCTGCCACTGAAGTTTTGGTTGATTCTGATCCCCTTCCAGTGGCTATTAAGCTGATGGCTTATGGTCATGATGTGAGCAGTTGATATCAGACCCAGAGCCTGGATGTGGACATCTTCGAGATATCGCCGAATCTTTGACCGCCGCACCCCCTCCCTTCCCTGCAGCGCACGTACCGCATGCCAAAGGACGTTCATGTAGACCCACAGAAGTTTGCGGCCGAGCTGATCAGCAGGCTGGAGGGCGTCCTGCGGGAGAGGGAGGCCCAGGAGAAGCTGGAGGAGCGTCTGCGGCGGGTTCGGCTGGTAGGGGCACGCCGCCTGACCATCTCTCTCGCGTGCCACCTGACTGCTCTGTCTGTCACTGACTCTCATATGGGAAACACGCTCTGTCTGTCACTGACTCTCATATGGGAAACACGCTCTGTCTGTCACTGACTCTCATATAGCTAACACTGACTCTCATATGGGAAACACTGACTCTCATATGGGCAACGTGCTCGGTCTGTCACTGACTCTCATATAGATAACACTGACTCTCATATGGGAAACACGCTCTGTCTGTCACTGACTCTCATATAGATAACACTGGCTCTCATTTGGGAAACACTGAGTCTCATATGGGCAACACGCTCTGTCTGTCACTGACTCTCATATGGGTAACACTGACTCTCATATGGGCAACGTGCTCAGTCTGTCACTGACTCTCATATGGGTAACTCTGACTCCCTTATGGGTAACGCTTTCTCTGTCACTGATGCTAACATGAATATGTCTGTTTGTCTCTCCTCTTGGGTTGGGAGGGTTAGGGAAACATGGTAACCAGGCAAAATCACGTGTAAACGAGCCGTTTTATGTGTTTGTGCAGCAGATTCTTGTGTTATTTCTGCAAACTCGTAACTGCTAAAACGCTAAACTTGCGGCTGACGCGAGCAGGCCCGTTCCAGCGGGAGC
>JAODKN010000045.1:5215030-5227637 GCA_026774425.1 Petrocephalus zakoni
GTGTTATTTCTGCAAACTCGTAACTGCTAAAACGCTAAACTTGCGGCTGACGCGAGCAGGCCCGTTCCAGCGGGAGCGTCCGTGGGACCGGGCTGCTGCCGCTGCTGTCCCGGCAGATCGGGGGGCATGGCTCCGAGTGCGATCCCCGTCGAATGCAGTGTTCCCAGGTCACCGGGCCGATTAGCTGCAACGTGAGAACGTCGACACTCTGGGTCTGCGGGTGGCTCGCTCGCATTGTTCGGTGTGGCAGACGCGCAGGGTGGTGTCACGGTTTCGATGGCTTTCTGTCACTACACTCGCAAAACAAAAGATTCTCCGTGTCTCCACCTTGTTATTCTTGTTACTGCTGCTCCCTCAGGGGTTGGTGTCTGTTGTTGTATTTTATTTATCTATTTATTTTTATTTTACAAGCATTCCACTCTGCCTTTCTGGGCTGGCTTCAGTTTCATCTTCCCGACAGTCGGCCCCGTTCCAATTTCTTGTATAAAAAAAAAGACCCGCATTCATCGTATTGAACTAGCAGTGGCCGCTAGCTGGCGGCCTCTCCGTGCGCTGATTGCCCTGCTAATTAGATTTCTGTGAAGCCGCGTATTTTGAAATGCCATTCAGAAGAATTATTGACATTTGGGGACCTGGCGGTTGCCATGGAGTTGCCGGGTCTCGTCAGGGCGCAAGCATTGAACCCGGACCTCGTTAGTGATGGGGGGGCAGCGCCACGGTATTCATGCGTAATGTTTTTCATGGGTATGTGTCAGGTCGAAAATTCAAATCGTATCGCTGGAATTTCTGCCTGATGTCCCTGAATGGGAATGAGTGTCTGCCTGTAAGAATCCCAGATGTGGTGCAGCAATCCCTATGTGGGCCTGGCGTGGGGGGGCTGGGGACCCCCCCCTACGTTCTGTGACCGTCCCATGCTTTCACTTTCATTTTATGCTGTTTATGTACAGCAGACGCTTGAGAGAGGCCTATGTCGGGGGTGTTCATCTTTGGACTATAAAGCCAGGAGCCCTGTGGGTTGCTGGGTTTAATTAGGATTCTGATTTAACAAATGAGCAGAGAAGAGTTTCAGTAGAACAATTTTGCGGTGCTAAAAGCAGCCAGACCCTAAGGAGCAGAATGTGGTGCAGCCATTAATCCAGTGTAGGGTCACTGCCTGTCCTGGGAGGCGCAGGGCACATGCACACCTGCACACTCAGGCCTCCCTGCAAACCTGCAGATCCGGGCCCTACCAAGTCGACGGGGGGGATGTCCGGTCATTTCATGGCTGGATTCCTCCCTCGACTGATTGGCCATTTATCGAATGGCGAATCATAGTGTTTTCTGAGTGCATCATAGTGACAGCAGACTAGGAGAGCTCGATTGTGCTGCAGTCACAGTGCTGATTGCCTAATTAGGAGGCACGCCATGCACGCTCTTACTTTTAATCACTCTGCATTTCCCAGGAGGAGGAAGGCGACGATGCTGATGTGTCCACGGCCCCCTCCCTGTCCAGCCAAAGGCTCCCCCTGGCCCCCCACCCTCAGCGCTATGCGGACCTCAGCTACAACGGGCTGGCGCTGCGGGACGCGCACGAGGAGAATCCAGAGAGCATCCTGGACGAGCACGTGCAGCGCGTCATGAAGACGCCCGGCTGCCAGTCCCCCGGGACGGGGCGCCACTCGCCCCAGGGTTACGGCAAGCACGCCGCAAAGCCGGGCGCCAAGGCGGAGCCGGGCGGCCTGTACCACCACAAGCACGCGCACCATCACCACGGTGGCGCCGGTGGCAGCGCGAAGCCCACCAAAGAGCAGCTGGAAGCGGAGGCGGCCCTCCGGGTGCAGGCTGGCTTCGCCTGGGGGTTGGAGGCACATCACTATGCAAGCAGAACCCGCGGCCATGGCGACAACATGGCCATCAACATGGTGGAGGCGCTGGCATGCAGGTGAGCGCCGCTAACTCCCTCGGAACGCCCTAACTGCTTAACGTCAATGGCCTGTTTGCAGTGCTAAAAGCTATATAAAGTTTGTGTACGTTTTCGTTTTCATTAATAATAATTTGATTTATTTAATCGACGGCAGCGGGCTGTGTTTCCGACAGAATGGCGGTAAAGGGTGGGTGTGTCTGCGTGGGCGTGGCCACAGCTCTTAAAGGGGCCACGTCGGTCTTTTGGGCTGACTCTCTCTGCTCGTCCGTTCAGCAGCAAAGGGAGCACCCTCTCCAAACGGATGTTCAAGAAGCCGGTCGCGGAGAAAGTGGAGGAGATGCGGCCGTTTGACCTGCTCATGCCCTCCGAGGACCTGGAGCGGAACCAGAAGATCATCCAGTGGATGATGGAGGGGGAGAAGGAGGCGTGTAGGAAGAAGACTCTTCACGGGTGAGCTGACTGGCTCCACCTGGGTAAGGGGGTGAGGGGCTGGCAGTAATTTTATTGACCATGATTTAGCTAATTGGCCTCATTGGAATTTACACAGGAACCCCAGTGGATCCAAAAAGCCGCTGGGCCACGAGGCCACGCGGCTCAGCTCGGTGGAGAGACCTGGCCCGGTACACCCCCGCATCAGCGCCCAGCTCCGTAACACCGTGCAGCCCTCCCACCCCTTCATCCAGGACCCAACCATGCCCCCCAACCCTGCCCCCAACCCACTCACCCAGCTGGAGGAGGCGCGGCGCCGACTGGAGGAGGAGAAGAGGAGGAGCAGCACGCTGCAGACCAAGCAGAGGTGGGGCTCCGGGGCTCCTGCAGCCTCCTCGGGGAGGTGGTCCTTTTCCTCCTCCTCTTCCCGCATGCCGTACCAGTGCAGGGGGGCTCCCAGCTTCAGTTAGGGGAAGGGGCTCTGCTCCTTTGGTGGGGAGAAGGTGGCTCTCGCGGGACATGGAGCAGGTGGCAGTACATGGTCCTGACTGGAGTACCATGGGGGCTATGGAGGTCTGGTCGTGATGAGGATGTGAGAAGGTGCCGGTCCCTGTGTGGGATGTGTGGGAAACGATGCAGAGAGAGAGAGACCGCAGAGAGGGAGAGAGAGAAAGAGAGACGGAGAGGGAGAGAGACGTAGAAAGATGGAGATGGGCAGGGAGATGGAGATGAAGATGAGAGAGAGCGGGAGACAGGCAGAGAGAGGGACAGAGAGAGAGGGAGACAGGTAGTGGGAGAGAGGAGACAGGTAGTGGGAGAGAGGGAGACAGACAGAGACGGGCAGAGAGGAGGAGACAGAGATGGAAAGAGACAGAGAGAGGAAGACGGGCAGAGAGAGAGGGAGACGGGCAGAGAGAGGGAGACAGAGATGGAAAGAGACAGAGACTTGAAACCTGCTTTATTATCACAATAGCACGGCACTACAGTCAGACATCAGAAACTTAAAAAAAAAAAATAATAATAACAGACAATAAGAGACAGAGAGAGGAAGACGGGCAGAGAGAGAGGGAGACGGGCAGAAAGTGGGAGATGGAGAGGGACATAGAGAGAGGGAGACAGATGGAGACAGGCAGAGAGAGAGGCAGACAGAGAGAGAGAGGGAGATGGAGAGGGACATAGAGAGAGGGAGACAGAAATGGAGACAGGCAGAGAGAGAGAGACTGTGTGTGTGAATAGCTGCTTGAATAGAGCATTGTGGTGTTGGGTCCCCAGCCCCCCCACGCCCCGCGGACGCTGCCTAATTCCCAGCGTCCTTCTCCAGGTATGTGCTGGAGGTGATGGAGCGTGGCCGCACGGCTACCCGGCCGGCCCTCATCCCCGCCCTCAGCGTGGTGCCGGCCGTCTCCGACATTGACCTCTCCGAGCCTGAGTAGGTTCAGCTGCTCTCCCCATAGCCGTTACCCCCCGTCAACCCCCCCCTCCCCGCCATAGCTGTAGCCCAGCCAGGGCCTTGGAGACCTCCAGACAGTCTGATTTTTTTGCTCCGTCACAGACCGTCTGGTGGTCCCTGTAGACCGCTTTGCTGTAGCCTAGCACTCGGCCTGCACCCCCTCACCCCCCACCCCCCATTCAGTGACATCCATCTACAGACTGTCCTGTATACCGGTGTTTGCCAACCCGGTCCCGGGGGATGCACGGACAGTCCACGTTTGTGCTCCCTCCCTGCTCTCTGACAGACACTCCACATCAGAAGCTGGGAGGGAGCAAAAAAAGCCCGACCGGGTTTGGAAACACTGCTATATAAAAAGCTAACAGCCCCACTCTGGCATGGTCACACATGTAGCATACTAACAAATGCGTCTTCGTGTTGTTCATCTCCTAAGACAGGAAGCATTGTGAGCACTGAAAAGTGTGCACCTTCGGAAAATTACACGGGAAAAATATGTGAGAACCTAAGGCAAAAATGTCTGAGCTTTTTTGTTCCAGCTGGTATGCTAGTATCTCAGCGTCCTGTCTGTGAATGTTTCAATTGAGCTGCATCGTTCTGCGGATGGGAGTTTGGCTGGCTCAGTAGTTGGAGGGATGCTGTCCTCTGATTGGCCGCTATAGCCCCCCTTCCTCCCTTCTCTGGATGTCTAGGGCCTCTGAATGGTTGCATGTTGGCTTTGGGTGAGCATGCAAGGGCCAGAAGAAGACACTGAGTTACTGTCATATCACCTTTCCATCATCCAGATGTCCAAAATGCTGCCTGTGAATTCTCTGGGAGGTGGTGTGCATGGAGATTTTTTCTGAAGGGTTTGTCCTTATGCTGACGAGGCTGGGCTAAACAAGGTCACAGCTCCGCCTTTACTCTGTACTCTCACAGCCAGTCTCGGAGTCGCCGTCCCGTAACACGGCAGCAGAGCCCGGCACTAATAAGTCAGCATCTTGCCCGCTGCGGCCTGTCAGATGTCTGAAGGGCCCCAGTGTATGGGGCGCGCTCAGATCTCCAGGAAAACGGCTCCGAAAGAAAAAGAGGGCTCGCGTTTCTCAGACTTGCATCATGAGAAGCTGGATGAAGCTTCTCATCTGCAGAAACCTGAGGAGCATTTTTTTACCCCCCCGTTTGTGGTTGTGGGGTATTGCAGGCCGTGATTTCACAGAGGAAAGGAAGTGAGGTGGCGTGACTTGGTGGAAACCTGGAAGCTTCCTTGCGGCTCTTTTGAGCTCATGTTTTCTTGCAGGCATAAGACGACGAAGCGGACGCCCAGTGAGAACATCACTGTGGCCTACTACTTCTGCGGGGAGCCCATACCGTACCGGACGTCCGTCAAAGGGAGGATAGTCACACTAGGACAGTTCAAGGAGCTGCTCACAAAGAAAGGCAGTTACAGGTAACGTGCTTTAATCGCCTTTTTTTGTAGTTGAATTTTTGCTAGATTGCCGTTTGCGGCTGAGTCAGCTGTCCGCCATCGCCCCAGTGCCCCGGGCCGGTCTCCGGCAGCTAATTCCGAAACTTCTCCCCAGGTATTACTTTAAAAAGGTTAGCCACGAATTTGACTGTGGCGTGGTGTTCGAAGAGGTGCGTGAGGACGACGCCATACTGCCCATCTATGAGGAGAAGATTGTCGGCAAGGTGGAGAAGATCGACTGAACCTGAGGGGAGAGGGGGAGTGGAGAGGCAGGGCCAGAGAGTAGGCGGGGAAAGCCGAGGCACCACCCCCCAGGAAGGCGGAGTCACCGCGTGAGGCCAGCCCAAAATGGGGGGATGAGAATGTGATCTGGACCAGGGTTTGAGGTGTGATCGGTTGAAGGTGCAGCAAATGTCTCCCTTCTGGTGGGAGCGTTTTACAGAAGCGGATGGATGGAGCAGGCAATGTGGGGAACGCCACGTGGACTTCGATACTCCGGTTCCTGCCCTGTGAATTCGCCGTTCCTCTTCAACCGCTCGGCTCCAGCAGGAACTGCTATACAGAGAGGAAAACAGGAATCAAGAACAAAGGAGCGAGGCAGCCTGATATTTTACTTTGGTACAGTTCTGTCTCAGTCATGTAGCATTTAAAGTTGTACCAGAGAAATTGTATGATGAATGTTTACTAAGCTGCATATTTTTGATATGATATTATTAGCAGGAAGGTATCCTTTCTAATGCAACAACACTTTCTTGTAATTTTGATATGTACAGGTACTTCTAAGTATGCCAGAAGTGAGCGGGCCGTCGAATGCCTGTCACCTTTTAAAAGCAAAAAGAGAAGTTTTTATATAATATATTTAATTATAAAAAAGGCAAACTGTTGGTTTTATCCTATTAATTGCGTACCCGTCATCCTCCTAGTACCCTACGTCTATTTTTAAGAGCTAATTGGAGCGCCTAGTTTTCAGCTCAACACAAATGCCCAGTACTAATATATAATACTAATATGCACGTGCTAATGCACGGTGCGGTTAAACTAATATAAGTATATATTGTTAGCTAAACCGCGTCTTGCATTAGTATGAATGGAAAGTTGTGCCGATTTGCGCGAAGCCGGCCGCCTCCCGCTTGCCGCGTGCGTCCCCCCCCCGGCTGGGCCGGCGGTCCGGCGCCCCAAAGGTGCCCCTTCCACGGTACGCTTTAGCGCAGCATAGATCGGTAATTTGCATCGCCACCTTACAGCCCCGTGCGAAATGTCCGTCTACGCCTTAATGTAAAAAAAAGAAGAGAAATCATGGCCTTCTAGCGTATTTTGGCTAAATTTCAGGTGCCTGGTAGTAATTCTAATTATTATTATTATTATTATTATTGTTATTGTTATTATTTCGTTCAAAGTGATCTACGTTTTGCTAGATCATTAAACACCAAAGAGCACCGTACGTATTACATTTCAATATCTTTGACAATTCTGTCCCCCCCCCCGTCCCCAAATCATGCATTCGAGGTTCCTCCCCCACGATCTGTAATTTTTTTTATTTATTTATTTATTTTTTTGCGAATGGAAGGTAATTTTCAGCATATAAAAATATATTTAGGAAGGAAATTATCGGGAGGAATTATTTTTAAAACTGGTAAACTGCAGGGCGCGGCACTGTGTGGCTGCACCCATCAAAGGAACTTTTTAAAAATTCTCTCCAAATGCTATTTTCTCTTTATTTATATGGCATTCTTCCGCATTTCTCTGCAAAATTAAAGCATGACGGTGAGAGACTGATTAGGGAGTGTGACGGATGCTGACCCCTTCTCCCAAGGCATTGGAAGCTCACTTGAATTATATTGGTACTTGTATGTCCCAATCGCTGCAGATGGCAGAGAATCCAGGTCCTCACTTTCGTTATTAATGTGTATTTTTCCATGTGTGATTAAAACAAGAACTGACGGTGATTACTGTGAACGTGCCCAAAAGCCAACTCTCCGTATTTAACGTAGGTTTCCTGTATATATGTCACACAGTGCCTTGATGTCGTTGTCAGCGCCGAAGGTCAGCCATGTAGTACCCGAATGTCTGTCCATCCAGGGACGAGTGTTATTTTTTTTTTTTAGCATTTTTTTTCTTTTTTTTTCCATTTTATTTAGAACCGTTCATTAGGCATTTTTTCCTTCTTAATTGTCACTGCATTAATCTGGATATGCCTTTTTTTCTATGTAAATATGTACATTTTCATACGAGTGTCTTTAGCCGGCAGCAGATCTGGACGTTTAGGATCCAGGTCATACTTAAGTCTGCGGACTTGTACAGTTATCTTTAAAAGGTACTTGGACAATAAAGAAATGTAATTAAAATGGCGTGAATCTTTTTCATTTTATTTTATTTACATTTTCCCTTTCAGAGAAATGTCAGGGAAAAATAACGTTAATCTAACAGCCACCCACCCACATAATTAATAATGGCATTTATCCCCTTGCGAAAAGACACTATAATAATAATATTATTAGTGTTTTTCTGGCATTACTGCCGTGCATTAAGTCCTATTGTCTGGATTCTTCAGTTTAGCTCGCCGGATGCTTGTCTCTTCCTTTTTCTTGCACCTTATTCATGCCAGTATATTTTCAACAATTACCCGTTTGATTATGGAATACCGTGAGTATTCCACACTCTTAAAAACACTGGCTGCAACATATCTATTTTATTGTGCAGTCCTTTTTACCATCGGTCCCGCCTTCGTCAGCAGTGGGTGTCCGTACTAAGTGACGGCATATGCATGTACGGCGGCTTACACGCGCAATGGCAATTTGAAGCGGGGATGGTTTTATTTTGCGACCCAGTGGAGTAGATCTGGGTTTAGTCGTTAATTTTCGTTAAAGGCATTACATAGAATCAAAATGTGTACGCGCCATCTATGATCACGTTTTTAAAATTAAAGCCGTCCCACCTTAGAAACGTAGTTTTTGAATTCTGCGTGAAAATAAATGTACTTGTTGCGCTGCGAAGCGCAGCAGCGACGCCCGCTGGTAAGTTTATGACATTACGGTAATCATTATTGACGTTTACGCGCAACGATTTTCTTGCGACCTTGACAAGGAAGCGGATTGAATTTTGGATTGATGGATGGATTGATGGATGGATGACTTGATCGAACTATCGATCCATCTGGTCCCACCACCGCAATTGAGTAGTTTTTCTGTGTACTGGACATACACAGTGCTGACCGTCACTGATGAATTAACACGATCACTATGTAACTAAGACTTAGTTTGTCGTTAATAAGTAATAGTCTATTATTTGTGCCACGTTAAGTGAAGTGTTACCTTTGTTCAGTATGGTCTTGTGTTATAGTAATCCTCTTTCCCTGTTGCATGTTAACAAAGCCAAACTGTTACATGTTAACATACACAGTGTTCCTCGTGAATGTGAATAGCAAATATCTGTCTACAACAGTGCAGATAGTGAACAGTGGCCATTTAAGAGAAAACAGAGGGTCGTCTGGCTGGAACCGGTTCATATCCGGCAAGTGATTCAGAAGTGTGTGCTAGCCCTTGTGTAATCCAAAAGCTTGCTGGTTTAAAGCTTTTTTTTTGCAGTGGGTGGGAGCTTCAAATTCCACGCAGTAGGATCTGCTAACAGGTGCCCACAGCTGATTTCTCTGCTGAGCATGTGCACACTTCATGCTATATTTCCGCTTTGCCATGAGGGAGCACCTGCTGGCCTTATGCGGGGGGCGTAACCGCAGCACAGCCATGGGGACCCTCCTCCTCCTCCTAAGCCAATGACGCCCAGCTACTCGTTATTAGGAGATGTATCACGCACTCAGTACTGGGGCAGCAGAGCTGAACGATGGGCTGAGTCCATCCTCCTATCTATCCCAGGAAGAGCCAGGCACACCCAGGGGTAGCAGATGGCCCTGGAGATCAGGCCAGCTCTATATAGGGGCCCCAAATTATACGGTGGGGTACAGCATCGGGGACATACACGAGACGTATTTACAGTTATATTACTACAGAGCCCCTAGAAAAACCTGTTGAATTTCCACAAACAGTACAGAGATACTACACTATATGAAGGTAGGCCTATAATGTATTGCACACAAAAAGGAATATTTTGGAAATCCCAACCTCTGGGAAGCAGTACCCCAGCACAGTACAGTACACCGGGACAGGGAATCCGCAGCCCAGCAGGCCCCCAGATGACAGCCGGGCATTGTCGGCATTGATACCTTGTTTTTCTTTCTACGACCTCATGGGGAGCTTCTTTGAAGACTGGTAGGTGGTGTCTGTTCACAGTTTGATGCGTTCTGTGTTTCCCCGAGTCTGCGAGGGAGATCTCGGGACCTGACCACCTCGCCCTCCCAGGCACCGCGCACTGAGGAAGACCAGACAGAGGTAGACAGCTCAAAGCCAGCTCCTATGCTCAGTGTGTTCGGCTTCTTGGAGAACTCCGCTCGGCTCAGCGGGTTTGGCTTCTGTGCATGTGGTCGGCAGATCGCCGGGTCAAATCCTGTGGTTGATGGAGTGGCTTCCCTGTTGGGCCCTTGAGAAAGACCTTCAACCTTGATTGTGCCTGGAACTGGCGAACCCTATTAATTACCAGAGGTGCCAATTTCAGGTCCAGAAAGTAAAAATCCAGACCAGGATTTAGTTTCAACCAATCAGTTGAGCATAAAGAGTCACAGTCACAGAGTGCTCAAATAGTTGGTTGAAACAAAATCCTGGTCTGGATCTTTACTTTCTGGACCTGAAATTAACACCTCTGTTAATTACACCTCACTTCGGGTAAAACTAGAGGTGGGGACAAAGGATGGGCTCTAATTAGGAAGTTTTATGATACCCAACTTGGACACATCTATTTTAGCATCTGAAAGTTCAAGCATGGATCGCCCATAAACGCATCATTAAGCACAATTTAATTGGCTTAACCACATGTAAATCTATGGTGGCAGTCCCAAACCACTGGATACGCCAACTTCAGGAGCGGTGTAAGAAGACCAGGGCTTTGCTTTCCAGTGGGACAGCGTACACAGCAATGGAACACTCGAACAAATGTGGAGCGTCCTGTTCAAAAAAAGGCCTCAAACACAGCCTTTGTTTATAAATGCATTAGCGTAGATGAGTCCAGACAGAGACACAGATGGATGGAAACCTGCCTTTAGCTTTTTATATTGCTTACGTGTGCAGTATTGTTGTGGCTCTGTGCATTCCACAGTCCATTAGCTTGTTTCTTGTGATAAAGAGAAGACAGGGCCTTTCATTATCAAGTTAGAAGAACAATTTTAGTAGCAGTGAGCATCCAGCACTTTTGATTCTTGAACTTATTGCACTGAATCATGTATTTTAGTGAGAATAAAACAGACCAAACATAATAAGCAGCTGTTGAAGGCGATCGCTGTGGTCCCGGCAGCGCACAGCAGTGGTGCGCGGAAGCAGGGGTGATTCCCGCGACAGCGGAGACGCACGGCGCGCAGCTGCCGGCGGCCCCAGTGAAAGGCTCCGGTACAGCTGATGGGAAGCCAGGCCCACGCTTAGCTGGCCAATGAGATGTCACCGCTACTGGGCAAACTGGCCGAGGCCAGAGAGCATCCTTTTAACGCAGAGTCAGTCCATCTCCTTAGGTCATCAGAGTTCTCCAAGTGGAATTGTTTCCGAAGGACGGAGATCAAAATAAATCTGTAATGCACACGCTTCAGATTTTTCGAGCACTGGTTTATCCATTAGCTGCTTGATGCTGGTGGTGTGCTGCTTTGTGGTGATGGTCCTTTCAAAGATGATGATGATTGGATGCTTGGGGAGGCGGCCTGCTCACAGAACATCCAGTCCCCACTCTCAAGGGGAATCTCAGGATAAAACTACAGCTGTGAGTCTTCTTTGTGCTGTACGGCCAATGGCAGTCAGAACAAGGCCCCCCCCCCCCCGACACACACATATGTTGTCATACCTACCTAGGTGGGGACCGTCCATTCATTTCTACGGAAGAAACCTTAATTCCAATCACAACACCCTTAACGCCTACCCACCCTTAATCAAATTAACCAAACAAATTACTTTTGGCATTTTTACTTTTGATTGCATTCACAAATAAAATTGTTTCCTCTTGTGGGGACTGAAAAATGATCCCCACAACATCAAAATAACACATAGTAGGGGACATTTGCTCCCCACAATGTAATATGTACATGACCCACACACACACACACACACACACAGCAGGAAAGTATCCAGAGGACGCACATGAGAGGGAGGACATGCAGGCTCCGCCCACACATAGCGGAGGCGGCCTATGAGCCGTAGCCCCGGGGCTGTGAGGCATGGGCATTGGCCGCTGAGCTGCCCTGACTCCCACCCCCTCACCCACCTGAGGTCAGTTTCTAACAGTATAAAGGTAGCTGGTATGACTGTTTGGCACAAAGACATTCGCACCTGCTGCCAACTACGTGCGCTGTGTAAATTCACAAAAGACATGCATTCATTTTTTAGTAAGACAGTGTCAGATGGGGACTGGGATGGTGGCTTGGATGAATATCCACAGGGTCTGGTGTAGAAACAGCTTCAGTTTAAAAAAACATGATAAATATTGTATCTCATAGACATGGAGATGGATGGATGAATAGGACGGAGAGGCTCCTCCCAACACAGAACTGCACTGTAACTGTAGGTCTCCGCAAGCATCACCTTGCTGGGGAAGGTCTAATGATGTTCCTCTGTCCTTCAGGTTCAGCGTGTTCTTTTGGACAAGGTAGACATGCTGAGCACCAGCAATCTGCAGGGGGGAAGCTTCACCATCCCAGAGGATCCATATATATGACCCACCGCAAGTCTGTGGGTGTCTCTGTATGTCTCCTTCGTGTTGGAGTGATCAGCATGGAATGAGAGGAAGGTGAAGAAGATGGAAGGTACTACATACGCAGGAGCAAATATATCCCAACTGGATTGCACATTTATTCTTATATATAAGTATTTGGTACAGGTGGGCAAATTGCCATTAAATGTTAATCAAACTATTCATTTATTTATTTTTTAGCAGCTTTTGCTGGTCAGGGTCATGGGGTAAATGTTAATTTCAAGAATAAAAATGAAAGATGAAGATATTTTTTCTGATAGCGAGATACATTTCTGTGGTCCTCAGAGGGACTTCAGCTATCGGCCCCTTTTGAAACAAGCCTGCTCAAGCCTGCTGCCTGCAGCTTTGAGATGAGCATGGGGAGTGCGGGGGGGGCCATGTTCGCATGGTGTGGGTGGATGGGTGGGGGGGGGTAGGACAGTATCGCTGAGTTCACACTTCGTAATGACAAAAAATATTGTGGACGAGATGGAGGCAGCGAGACCTGAGCGATTTCCTGTTAGACAGCTTTGTTTGACATGCTGTCTGAAACTAGCCAGGTGTCAGCGTT
>JAODKN010000045.1:5291583-5306990 GCA_026774425.1 Petrocephalus zakoni
TTTGTAACAATCCAAATATGAAACGTTTTTTGTTGGCTGGTGTTATTATATCACTGGGATGGGAAATATATGGGGTTCTAGGACTGGTCCACTGCCACTTCAGACATTTTCTCTTTAGTGTGATGATTCAAAAAAGTATTTGATAGACCTTTTTCAAAATTTACATACACACTGCATGGGTGAGGATGGGAACCTTTCCACGTGTTGAGACAGAGTGTAACAAAGGCACCAAAGGGAAGGGTGACTGACCAGTATTTGTAGGTCTTGGATATAGTCTTGGATTTGGTCTTATTACCACTCACAAAAACATTATAGCACAGGATGGAAAGGGCCAACAGCAGACACTTGATCTTGTGAATATACTGCACCAAAAATCGGTGAAAAGTCGGCAGATTTTATTGTGGGGAAATCCATTCTCCCCCTGCCAGAGTCTCACGATAAAGGAAGAGCTTTTGTAAAGCAGTAAAATGTACGGACTGTATGATGGAATGAAAAATTAGATACCGCCCAAGCATACAGTGAGGTGTGGGGGGGAGTTGGGATTAGATGAAGGGGGCAGGACTTCTATGTCATGCAAGTTTCTTGAAAACTGAAGCTAACAGTAGAGCTATTTGGGAAATAATTCATGTTTTTGTTAGTGATAACTGCACCTATAAGTAAAATCATAATGCTTCACATTAGAGAATGTCTCTCCAAAATAACCTTGGCATATAAGGCTATTTTGTTGCAATGCATGTTTTATTTAAGTGCCTGGCCCATGAATTTGTTCTTGTACTCAGTTTTTGGGCTACTATGCTGCCTTGTGTTTTATGACGTGTGTTACTGTGTGTGGGACTGAGGCCCACTCACCAAAGTGCACCACACTGTTAATTGTTTCCATCCATTGCAATACCCTCGGATCCCGATGAGTCATAAGTTCTTATTTGTGCTTCTCTGCTTGGTTCCTTTCACTCTTTTCCTTTTTGGTGGTGAGACGATTTGTTTGAGAGGTCTCCAGGCTTCCTGACTAATGAGTGGCACTGGAATCCCAAACAGAACTCCACAACACACATGTAAAATGTGGTTAGCTTTTTTTCTTACAATTATTATTTTGAGTGTTTTTTTTTTGCTTACATTCCACAGCATTTCATACATTTATAAAATGGACGCTTTACACTCCACTCCCTTTGTGACTGATGGCAATTTCTGAATTTCTGTTGAAAACTGCTAAGCGTTTCAGTTATGTGAATATGCGTAGGGAAAGGACAATATCCCGGAGTGTGTGGAAGTGACTATTCTAATGATCAAACCGTTCCTACCAGTGACTATCTGTAACATGTAATAAAATTGTTTAAATGAGTCAATAGAGTCAGTCTGGGGTAAAAAAAAACAAACAAACAAAACTAATTATTTGCACAGAAAAATGTAGGAATGTCATTGATGAGTTCCTAGTGCAGGTAACCGTGGTAACAGACTATACCACTGCAGTCCTTGGGGGGGGTAATTAAAGGCTGCACATGAAGCTAGACCTTCCTGCCAGTGTGGCAGCTGTCAATCACTCTCAGTCACGGGCAGCATGCAGGCAGGTTGGACCTGTCGCACAGGTGTGGGAGAGGTCTGAAGAACGCATACACAACGCCTCCCACACTCATTTACGTGCAGGGAGTGGTCCCCGGGAGATCATGCACAGGGATTCCATAGTCAGGACAAGGTATTCAATATTTTCATTGGTTTGCGACAGGGTCCCTGGACAGCATTCCTCCTGTAGGAGGAGTCTGGGTGGGGGTTGGGGGGAGTTCCACACTCCAAAGTTAATGCTAACCATGATTCTACAGGAGGGGCATTCCAATAGGCAACCTACATCATGCTACTCTACTAGGTGTTTAATTTCCATTTGATTGGCAAAAGAATTATTGTTATGATCATTCTACTGAATGACTGATATGTCTTTATTATTGGCCATTAATGGGTGTTTGTACAGTACTATTGAAACATTTGGACACACCTACCCATCAAAAGGTTTATTTGTACTATTCTTTGCGTTTTGGAATAATTATAACTATGTCAAAACTATAAAATAACATATATGAAGTTTGTACTTACCAAAAAAAACCTGACTTGCTGGAGGAGGACCCAAATCCCTAGGCTGGTAGAGTGATGTCACCATTGGGCCCCTGAGCAGGGCCCTTAACCCCATTTGCCCCAGGGACTGGCTCACCCTACTGTCTCCTCTATGCCAGTTCCATGGGGTGGCCAGTTCGTGTATTGTGACACTGTCACTCTCCTTTGTAGGCAGCTTGCTGTATCCAAACTTTTGACTGCACGTGCCCCGTGATGAACTGGTATTCTACCCTGGGTACTGCCTGGGATAGGCTCCAGGCCCCACTTCCTGGTCCTTTCCTGGAGTGGTTAGATGGATGGATGGATGGATGGATGGATAGATGAATGGAGAAAAAAAACAAACAACTAAGAATCCACTGTTGGAGTAAATAATGCAAGATAATTATGAACCTGGATAGTACCATATGTGGAGTTTGCATGCTTTCTCCATGGCATGTAGGTTTTCACACACACACACACACACACACACACACACACACTGAAACACTGAAAACATTATTACAAATTAATGTTAAAACTGAGGACTCTAAACACCAAAAATCTCAATATGAACCACTAAGAATACATGCCAAAGGATAGGGTTAACATGTCACACATATTTCACACGATAGGTACATCGTGGAAGTTCGGGTGAGTCAGACGTCGTGGTTTCACATAAATTAACATAAAGTTCACAACACGCTCTGAAACTTGTCTTTTGTGCTCAGGGCACTATTTCAATCTCTGCTAACAAACATGACGGAGCGTCTCTGTGACCCCAAGGATGGTTTATTGTCCAGGGGAGAAAATAAATAAATAAATAAATAAATAAATAAAAAATTATAACAAAAAAAACAAAACATTGTTTCCATACCTATTCAAATAATATTGCTACACTTGAGTGCTGCCCAGAAACTTTTTCCACGGCTAGGCTGTCAGAGCAGAAAGTTGTCAGTCCCATGTAGCTCCGGTCCACGCCCATGAGATGATAGGCTGCAGATGGGCACCACCCTTAGGGTGGAATAGGGCTCGTATTATATTAGAGATTCCACGCAGGAGAGAGCGCACTATCAGTCGGCTGGCGAATCGCGCTGGGTGCACTTACCGTGAGATCTTACAAGACTTGGGGGAAAAATTATCCAGCAAACACACTAACTGGACATTACAGCAACCGTGTGGGACTCTGCCACCCTTACCATAAGGACGGGCGCTGCAGATAAAGCCAAGCAGTCGCGATGTTCAAGAGTAAAAGCTCCAAAAACAGGGTGACGATCACGTCCAAAAAGTAAGTGCGCCGCGAACCTCCGGCTGCTTCGAGCGCTTTCACTTGGTCTCGGGGTGATGGTATGCTCGCAGACCTGTATTCCCGAGGCTGAGCCGACACCGGGACATTCTTGCTTTTGGGTTTGGCATTCATCATTGGTAAACATGTATGTTTCACCTGATGGGTGTGTCTCAATTAATTATAATTAGTAAGCTAATAAACACATGCACACAGACACACACACACACACACACACACATATATAGTAGACAGTTCAGCAAACAACAAGATGTGATGTTTATTGCTCCCACCCAGTTCCAATGCCGTTTTGCCTTAAGGGACATTCACCTTTTTTGTCTTTCATAGGACGAGCGACACGCCTAGGTCATATTTGAAATTGTCTGACCTTACGCATTACATTTTTAAGATGGAAAAAATTCTATTTTCTTGATGTTTGTGTGCTAAATGACACTGCCCAGCAAAGCAAATTTGGCCTATTTCAAACAGTGGTGAAATTTTGGTCCCTGTTACTTAAGAGTGACTGATCGTGAAAGAATTAAACCTAAGAATAAACAGAGGCACTAAAGTAGTGGCAGCACTTTCAGCGGAGATTAACCAATTGACATTTTTTTTCAGGCTGTAAGCTATAATAACACTGATTAGAGTATGCCACTTTCGCGTTTCAGAAAGACGTTTTATCTTAAATTGTATGCAATATAATCGTTCATCTTAGTGATCGGATTTTGCGCAATGGACAGTGCGTTTTTCTTTTTTTTTTTGATGGGCGAGAGCTTTCAGGGAATCTTAGCAATGAAGATCTTCTCCACCCCTCCATTACATCTGCACCCATACAAAACATTCTTATAGTTTCAGTCACGAAAGTCTCAGAGGACTCGAACCGAGAGGAGCGAAGTGTGCAATCTCACGCTTTACTCGCCTACGCTGATGTTCCATGTATCGATGTGCAATAGCTATGGCACCTATATGTTCATACCCACAGAACAGTGGCCATTATCTGAACTGAAAGTATGAACTTCGATTTTAACTAAGTTTCAACTTTGCGACAGTTACTAAGCAGAGACAGCCAACGATGGAAGCATACAAACCACGATGCGTTACAAATAAAAGAACTTGTACCTAAAAGTAGTCAAATAAAAAATACCTTTAATTCAAAAATAAGCTAGTTGATTTAATGTTGGTTGATTAGTTGGTTGATTTCTCTTACTATTCCTGCATGAATTACAGTACTGCATGGTGGGAGGGGCCGCAAGACGATTTTCGGAACTATACATTTTAGCAGTCCGTTTGCTAAGTTTTATTATCGGCGGTTTGGGAGCCCCTGGTATAGGACACTTAGATCGGTTAATTACAGTCAAACACATTCAAAATATATTCTGGTTTTCATTTGTCTTAAGTGGAGATAAGTTGAACAACGATAGATGTGTATTAATGTTGTTTGTTATTCACTAATGGAGTCTTTAAGCACTAATGCACGTCGCTCGGGCTAAGGACGTCTGCAAAATGCTGTAAATGTAAATAAATGTAAATGTGAATTTGAATCGCTTGTCAAAATGAGCAAATGAAATGATCACATGTAAGAAGTCTGGTGACAGTATACGAATGTAGGTTTAGGTTGGGATGGCATTTTTTCACAAGCATCCTGTCTTAATTTCAAACTCATATTTGAATATCAGGCCACCTATATACTGACTAGAGCATTGAAATGTCTTGGAAACCTGTAACATGCCTTAAACTTCTGCACTGCTGCCTTGATTGCCATACATACTAGCAGTCTGTAAAAATGACGAACGGTCTCCACCCGTGGCTTCGAGCGCTAATATTGAGAGTGTTAAATCATGCTCAGATATTGGCATAAGCCCAATGCGAAGACCGTGGGGGAATATGATGCCCTGAATGAGGGATCCTCCTTATGCCAAAAGGGGCAATTTAAAGTGTACTTTTCGCCGCCGTTAGTGCTTTGGTAACATCGCTTCCGAGGTTTTGTGAATAAACAAGTGATTATGTGAAAAGCGAAACGCACTATACATCACACCTTGCAGACGCAGGAGCAGAGAGCTACCGATTCTATAGCCAGCGCTATATGACTGACAGCTGCTCACTTTAATACACTTTAAAACTAATTGATAGTATGATCTACATAGCAGCACAGTGTAATCTGTGTACCGGGGGCGTCACCACCGACAATATACTAATTTCACGAAGCTATACTTCAGATCAAAAGGTCCCAAGGGGATCCTCGCTATTGGAACTTTTGCCAGAGCTATTAAGCTGAAATACTTCTATAAAGTATCCAGTTCTACAGCAAAATAATGCGCTGCTCTCTGTAACCGAGCGGCTTCCACAGGCTCGCGTTTGTTCGCTTGGCCTTTGTGTCTCCGGCTGTTGTTGCAGTGCCAGGCCAGTCGTGCAGACGGCAGCTAACTAGACAAACCTGTTCACACCTCCCGTCTCTCGCTCTTTTATTGCGGATGCGAGGAGACGCCACCCAGTTCGGGCCAAAATCGATATTAACCGCGATCGGGGGCTCTCTGGCCCGTAGCCTTAACTGAGCCGACTGAACAAACCAGCGTAGTTTATGTTGGTGATATTCCAGTTAGCTAGAAATATAAAAAACTTAATCACGGGAATGGAGATGACTAAGTAAACTGCATACAATAATAAACCGCTGTAATTGGAGCTGACTGTGTATTCGTGGCTTGGTTATGTAACACTCCAGCTCAGGATTACAAATATGACACGGGCTGTGTCTTAGGGACAGGTATGCACCTGTGAAAAAAAACACCCGAAAGTAAATCACAGTGTCACACACATTCTGATCGTGTCTCGTCTTGCTCCCAACTCTGCTAATGTCAAGTTGCCCACTGTGGGAAATGGTAACGTTTAATCAGCGCTCCGACAAGCTGGTGGTTAAATTCCCTAATATCTAATGCAACTATATTTATACATATAAACACAGTCAACGATAAAATACACTTCTCTATCGTGATTTATTTAGATATTTAAGTTACTTACTGATTCCACAGATAGTTATTAAAATGTCGGAATACGGAAGTACCTTGTCTGTTAAAGTGCCGAAGTCCAGCCTAATCACTAATGGAATGAAACAAATTAATACGTGCAGTAAAAAGTGTGTATGTTATAGCCTTATAGTGTACTTTATGCCACTGGATGATTCATAGCGATCTGTGAATTGCCCAGCCGACACACACACACACACACACACACAGGTTTGTAATTCTATCTTTGTGGGGACTGTCCATTTATTTCTATGGCAAAAACAATGATCCCAACATGACAACCTTAACCCCTACCCAGCCCTAACCTTAACCATGAGTAACCAAACGGAATATGAGACTTTTGGCATTTTTAGTTTTTCGATTGCAGTCACAGATCTTTGTGAGGACCTGAAAAATGGTCCCTACAATCTCAAAATACCACACAAAGTAATATAAACATAAGCACACACACACACACACACAGACAGAGAACAAGGTTGCAAACTCTCACTCATCCTGCACATCTATATTATTTATTATAAATCTAAAATTAGCTACACCCCGAATGCTGTAGTAGTTTGCAGACCCTACAGACCATTTACATGGTAATAAAACTGTCACATACATGTAAATGCGTGTGCATGTGTGCACAGATGTGCCTCAAACTGAAAACCTCACTCCAGCCAACTGAGCAAAGCTGACAGCCCTGACCTACTGTAGGTACATTTAATGACTGATTCCTATCCAGGGCGCCCAACACCGAGTTGTCAGCGCTGATCGAGAGGCTGCAGAGGAATGCCGACAAGGTGGAGAAGAACATCTACGACACCGACCAGAACCTGAAAAAAGTGCGTACGTGGGTCCCGGGTGCCAGTGGCAGGCCTTCCGCTGTCGGGGGTCCCCTCAACTCCTCTCCTCACTCTCGAGCTGCGTCTCCGTTTGCAGGATGTGAACAAGATCAACGAAGGCAAGCCCTTCTTGTACCAGGATGACACCAGCAAGAGGATCCTGAACTCCCTGGAGCTGCTGGACTCGCTGGATGAGGATGCCGCCAACGCCGGCCGCCTCCAGCATCCGCAGGCCGAGATGATTCAGCAGGAGTACGTGATCCGGACGCTCCAGAGGAGCCCGCACGCGCCGGAGGATGTAGAACGCGGATGAACTCAAAATACTTTTTGTCTTTACGACTTACTGTGTGGTTCCTGTCATTCGAAAGGGAGATTCTGCAGATAAAAACAGGAAGTGTGGTGATTAAAAATATTAAGTGTAAATATTATTTAAAATTACATGATTAATAAATTGTATGCGTTGATTGGCTGCTGTTACTGAAAAATTACCCAAAAACATTTGTCGCTGTCTGATTGGTACACTCTTAAAACAAAAGGTTCTATATAAAACCATTTAATATATCCTCACGTGCGTGAAATAGAACCTTTTTGAAGGCAATGGTTCTATTTCCTAGGGTTGGAACCCCTATGGTTCTGTATAGCACCCCCAAGAACCCTTTTTTCTAAGAGTGTAGGTACTGTATCCAGTACTGATTAGTGTAGCCTGAGTGTAACCAGCATGTAGATGAAACCACTTTTGCACGATTGCTACGGGGCAGAAATCGGATGTGGGTGGCGCTGGGGTGTCTACGATTTGTTCACCGCGATGCAGAACCCGAGGCGACAATCTCAACACGCCAATGTCGGTCTTTTCTTAAAGTGTCAAGCAGCTCCGGGCCAGAGTAAACAAACTGCGTGAAGAACATGCCAGGATCTACAAGCTCTCCCGCTCAGAGGGCCTGCCCACCGTGGACTGGGAGCAGGTCATCGACGAGAAGCAGGTGAGCATCTCTTCTCGGCTACCTCGCCGATCTTCTCTTAGAGCACATACTACCTGCTGCCAAGATACCCGGTCACGCAGCGTTTCCGTTCCTTTCAACAGAGGAACCTTAACAACAAGGGGTTTGGGAACGACCTGCCCACGGTGGAGGATGAAGTTGAGGAGCACAATATCTTCCACAGCGAAGTGGAAGCCCTTGGACCACACATAACCGATGGCAACGACAAGGTGAGTGGATGGTGTGCCATTTTATACTTGCTAATTCTCGCTGGGTTTACCAGAGGCTTATATTTAGGCATTCTTCAGTGACCCAAATGTTACCAAGATGCAAAAAAAAAAAACAAGCAGCTGTATTGTGCGTATACCGTAACTTCTCGTTTATACTCTTTTTGCCCTGCAGGGGTATAACAGCGTCCTGATACCGAAGTATAAAAACCTGCTGGTAAGAGCCGAGTCCTCCGCACATTTCCATAGGCAAACACACATTCATATGAACACTGAGGTGAACAGGAAGTGGCAGGGTGTGCGGAGCAGGTGGGCGGTGCAGACAGCAGCTTACCGAATGATGTCATCTTGGGAGGCGGAGTCATTAAATCAGCTTAAATCAGCAATGTGAAATATGCCAGAGAAGTGGGAAAGTGGCAATAAAAGGGTTAATGACTTTCAACTCTGTGTGCCCCCCCCTCAGGGTACCTCTCTGCAGCGGCAACAGGACCTTCTGAGTCTGAGGGACTACATGCAACGCTGCACCAACGAACTCTACTGGCTGGACCAGCAGACGGAGGAACGCATCAATTACGACTGGAGTGATGCCAACCTAGACTTCCCGTCACGCCAGAGGCAGTACGAGGCGAGTCCCGCATCCGGGGCCTCACCCCGATGTCCTTCGGCATGTCTGCCTGAAAAGGTCTCTTATACAGCATTCATATCTCCAACAGAGCCTGATCAGCAAGAGCCTGGAGTCCAAGGAAGCCTCCGTCTCCAAGCTGAATGACGACGGGGAGGCACTCATCACTTCAAACCACCCGGGGAAGAACGTCATCGAGGTAGGTGCCCCCTGGAGTGCTGGGCCCCTTCTCCAGGGCCTGGAACGTAGCTTTAAAGGTGACTCGTACGTGTGCGATAATCCTCCCCTTTAAGGCTCACACGGAGGCGGTCCATGCCGACTGGAAACAGTACCTCAACCTGCTGATCTGCGAGGAGAGCCACCTGAAGAACATGGAGAACTACCACAAAGTGAGTGTGGCAACCCGCGATTACTTCTTTACAGGAGTTAGGATGCCATATTGCATTTACGTTATCCAAGGGGACAACGCAGTCAAGCAGGAAAGGTTGGCCATCCCCTGGAGCAGGTGGGGTTAAGGGCCTTGCACTAAGGCCTGACGGTGACATCACCCTACCAACCATGGGATTTGGCCTTGCGACCTGTCCCTCACGTGCACAGACCTGCTGAGTCACACACTAGTTCCAAAACATTGCTGCTGGTTGCTGTTGAGACAAGTATCGCTGTTATGTCCGTAGACTGTGTTTTGTATTTCACAGAGGAGGATATTAACATTCCCCACTGTGTAAATCATACCAGGCTGCTTAAATCGTCAGTCTGGACCTGAACGTTTTTGATATCATGAACCATTCGTAAAGCACACATGTAGTGGCAAGAATCACTGCTGTTTTTCTTACTTTCGGCAAAGCGGGGATATAAATGTGGCAGGAACAGTAATGTATTATGAACTTTTTTTAAAAAAAATATTTGAATATGGTATGAATAGGACCTGAGTTTTTTTTAATTATGGTGGAATGAGCTCTCATGTTTCAGAGATTAATTGGCACTCACCCCTTTGATGAACATTTCTAGATCAGCCTGTGTGGGTTATTTGTAACACTACTACAGTTAAGGGTGGGGAATGACTTTGATAACCTGTTTCATGCATTAGGTGATACTTGACCTACTTGCAGTGATCATCACTAATATACTTCCGTGGTAACACATTAACGCATTTTTTAATTATTTGTTTTTAATTATTATTAATATCTTTATGCAGTTCCACAAAGATGCCAGGGACACCCAGGACCTGCTGAAGAGACTGGACACCGATATCAATCAGAAGTACAGTCCGGAGTTCAAAGACATGTACCAGCTGGAGGGTCTGCTCTGGGGTCTGGATGTGAGTTGGCCTCCGGCTGTGCCAATTCTTCCACAGTGGACGCCTTTCTAATACTGTATGTGTGCGCGCAGGATCAGGCAAAAGCGATGGACAACTATGACGAGCGTGTGAAGGCCCTGCAGAAGAGGAGCCTGCAGGTCCTTCCTCTGAAGTTCCGCAGGGAGACCCCGCAGAAGCTCCTCCCAGTGGAGGCCCTTTGCGATTATGAGTCTGAGGGGGTAAGGTCCCCTTCTGCCCCCTGTGTCCCTACGGAATTCTTACGATTCCTTTTTTGTTTTATTTTGAGCTGTTTTTTTTTGTCTTTTCAAGCCCTGCACAAAGTGTCTTGTTTCCATGGCGAAGTCTTCCTCCAAGCGGAGTACTCATGTCTCACACTTGTAATCTACGCAGGGACAGATTGTCCGTGGGGAGAAGTACACCCTTCTCCGGAATAACGGCACCAAGTGGGATGTCAAGGACCCAGCTGGAAATAAGCTGTGTGTCCCGGCAGTGTGCTTCATAATTCCTCCGACTGATCCAGATGCCATAGCCGTTTCGGAAAAGTGGGTCTTCCTGCCCTCCGTCTGCTGTGGGTGCATGGGCCTGCCGACCTCCTGTCAGATGCCGGTGATGCTAAATGCCTGTCCGCTCTTCGACTCTGGGTTTCAGGCTTGCCAGTCAGCAGGCGGCCGTGAAGCAGCACATCGCTTCCAGCAAGGGTGCCCTCCAGGGGCGGCTCCAAGATCTCAAGAAGGAGAGCTCAGCTGGCACTGGTATGTCCTAAAGCGCTGTGCGCACAGCCCATACTTCCGAGCGACTGATACGTAGACAGACAGACAGATAAAGATGGAGTGTGACTCTGCGTTATGGGTCTCTCACCACCATCGGTACGTTGCTGGCTCAAATCCCATGCCTGGCTGAGTTGTGTCACTGTTAGGTCCTTGAGCATGGCCCTTAAGCCCAGTTGCCCCAGGGACTGGCTCACCCTGAACTCTGATGCTCACCTTTCTTGCTTTGGACCAAAGCATCTGCTAAACAAATGAAAATAAACAATGGTAACACTTTATTTGAGTGGACACAAATAATGCATTAGTACACTCTTACATAATGCATTAAATAATTACCCATAAACTAAGTGTTAGTTACCTACTGATCCCATGTTCGTTGATCATTAATCCACCCATAAGGGTTTATGTATTTCATGCAGTTACTATATTTATTCATGATTTATATTTGAGTAGTAACTGAGTTACTGAGTTACCAGTGCCGCCCTCAAGTAAAGCCTTATCTAAATAAAAACGAAGGTTCAAGTTCAGTATGTAGAATTTTTGTCTGTGTCACCTTGCTTACAGCACAGCCAGAGTACTCATGTATAAGGACTTCTTTTGATGGCAGTTAACAAAGCACAGCGGCAAACAGGGGTAGCGAGCAGGCAGTGAAGGTGTGCAGCTGGCATGGCAGTGAAACTGTTTGCCACTTTAAGCCAGTAAAGTCTCTTAAAGTTTGAGCAAAGGCCTGCTGAGGATCTTAAACTTCAGCGTCAAAACATGGATTGTGAACTGCTGTCCTATTGGTCATTTCAGATAAACAGGAACAGCAGTGTCGCCAGCTGATGGCCAATTTGGACAAAGTGGTCAATGATCTGGACAAACAGGAGAAGAACATTTATGCTCGTGTTCGTCCCCCACTGGAGCAAAACAGGCCATTACAAGACAGTGCTGATCGGCTACAAGATCTGAAGGTAAATGCCCCGCCCACCCCCACACTGTAATTCATTATTTAGTGAGTGGCATTAATATTTACATCCTCATTCGCCATCACTTTTAGCTGTCTTTCAACAGTAATCAGAGTCCCTCCAAGGCAGGTGCTGTGTCCTCCATTAAAAAGGGACATAAAAAAGAGCTTTCACTGAAAACCAACAAGCTACCAGTGCCTGCCACTAGGAGGCGATAAAGTGACGATACGCCATAAGTCCAGAGTACCTTGGGCATTTGTACTAATTCCCAACATTTCATGAACATCAGTTCATTTCTATAATTGTTGCTCATTATTTTATTCTGTATGATAAGCACCCCACTTATGTCCATGTAATATTTCAATGTTGTAATGTATAAAATGTATTACAACTGGCCAGTTACACGGCATATTTGCTTTGTAGGAAATTAAGGCTGCCGTTCGAAACATTGAGCCTGAGAAATCCTCGAAAGTCCGTGAGGCTGAGGTGTTCCTATCCTCCAACCCCAAATGCAACAGTGCCCCACAGCTCTTCACAAAAATAGATGAGACCAAGAGTAAGAGCAACAAGGTCAACCAGTTGCTAAACCTCTCGGAGGACAGGTATGTATTAGGGCTGGGGGACGTGACCTAACATCATCATCACAACATCATTTTTTACTTTCTGGATGGCGAAGGTATATCACAATATTATGTTTTTTCCAAGTTTTCTGAGGAGTAGCAAGACCTGTCCCTTTATGTAAATAAAAATATTTTTATAATATATTAAGTACATGGAATGCCTGTACTACGGAGCCCCTGAACGGACTTGTGCATAAAATTGAAATGCTCATATTTTTGTGGGCACACTCGATAATTTCAATTGGCCAGTACACTCTAATCACCACAACAGAGGAATGCAGACTACACTATTCACTACAGACTACACTATTCACTACCGATGACTGTGAGTGACAGTGAATTACTTTTATAGTTATTAGTCCATTAATTCTTCCCTTTGTACTTTGAAGGATCACAGTACAATGCACCCATTTAATTATCAGATTATGTATTTTTGTACTTATTTATTAGTAATTACACTGTGGTGA
The DNA here is from genome assembly GCA_026774425.1 of Petrocephalus zakoni. Classification (NCBI taxonomy): domain Eukaryota; kingdom Metazoa; phylum Chordata; class Actinopteri; order Osteoglossiformes; family Mormyridae; genus Petrocephalus; species Petrocephalus zakoni. The sequence continues at coordinate 5,304,737 of JAODKN010000045.1, forward strand.
TTTACCAAAAGCAATTGATTTACTATAGGGTTACTCATGCGGGGGAATTCAAAACAATGGCGTCCCTCCTTTTTTGGAACGAGAGTTTCCTCTCCTCTCCTGTCGACGCCATGGCTAGTTCCGACATTCCACTCGTCTTTCTTTAATTCCTCTTCCCCAGCCTTTCTTACCTTTATTAGCCTACACAAACCTTAAGTGGCTACATGTGGCAGGACGTCACCATGCCTTAATTGGAGAGTTGTGCCTTATACCAACCATGAATGCAGGGGTGCATATATATGCTGATTTAGCAAATACATTTTACTTTTTAATTTGCCACTAGATATACGCAACCGGGTTATTTTAGTTTCATGTGTATAATTACACGCAATCTGTTTATTTTGAATTTGTTAATTTGCTATCATGACACGGCCTCAGAGTGTGTTTAACAGAAAATTCACACAGTGCAAATAAACCGGTTAGTCAGTGTTCTGACTACAACTGAAGCCATGAAGAAAATCAAATGCTTTATTTTATGAATAGGCTGCTGTATAATTAAGCTGGTGTTAATGGTATAGTGCTATCCATATCGTGGTGCACAATCGCCCCGACAGGGACTACGGCCCCGGGGTACCGCCCATCCCTACTATGTTTGGCTTTATTTAGCATGTCAGATATCCATGCTATGCAACAACTGAGGATAAAATATTCCATTTGTTTTTAATCACTGAAGACTTCAGAAATCCAACCTCCTGGAGAACTCCCTGCAGAACGGAAAGACCCTCCTCGCCACTTATGAGAACAAACTGGCCAGGGAGGAAGTTGCCCCGTCAGATCTCAGCTCCCTCGAAAGGACCCAGCAGGATCTCTTTGTAAGCGTGACCTCCGTCATGGTAGAGTCTGCGCAACCCTGCCCCCCTGCTCCTGCTCATCGTTACTCCAACTCCTCCACAGGCGATGTCTTCCGACCTGAAGGCGAAGAAAGCGACGGTCTCCGAGGCGGAGCAGAACTTGAGGGTGGCCAAGGCCAGCTGTGCGGACATGGCCAGCAAGGTGCAGGAGCATTCTCCGGATATCGAGAGGCAGGAGGGCGAGGTCAGCAAGCTGGGCAAGCGCTATGACAACCTGATCCAGCAGATCGATGCCAGGTGACTGCAACTGTTTTAGTAGTACCTGTAACCCAAGAATGGTTAGTGGCAGGTCACATGGAAGATGGATGGGTGGGTGGATGGATGGTTGGGTGGCTGGATGAAAGCTTAGACAAATGGGTGGATGGATGGATGAGTGGGGTGGGTAGATGGATGAATGGATGGGTGGGGCATGGGTTAGTGAATGAATGGATGGATATATGGATGGATGATGGATGGGTGGGGGATGGTTAATGGATGAATGGATGGATTGATGGATGGATGGATTAATGGATGGGTGGGGGATGGGTTAATGGATGAATGGATGGATTTATGGATGGATGATCGATGGATGGATGGATGGATGAGTAGTTGGGTGTTTGGGCGGATGTATGCAGGAGCAACCAAATTCATTTTGGAAATGTGTATGTTCGTAGGTCTCAGAACCTGCAGAGAGCTAAGACTTCTTACGCAAACTACCGCACGGAATACGACAACCTGAACAGCTGGCTTTCGCGAGTGCCAAACCACGAGCCGAGGGAGACTGACGACGTCAAGCAGGTGGAGGCTAAACTGAAAAACCAAAGAGTAAGTGCTGTAGCAAAAGTTTATTATGGCTGCAAACCAGACCTATATCTCCTGTGTAGATACGACTTCATGTGTGTAATTTTGCAGAACCTGCTGTCTGATATTGCGAGGAAAGAATCTGACCTAAACAACATCTCAAGAAATGCACAGCAGTACCAGCAGGCCGTTAAGGTAATCAGATTTTTTTTTTTTCGTACAGAACATCATTTGATATAATCTTTAACTTGACTGGTTTGGTAAGTGTCATAATATCCAGGTTCCTCCTGCTTTTACTTAAGTCTATTTCTATTTTACGCCCTTTATTTCTTAACTTATTTCCTGTAAAGCACTTTGAATGACCCTTATGTATAATATGTGCTATACATGTATAAATGTATAAATAAACTTGACTTTGTCTTTCAGGACTATGAAACTGAAACTGAGAAATTTAAATCTATTCTTGACCTTGAAGACGGCTTAGTCCCGCAGACATATAAGAGGAGCAGACTCGAGTCACCTGCCTTGAAAGTGAAGCATGAGGTTTGGGGAACATTTTATGAATTTCATACCAGTTAATTTAA
>JAODKN010000045.1:5324260-5335757 GCA_026774425.1 Petrocephalus zakoni
TTTTTTGGTCAGCCAGGGAATAAAATTAACTAAGGCAACATAATCGTTCTCCTGATTGCCCACTGCTAAAAAATTTTTAAATATGACGCGACCCCCCACAGAGCTCGCTGAGGCCCCCTTGTGGGCCGGGACCCCCCCTGTTGGGAACCGCTGATCTAGGAAGTGTGCTGGCCCTGGGCTTGGCTTTTCTTTGTGATGATACCCATCCAACAGTAAGCCAGCAGTGCTGTCCTTCATAAACACCCGCATTCTCCCTAGGTTATCACCTCGAGGGGGGGCCGCTTTCTCGAGGCCCCCGTCTCTGGAAGCCAGCAGCTGTCCAACGACGGCATGCTGGTCATTTTGGCAGCGGGAGACAGAACGGTCTACGAGGACTGCAGCAGTTGCTTCCAGGCTATGGGAAAGACGTCCTTCTTCTTGGGTAAGGAGGGAATGCAGTGTCCGCCTGCGGTCGATTCCTGTCGAGTGTAAGCCGAGCATAATGAACGGTGGCGATCGCCTTCTAACAGGTGAAGCGGGCAATGCTGCGAAGATGATGCTGATCCTGAACATGGTACAGGGCAGTTTTATGGCTACAATAGCAGAAGGACTAACTCTGGCTCAGGCCACCGGCCAATCGCAGCAGACATTCTTGGACATTCTTTGTCAGGGGCAGATGGCAAGCACCTTCTTGGACCAGAAATGCCAAAGTTAGTAATTCTTTTATTGTACTTAATCGTTTCATTGACATGTTCGCAACTAGTGGTTGTCTGACCTGTGGTATTCCTTTCAGATATCTTGCAGGGAAACTTCAAACCGGATTATTATTTGAAACACATTCAGAAAGACCTTAGGTTAGCGATCGCAATGGGCGATTCAGTCAATCATCCGACCCCAATGGCAGCTGCTGCCAATGAGGTAAGCCGTACTTCTTTGACTGACATGTGATGTGGCCTATGAGTGTATTCAGCTCAACAGGAAGTCCCACTCATTGGCCCTTTTTCGTCCTGCAGGTGTACAAGAGAGCGAAAGCATTGGACCAGTCAGACAATGACATGTCTGCAGTCTACAGAGCCTATATTCACTGAGCCTGTAAGATGTATTTTGACCACTGGACCACATCACCCCTTCCCTCCCCCAGCCAACCTTCACCCAAGTTTCCTTTTGTTTGAATTTGCTCAGATTTTGCCTGTGGGGCATTGGTGATATGTTTTTTTTTTTTTTTTTTTTTTTTCCCCCTCTCTTCCCCATAGGATATGGGAACTAGCCAAATGTGAGCGTTGCACTGAGTTTCCCGCGGTGGCGTTGGGGCTCCACTTGGCGTGTTGGGCCAGGACAAGGGGAAGCAGTAATGCAGGGCGTCAGACTGTGCGCCGGAGATCGCATCTCGACTTGGTCTGGCTTGAGTTAATTTAATCTGGCATATCCTCATTTTACATTATTTAATTTTTTTAAATGACTATCCTGAATTTTCCATAAATTATAAGCCTGTTGTGTAAAAAAAAATGAAAATAAGGGGGGGGGGGTAGAGATGCACCTAAAAAATACCGTAGCAATGCCTTAACGTGACCCACAAACGATTTTAATTTCCACGAGTGCTGACATCTCGTTTTCAGTTACTTTCAGGCCACAGTCCTCGTGTTACAGGAGCCAGGGTAGCTTTGCTCAGATTTCATTTCCGTTTCTGAAATTTTCAAAGCCTTAAAATAACCGCTTTGCTGCAATTATTACCCCAGGAAAAACGTACATGGTTTGTCTCACACGACTGTTAATGGTTACCTTGCAGCCATTGTTGAAACAATGAATCGTAAGTGTATCAAAAGGTCACCAGAATAATTCTTTATGGGGAAAGGGTCCTTTCTGATAATGCCTATGGCTTACTTTATTGGCTGCTGTAAGTACAGCTGTCGTTTTGTAACAATAGCTATCCAGACTTTCATTTGGTTTAATATATTATATATATTTATGTTTCTTTTTTATTAGGCTGGTGGGAGGGGCATTTTAATGCCCTACAGCTGTACCCTCGCTGTTCAGTGTATGCCCTCTGGTATCTGTAGGTTATCGCACTGTTACCGTGAATTGTTAATCAGGGCCAAACATGCATGCACAAGTGCAGACTTCCATGCCTTTGTTTTTTTAATTTTTATTTTAAATAAGGCAGTGGGTAAGTGGCCAGGAACAGTGTAACAAACTCAAACTGCATTAATCAGCAATAAAAGCACTAACGCGTGCTTTGTTCCCCCCTCTTCCTGGCAAAAAGGAAGGGAAAAAACATCTTATTTCAGCCCTGTTTTGTAGCACATTTCATTTTAGTGAATAATTAGCTGGACCTTAATATAATTTGAGAAGTATTTTAAACATCATGCAGCCTATATGTTTAATTTTTGGTTTAATTTATTAAATTTGCATGTCAATCAAGTGGCTATGGTCTTTTATCTGTTTTTAACAAATATTTTCTTTTACCAAATATAAATGCAATCTGCTTAAGGGCAGTTTATACACAGCACCGTGTATAAAGCAGTTTTTAGGATAGAAAAAAAATGTAAATAGCCCAGATTGGAGTTGTGTGGGGTTACTTGCTACATGGGTATAATATGGAACAATGACTAGACTGAGGTTAATTTTGTCTGTAGGTTGTTCTGTTACGTGTTGCTTTTAATGTCTCTTTTGTCCCCCCCCCCCCCAGTTTGTTGTAAATGGTTTCTGTTGCTAAAAAAAAGCTGAAGAACAGTTAACAGAAGATCCATGGTGTGTGAGGAAGCTGTTGGTGTTTTAGTTTGGGAATATTTATAATTTGGTATAGAGGTGAACATGTCAAGGCTTTTTCTTTTTGTGCAGTTAACTGAAGCCTCTCCTGATTAAAAGAATCTGAAGCCGCCGTGTGTCGTTTCACTGTCTGATAAGTTAAACGTGCTGGCAGACGTGTCCTGTGTAACTAAACTGTAATATCAGAATGCTGTAAAGTTCTCTTCCTGTTATCCAATTGCAAAGACTTGGCGGTACCAAGCTGTTAGAGCAGAGCTAGCCTTCCTATCCATACAAAATGACCATAAGCTTCCCCTGTCACGCTCAGTTAGCAGAGGTGTGCATTAGTCTTCATATCCACATTGCAATTGGACCAAAATGTACATTTTACTTTATATGATCATCTAAATGCATCTTGCAAATGACCATGTACCTTAATGTTAATATAAAATCGTGAGTGCATGTCATAGTTCATTTTTTGTCTGAGTTTTGCTTTACCCCGTATGGCATACTGGTTTTCTAATAGTTGGGGGCATTTCTCCTCCTGGTTAGCAGACAAAACACGTTATTCCCCTCAGGATTTGTTTAACTTGTACTAACATATTCCCAGGGGTAGGTCAGATCAATTAAGATCTATAATATTTTTCCTGGGGTTTACTTTTTTGAAGTTATGTACAAGTAATTTTTCTGTACTCATTGAATATGGACTGATTCACTTGCAAACTGCTTTTTTGGCCGAGCGTGCAGACTCCGCTGCTCCGTTTCCTTTAATGGTGCCTGTAACTATGTAGCCCTCTGAAGTCGCGGTCCGTGACGTAAGCGGAAGTTGCGCCCGGAGGGGCGGGGTTTGGGCGAGGGGCGGGTCTGGCGGAGCTGCGCTGATACGGGCGGACCGAGCAGCCTGGCCGAGCCGATCGCGTTATATGGCATTGCTTCACGCTCAGAGGTCCATGCTGTGTGACCTGTCCAAGATGTCAGCGGCAAGTCAGGCCGAGAGAAGTGTCCTGGTAAGCGCAGCTGTTTCTTCCTGCGGTGCGCCGGGCAAGCGGCGTGAGGCGTCCCGGTGTCCGGTACCGGGAGGACCGTGCGGCGGGGTCGCGGCTGCGAGCCGTTATACGGAGGCTGCCGTGCAATCGGCAGACGGTGGCCATTTAACCGATCCGTGAATAATGCGGACTGGTGTATGCCGCTAAATGCAAAAACTATTTACAACGGTGTTGGTGCATTTGTACAAGCGCGGCAGTGTTGGGTACCAGCGGTCCGTTATTTACTATTACTATACTAACAAGCAGCGGCTTACCGCGAATTGCTTATGCCCCAGGGCCTCTCCTCTACACTGCTCCTTTAGGTCGTGTGTTATATTTCGGCATGCATTAAGCGCCTGTTTAATACAAATGCTATTATCTGTTAATTCTGACCGGTGGGGAGAAACTTACTGCTTAATGCTGCATGCGTTCCTTGTAGGCCGGCCATCAGTTGCATAGCATGACTAAATGATACAAGAACGTCATTCCAAGGTCTAATGAAATGACTCAATTAAAAGCACAAGATAACTATTTAAAAGCCCTGGGAACGCCAGTGGCTGTCGGTAACACTTCTCCTGCCTGGGCCCAGACGCTGTAAACACACCCATCCGTTTTTTTGGTAACTTATTACCTAATCAGGGTTGCAGAGGTCCACACTGTCTTCCAGGAAGAAGGCTGTGAATCGGGCCATCACGTGACACCAGGACAGAGGGAGTCATGCACAAAGGGCAGTGGAGGCCCCTTAAGTGACCCCAACAGTGTGTGCTGTAATTACCTGTCATTCCCAGGAGGAAGAGTTTAAATGGCTACTGAAGGAGGAGGTGCATGCTGTACTGAAACAGCTGCAAGATATTCTGAAGGTAGGCTTGAATATCTATAATGGAGTATATTATGTTGCTTTAATAGATTTGATGTAAATGTCCATGTATTATGTGATAGGAATATATATAACTTGATATGTGATATCGCTATATAATTTGATAATCCAAATTTAGGAAGTTTTTTTTGACAATCTAAATAAAATCCATATACATCCAAGATGGACAGAATAAACAATTGTTCTGTCCATCCCCAGGAAGCATCACGGCGCTTTTCAATGCCTGCAGCCGGTCTGGAGAGCCAACTCAAGCAGGAGAATTTCATTCTGGGAAGCTCAACGTAGGTGGAGCTCAACCGTACGCCTGAAAATGAAAGTGTCTCCTGGAGTCCTAGTTTGTGATAAATGTGGATGCAGGGATTCTGGGAATTTTCTCTCACATAACCGGGAAAGTGATGATGATGGTACAGGTACATAGGAATTCTTTGGTTTTCACATCCCAGTTTGTTTACCTATGAAACATACACGCATATGCAGGTTATAGTGAAGCTTGGGGTGCAGACACTCATTAATCCAGCCCCTTGGAGCATTTAATATGAACAGCTTTGTGGTGTCCTTTCGTAATATTAATTTTGCTGTTTTAACTTAGGGCAAGGTCCTCGTACAAATTAATGCAGCTCAAAAAAACATAATATAGAAGCCAAGATAAGTGTTTCCCCTGTGCCTAACCCAGTGCTTCCCAATCCGGTACTCGGGGACCCACAGTCGAGCCAAGTCTTTGCTTTCTCCAAGCTCCCTGCCAGACATTCCACATTGTTGGAGAGCTGGGAGGGAGCAAAAATGTGGACTGTCTGTGCATCCCTGAGGACTGGATTGGGAAACATGGGCCTAACCAGATGTAGCATTGGTCCTGAGCCACATAACTCCCAAAACAAATGTTATCAGTTTGGCTAAACATTAAGGAAACTGCTCAAGGTCGAGCCGCGACGTCGCTCTGCGTGCCGTCGGTATCATGGTAAGGAAGAGCTGTTTCACTTGTGGTGTGTATTTCCAGGATGGACCAGGTGAAAGGAGTTCTCACGCTGCAGGGTGACACACTGACACAAGCTGTAAGTATGAGCCATCTCTTTAAGTCATGAGCCTGGCTTCAAATAAGACCCCTGATTTCCGATAATGCCTTTTTTCCTCCTCTATTTCTATAGGATATCCATCTGAAGATGGCGAGGAGCAACCAAGTTTTCCACTTTGCGTTTCGGGATGACAAGCAGTGGAAAATGCAGCAGGTACGATATTTGTGTTTTCAGGCTGGTGGTGTTTAAAAGCATCTCATCAAAGACCACGATGTGAGGCATGATGGGAAATGTCTCTAGGAGACTCCAGCTTTCAGAAAACCTGGCAAACTGAGGCTCAGGATGAGCTGCTCTATCCTCCTCACACTGGAAGGTTGTGAGGAAAGTGGTCAAGCTGACTCTAAATTTAACTAATGTGCCTCCTGTTCCTTCCCAGATTCAGGACGCGAGGAACCACATAGGCCAGGCCCTGCAGCTCGTCAACAGCAGGGATGAGGGCTACTACTTCAAAAGTGGGGCAGAAGTTAACAAGGTTAGTGTGTCGTGAGGATCCCTGTAAGCGTGAATTCACATGACCGATAAACCTCGTTTGTCTGTCTGTCCATTCATTCGTTTGTTCGTCCGTTTGTTTGTTCATTTATTCATTCGGCTGATGGTCATTTAACCATAGTGTGTTTACGCTTGTTACATTTATTAAGTATATTACATTTAATGTTGGCAATGGTGGTATTCAGCTTTATCCAAAATCCATGCAAATGAAGAGGTTATCTTTTGCTTGTTAGCCTGTCCACATTTTTCCCCTGACACCTGTGCAGCTAAGTGGCATGATACAGTGTGACTGTTGCATATGTGAGGAAAAAGCAATGAATTTACCCACCACTGTGTCGACGCACACGTATTCAGCGTAGGCTTTGTCATTGACGTTTTCGTTTTTTCCAGTGTGTATGGAAATAGTTTCATAAACAGTGCGAAAATGTTTGTGCGGACGGAGATCGTTTTCGTTTGACAACTCGGGGAAAAATAAAAAACATAGAACTGTGGCCGTAGCCTGACACCCCAAAGCATTTATCGGATACAAATGTTTTATTTATTTAGCAGACAGTTTTATCCAAAGTAAGGTATGCAGGATCAGAGTCTTGGGTCTCTTGAGCAGTTGCCGGCAGGGTTGTCCAACATTCAGAATTGTGTCCCACTCCATTCCTGAATTGGGAATTGGCTATACCAATTTAATTAATTTAAAGTCAACGAAATTCAGTCCAATCACACAACCCAGGAATGTCATTTAACCTAGCAAACAATAAGTAATTCTAAAATAATTTCCTTTTTAGGTGGTAGGTGTGTAGATTGCACTTGTATATATGAGTGGGTAAAGTGTACTTTTCTGATTGCAGAATAAAATTTTGATGTCAGTATCAGTTTAATGTAGTGTGTGTTGGCCCTCCAAGGCTTTTTCCATGAGTATGTTTATTGTTTTTTGCATATTGAACTGTTTATGCGTATTAGCTGGGTCTATTTTGATTAAAAAGAGAAAAAAGTCACAATACAGAATGCTTTTTACTATTAAAGCTACTTGGCTCAACTATAGGTTGTATGATAATAATGTACTTTCAGTGTGTGTGTGTGTGTGTGTATGTAAGTTCAGATTCTTGAAACACTTTTTGTTGTTTCGTGGAAGCAGGTAAAGAGCACGTTCTTCCCAATAAAGATTAAATTACCGCTTCTCCCACATGTGATTTTAGATACACTTTCAGGTACTTATCTCAAAGGGACCAAATAACTGGCCAGTGTTTTAGATAGAATTACTACACACAAATGGATTTTGCTATAAAAAGTCAACTTAATACTCCAGGCCCTTCAGTGTACTTTTTAATAACCAAATGTAGTATACAAGCTATTGTGGAACCATGTAGCTTTAATAGTAAAAAGATGTTACAGCTCATAAAACGATACAGATTATGATCTTTTTTTTTTAATTACCTGTGGTGTAGAAAAGGCGCCATATCTCAAAGGGATTTCTCAGCTCTGGAAGGTATGTGTAATTCACATTTTGGCAATATCAAAAATGGCGATGCAAAGGCCATTTGCTAAATTGAAATGGAATGGCCCAGCGTTTTGAATGAGCTTGCAGAAGTACCCGTAACATTTGAGTTGTGTCAAATGTATTGTCTTTTTGTACTTTAATATTAAAAGCAAACAAAAGTAACCAGGATAAAAAGATTTACTTAATTTCATGTAGTTGCTCCTGTTTTTCTTTTGTGCAGAACTATAAGTTTCGTCTTTCAGTTCAACCGAAATGTAAAATGTTAAAGCAGATGCAGTTGTGCTTTATTGAAATACACATAACTCATTGCTCAATATTGTTATATTTAGTCAGCATACGAGCTTCAAATGTTAGATTGGAATGTTGTGGCACAGAGAGAGCTGGCTTAGCGAGGTATTTGTTACGCTAGCTCAGGAAAGCTGGTTTGGTTTCCCACCGCCCTCTGCTACACATTGTTGACTCAGGTGGTGACATCACGTGTAGCTTTGGTGATAGGTGAGGGATTAGTTTGACTTTCGATGTCTAAAACTTCTCTTTACATTTCTTTGGTTGGGCACTGCGGTCATAATAAGATACTTCATCGATCCCTGTGGGAAAATTCTCTTCTTACCTCCCCTAACCTTGCTCTCCATGAGAGCAAGCTTGGCCATGAAGGGCCGCCACCTCGAGGGGCGCCCAGGGAGCTGGGGGTTAAGGGCCTAGCTCAAGGGCCCACAGATGTGCCGAGGCTGGGCTTCAACCGGCGGCCACAGAGCCAGTATGGGGAGTTCTGGGGGAGACACTCAGCTTCTCCTATGAGAAGATCCGCCATGGTACACAAACTGACGACTAAATCATTTTATAGGTGACACTTCAAATGTTAAATTCTTTCATTCTGAATAACATGACATTTTTATAGCAATGACACAGTATACGCTGTGTATGCTAACATGTTTGTAATATGTATTGAAATATACTATAATGTATGAATTTGTTTTTGTTCCATATTAATTCTGCTTCTTAAAATTCAAAATTGAATTGCAATTTTTTTGCCACAATGCAAATTCAGTTCAAATTTACAAATTGAATTGCAATCTCAGGGCCATTGTTAATTCAGTTCTGAATTGTATACAACCCTGATTGGGGGTTAAGGGGCTAGCTCTTGGGCCCAAGAATGAAATCACTCTGCTGGTCCTAGAATTTGAACCAGCGACTGTCCAATCGCAGGCATGGTCTTCTAACCCTCTTAAGCCACACATTTCCCATAATGGATAATGTCTTTTTTTTTTTAAAGTCGTCTTTTTTTATGTCAAGTCTTCTCAACTCTACATTACATACCCTTCCTTTTAAATGACTTTTGAATATGTTAATTGTCCCTAAATGTTGTCCTCAAAGGTGAAAGTGGAATGTGGATGGCATGTTTACCAGTGGTAATGCCCCTCGTTACTGTGTCACAGCTCATGGATGCCGTGATGTTGCAGTTAACCAGGGCTCGCAATCGGCTGACCACCCCGGCCACAATGACGCTCCCGGAGCTAGCATGCAGTGGACTAATGGTAACCCTCCCCCCACCGCCACCAAATCAGTGATCTACCTGTATTTGGCCATCCCCAAACAATGTTTTGCTCCTATACAGAAAATGTTCTCCCCACCAATGCCGGGAGATGTGATGGTGAACTTCTACATCAATCTCAGCAAGCTGTGTCTTACTGTGTACCAGTTACACGTCCTGCAGCCCAACACCACCAAGGTAGGTGACGCTGTGCCGGGCCGCCCACGCCCCGGTAACGCTTGCTTTTTAATAGAATAAGCTTCCTAATAGAGTATCTTTATCGTCATTTTATATGTACCCTGAAACTGTGTGCTTTCTCCACCAATGGTGCATAATATAAACAGAATAATAATAATATGCAATAAAGATACAGTATAAGCAATAAAGACACAGTGCATATTATAAACAGAATAATAATAATATGCAATAAAGATACAGTATAAGCAATAAAGACACAGTGCATATTATAAACAGAATAATAATAATATGCAATAAAGATACAGTATAAGCAATAAAGACACAGTATATAGCAAAGTAGCGAACCAAACTACAGTAATGTGGTCATATATTAAACATAACAGTACAGATATAAATTAGCAGCAGTTATTGGTTAAGATTTAGCGGTACTAAAAGCAGCCATCTGCTCATTCTTTGAGCCTCACTGGCTTTAATGTGCGTTTTGTCCGGCTCAGGCGTTAAAGCTTCACCAAGCCTAATCTATTGGAGTTTAATTCTCAGAGTTAAGCTACATTTACACAATCCGTGCATCCATCCATCCATCCATAATCGGCTTTTCCAGGTGAGGGTCACTGTAGCACGGCACACCACTATGAAATTTAAAAATACCCTCCCAGTAACTGACCGGTAGACTCCGAATGCGCTGCATACAGAAGAATGCGTTTGCACAGGAAAAATGAAAAAACGTGAGCTGCTGTGCCGAGATTCTCATACAGAATTTACAGGATTTATTAGTAAAGTAATAGATCTCCATAGCCCATGAATGGCATAGCAGCCTGCAATAAAACATGCTAATTTCAGATAAGGTCATAGCAAGACAGGGAGAAATGGGTTGAACAGCTTGCTGTTATAAAAATGAATATTATTAAAAGGGAATGTTAAGAGCAGAATGTCGCATAACGGCGTTCTCGCTCCCTCTAGCCGCCTTCCGTAAGTGCTGGGCTAGTTCAGGGTTCTGTCGAGTATGGTAGCTAAATCAGCAATTTCAATGTTCGATCTTTTTATTCATTTATTTTGGCTTTGTTGTTTTATTTTGCCGCATTATGTTAGGCAGCAGTAGCTAGTCATTTAATAGCCATAAAGTTTGGCTGTATTCAGTTGTGACGCCCTCCTTGTGTCCTCAAATCAAGTTGATAGTCTCACAGACATTCACATTCATGTTTATCAGATGCTTATTTATGCAGACATGTAACAAGCGTTACGTATTACATAACCACTTGCATCGGAAACCCTTTAGACACGGACGTCACGCTAGAGATCGAATGTGAAACTTAGTCGGATCGGTGGGTGGTGTTACCCCAGGGGTTGGTTCATGCTCCCGGTCGGCAAATTGTAGGTCCTAAACCCCATTGCCTGCTTGTCTGGAATTGGCGGCTGTCGTCAACTGTTGGCTTCCTCAGCTAGCCCCCCCCCCATATAACCAAGGCATGCTGGGAAAATGCTGATCCTGCACTCTGAGCACCAGATTCCTCTCCTGTGTGTCGTGGTTTATATGCAGATTGAATTTCATCGTACAGTCACATGCCACATGACATTTCGGTCAACGGAGCACATATGCGATGGTGGTCCCATTACGTTCATGGATCTGGAAAAATCCTATTGCCTAGTGACGTCATGGCCTAACGCAAGTTTGTGTTGATGTTGGTGTGCTACTGCGCTGTCATTAATATTAAAGTATCGCACATACAGTTATCCACAGTACATAATACTTGACTATGATAAACAATTGTCTGGTTTATGGTTTTGCTATACTGTACTCCTTACCCCTTTACCGTGAAATTGCCTAACGATATTTCTGAGAACGTATCCCCATAGTTAGGCCACGCATGATCGTACTTACTACCTGCACAATGACGATACAGGCACTCTGTTTTTACTGTATTATACTCTTTCCTCACAATGGAAGTCAACAGTGAGCCGGCAAGGGTCAGTGGTGGGGGGGGATGAGGTTACTTAAGGGAACAGACGTCCCAGAAGAGATGTTTCCTGAAGGTTGTAAAGGCCTGGAAGGAGCTGGGAGGTACGAAGGCGATTATGCAGCGCTGCAGATGG
>JAODKN010000045.1:5355226-5366240 GCA_026774425.1 Petrocephalus zakoni
CTCGTATGCCACTCCAGGGTGTCTCAGTGAGTAGCATTGTTACCTCGACTAGACAGGGATGATGGTTCAAGTCTCGCCTCTGCTATCTGCGTTGAGTTTGTGTGTTTCCTTCCATGTTCTGCGTTTTTTGGCTAATTAGTGTAAATGCGTCTATGTGCCATAATTAGGGCCACCTGCCCTTCCTGGTTTTCCCGGGATAATCCGTTTCTTGAGTAACTGTCCTGGAAAATTAATATTCTTCCCTGTGACACGAATTGTCCTTGTTTTTTTGTGAAGATGTACATATAATTTAGAATTTCATACTTTCAAATAAATCTTCACTTAGTTTCCTTCTACTGCTGTTCTTTTTTCTTCCTGGTTATGTTTATACATCCAGTCCCGTGTCCCCAAAACAGGTAAAACACAGTGACGACTGGCCACGCCTATACTGTAATTTGATTGGTAGCAGAAATACAAACGCTTACCTTATTGGCTAGCTACTGTCCAGGCTGTCTGTCTGCTGAGCGCAACCACAGCCACGCCCCCACCGTGACTTAAATTACTAGCTAGAGGTAGCATTAAAAAAATAGGGATTCCCACGAATATATTTAATAATATAATAGAATAATAGTTTAATAATATATAGTATATAATATAGAATATTTATAATAATTTATCATTTAATTTTATAATAATTTCCCCTGCAAAGAAAAAAAATTGTGAGTGTCCCAGTTTTTCAGAAATAAAAGATGGCAGCCCTATTGGTAATATGTTTGCATCATGGGATCCTGTTTGGCCTAATACCATTCATGTGTGCTGGGCCTAGTGGTCTAAGTGAGAGTCAGCAAAGCTGTAAGGTGCCTAAATATGAGCCACGTGACATAAGAGGTCACTGTTTCCACGTAAAACGTGACTGAAATATTAGTCCCCTACTGTAACTGCCGCGCTCAAGCCAAACCAGGCTACAATCCAGTAATTATTGTGACGAATTTGAAAACTATATGGGTAATCCGTGTAATTTATATTTCAGCTGTCAAAATAATGGCAAAAAATCTAGGACCTTAACCTCCGAAACCTAAAATGAACCTGGAACATACATCAGAATTTCACTACTGTCATAAGAATATTTGCCTTTAGCTGAGATTTAAATTACCACCATCAAAACAGGAAAAATATAGAGATAACAGCTTTGCATCAGAAACTTTGTAATGTGAAAAAAATTACACGTTTTTCAGAAACAAAATTATTGAACAACAAATGAATAAATTCAATGTTTCAAAAACAATAAACAAATTTGTTACAATGATATTTCAAACCGATGGTTGGACATTTATCAGTTGGGACATGGGGGCATTATTGTGGCCTCACGCCTCTAGAGCTCTGGGTTCGGCTCCTGGGCTCTTTTTGTGCTCTGTTTATAGATGATGTGGTTCTGTAAAACCCACTGACCAAGCCCTTTATAGATGATGTGGTTCTGTAAAACCCGACCAAGCCCTTTATAGATGATGTGGCTCTGTAAAACCCACTGACCAAGCCCTTTATAGATGATGTGGCTCTGTAAAACTCGACCAAGCCCTTTATAGACGATGTGGCTCTGTAAAACCCACTGACTAAGCCCTTTATAGATGATGTGGTTCTGTAAAACCTGACCAAGCCCTTTATAGATGATGTGGCTCTGTAAAACCCACTGACTAAGCCCTTTATAGATGATGTGGTTCTGTAAAACCCGACCAAGCCCTTTATAGATGATGTGGCTCTGTAAAACCCACTGACCAAGCCCTTTATAGATGATGTGGCTCTGTAAAACCCACTGACTAAGTCCTTTATGTGGCCCAATGGATTTCAAAATGAGCACTTTTTTGTGCTCGCCCGAAGACCGTGGGTGGCAAATTCAGCCAAATATCATTTGTACACAGGAATTTTGGCACAAGCCAACAAACTTGCAATGCTATTTTTTCTGTGGTATTTTTTCTTCTTATAAATTTGACAGGCAAATAAATGTTTAATCAATTTTTTTATATTAAATGATATTAATGGGGTTTGTGGCATAGACACGCTCACATGGCTGGGTTTTCTGCTTCTTAGTCCATCTCTTCACCTGGAATGCTTCCCAGTACTCAGTACTGCCAGGACTTTGGCCACCAACCCCAAGATAGGTGGCTGAGGGAGCTCAAACAATGGGTAACTATGGGTATCATCAAAGACCAGGTTATAGAACGAATTAAGGTCAAGTGATGAGAAAACAGGAGCCAAATGAAGAAACTGAAGTGACAGAACTGAACAGAACCAGCAAACCAAGAAAGCAGAAACAGATTCAAAACCGGAAAAGTAGACCAGGAGACCCAAACTGCAAAATTCACCAGGAAGAACAGAACTGCAAGGCTCTATACGAGGGAGTTTAAATAGCGTAAGAGGTGTGGGTTTTTACAGACTGAAGCCATGGCGGGCGTGACTGTGGAATGCTTCGGCCTTTGCGTTTTACCCAAGTCATACGCAAGCTCTTCATGCAACTCCCTCTTGTGTGCTTGGTGGGGGAGACAGGGGTGTTACTGCTGAAGTATCTTGACTTGTTCAAGCTCTGAGCGAGACTCTCTCCACATTTTCCATCTCGCAGCAAGGACCTCCCCTGAATACTCACAGGGGCTGTAAAACCTAGGGAGATCTCATGGAGAGAACGCATCTCCTGGTGCAGGGTTTTTCTGCCACTGACACCCAGAAGGCAAGAACATCCCCCCTCTATATCCCAGCTCACTCCCAAACTTCTCTGCATTGGTGGAGGCTCATTCTCCCAGTCAAGGTCTTTGAGGCCCTTGGCTGGTCCCCCATGGGAATGTTCTCATGACACCTGGTTTGTTAGAGGCAATTTCACGCAGCCGCAGGTTTGAGAGACCAAGCAACTCTTGGGTGTTGCGGAGAAGGGCTATAGCTTCCTGCTCCGTAGCTACAGACGTGAGTCCATCATCCACGTAAAAGTTTCTCATGAAAAAGTGGCTAGCTTCTGTTCCACAGCTACTCTTGCCATTTAGAGCTGCCTTCCTGAGCCAAAACTTGGCCACCGCCGGGGATGAGCTGTTGCTAATAACGTGTAACACATACCATACTCCACTACCTCACTATTAAAGATATCGTTGAAGTTCCAAAGGAAACACCGGAGGGTGCAATGATCCTCGTGAACTTCAAAGCAGTGGAACTTGTGTTCTTCTGTTGTCATGGCAAACGTTTGTGTAAAATACTCCATTTGTGAATGTAACTCCTTGTATTTTCCAGCGGATGAATGGATGCCATGAGTTGACCAGAGAAATCACTGTGTTTATGCATCAGTGTGTCCCCAGCCTTGTGCCCTATGCTGTGTGGGACGGGCTTCAGGGGCCCCAAAGCAGAAGCAACAGTTGGGTGATTATAGACCATGCTGAGACTAGGAAAGCCAACTTACTAGACAGGATTATTTGAGAATCATGCCTGTCACGGACACTAATACAATGCTGCACAGAAAAAGGGCCCAAGTCAATTTAACTCAAGTGCAATTTCCTCGTAATCTGTTCAGCCTGATATGCTTTTAACTAAATTGTTCCTTGTGTAGGATTGTTGCTATGTGACCCAATATAGAAATTATAATGAATTGGGCTAAATATGTCTTAAACCATTAGTGTTTTTTTACGCAACCCTTGTGCTAAGATGTTTATTCTCCCTAGGTAAATGGAACTGATTCGGAATATCTTGGGAAGCATACTTAAAAATTATTGATAATTAAACTCCTGATCATCTTTTTATTAGTGTTTCGTTTTTAAACTGTTGGCAATTCTAACAGACAACAAAGTTTATTAAATTGCTCTTTGCATAAAATATACAAAATACTCCATCCCTCCATCCACCCATCCATCCATCCATCTTCCAACTTCTTGTTCTGGTTAGGGTCACAGAACAATTTATGGTTGTTTTTAAGATCGTGCCCAGTAACTGAGACATTATATATGGTGAATAAACATAGAACATTAACAAAATAAGGAATAAACATACTTTTTATTTAATAAATAATTAGACTTGGCCATGTTGTTTTACATAACTAGACAGAAGTTTGGTTGGTCAAAACTACTAAAGAACATTAAGCCACACAGATTACAAAGAGACATTCGCAGACGGCAAATGCATCATACATGGACTGAGGAACAGAACAGTGGACTGCTTAAGTATTGACTGGTATGTCTATAGCTTAGAATCCAGCAAGTATGCCTATTTTAATTACAGGGAACAAAATCCACAGAGTCAGTAGGCAAACCGCGTGGCAAAGGTGCACACAGACGGATACTTAGGGGCGAAATAAAACACTTTTCAGTTTGTTCTTTGCTTGTAGAAGATTGAATTGTAATAGTCCATCCTTGGCTTTGCCAAAAACCAAAAAGGCAGAACTATTCATTTATGGCAGCCCTTTAATTTCAGGAATAATTCTTTTCTCTGCTCAGCTATAAACTTGTTTCCGCAAGTAAAATTGTCCCCGTCTGCCTGATAAATTAAATCATATCCCTGCAGAGAGAGAGAAAAATACGTTTTTGAGTAGCTTAATTGATTTTTTACTTGAACGTTTCCAAAGCCCTTCCGGAGAACTTGAAATCTCTGCTGCGGGGGTAGTAATAAGGACAGCTTTTCAGAGGCTGAATGAGATGTTCTGAGAGGGGTCACTTTTTATTCAGGGTGGTCTTGCTAAAGGCAGGCTGATGGCCAGCCCAGGGTTTTCCGGAGCCGCGTGAGGTCGGGCTCCCAACTCGCAAGCATCCTGACAGGCGTTTTCCTCGTTCATTTGAGATACCTCGGTGGATCCGGCCTCGAACCCGGGCGCGGTGTTGGCTACATGCACCACGTGCACCTTGTTCCTGCCACTCTTGTTGAGGATGCAGCTGAACACCTTCTTGAAGCCCTTGCGGAAGTGCTTGGAGACAAGGGCGTAGACGATGGGATTGAGGCAGGAGTTGGCGTAAGCCATGCAGTGCGAGAGCAGGCGGAAGGCATAGGTAGTCTGGTTGAAGGGAAAGTCACCATAGAGATAACACAAGATGACCATGTGATAGGGCAGCCAGCAGATGCAGAAGAGCACGGTGACGATGATGATCATCTTGGTGACCTTCCGCTTGGCCCTCTTAGATTCGGTCATGCCATCTAGGGGGTCTACAGCTGTCCAAAGGAACTTGATGGTCCTGGTGTAGGAAAGGCTGACTATCAGAACAGGGATCACATAGCCCAGCACAAAGGTGCACGTGTCCAGCACTTTGCGGTCGTATTCCTCCCACCCGGGGACACACACCTTGCCATTGGCAAAATCGATGAGGTCATAGTAGCTCAAGTAGGGTCCCGCGAACACCAGGGAGAGCCCCCAGATGACCACCATGGCAACAACTGCGTTGCAAGGTGTCCGAAGTTCCCGGGACCGCAATGGATAGCGAATAGCTAGGTACCTAGGGAGAAAAGTATTATTAGTGTAACACTTCTCAATGAAATATATATACCTATACATTTTTAATAGCTACTTAATGCAGTTTGGGATACACTGATCCTGTAATGCTTTTCAAACATTTCCAACCACAGTTCCTCTCTGTCTGCTGGGAAATAATTGTTTCTACCTTTTTGCAAACATAATTTGGTGATATAGCATTGTGTGTTTTTTATTAACCTTCCTAGGACATAAATAACAAGTTCTGCTATGAGCCTCTCCGGCTTCTCAGTCCAGCACAGAAAATTGCACTGAGCCGATGCAGGCGTGGTGTCCCTTGACGCCACACATCAAGCGATGCAGATCAGATCCCAGCAAGGTGTGCCACAGGATTCTAATTAATTTGAAGAAATTGTACCAGTGATGTAATTAATGTCATACTTAATATGTCTAATTTATTGACATGCCTGTATGTACATATTTTTGTTTACTGGAAGTATCAGTCAAGGAGTTGCTAATTGTATTTTGCTACCCTCTGACAACAAACATTCTGTTCTGTTCTGTCCTATTCTATTCTGTTCTGCTCTAATTGTGTTTGCCTTTTTGAGACATTATGACAAATGTAGATTGTTCAGGGTTTGAAAAAGTGCATATAGCTAAACAATAATATTCTCTCTAATATGATAATTTAATCAAAATTTTAAGGGTTAATTCGTGCACAAGCAGTTTGATGAAAGAAGTATGATAAAGTTCTCACCCAATTGTTTCACCAATTTTTTGTTACACCAATTTTTTCCTGTGATTCAAGTACTTTACTGTCATTGTGTAATACAACAAAATTGCTTTTATGGAAACCCCACAGACGCTACTAATAAACATAAAATAGAAGCTAAAAACAAAATAGAACAAACTAGAAGCTAAAAACAATATAATTGCAAAGATATGTTTAAATGGCCCTTCCATAGACAATGTTGTTCTAAAAAAAAAAAACAGAACAGATTATTATTGCCCATATTAGCAAGATTGCCCATTACCAACATAACTTATTGGACTTATTCAGTCAGAGCGCAGCAGGTTTATGGCTGTTTTTCCTGTCTGTTTGTATGTGTTCATATCGCTCTTAAGGGCCTGCCTGATGAGACGAGCTTAAACACAGTATATCCTAGGTGAGTGATGTGCTAATAATGATTTTAGCTCTTCTCACACAGCGGGTCTTATGTAGATGGCCGAGCGGTGGCAGTTCCGTGCCCACAATGGCCCGTGCGGTTTTTACGGTCCCCTGCAGGGCTTTCTTAGCAGCTTAGGTGCAGCCTCTGTACCACGCTGCCACGTAGGTGGTCAGAATACCCTCTATAGCGCACCTGTAACAGTTATCCAGCAGCTTCTGGGGAAGGTTAGCCCTCCTTAGTCTTCTCAGAAAATAGATGCGGTGTTGTGCTTTGCCTACAGCTATTGAGATGTCAGCCCAGGAGAGGTCTCCTCTGTGATGGAAGCTCCAGGGACGCCTCCTCTTCACAGCTCCCTCTGCTTTGGCTGTTACTGGGTTGTGATCAATGTTTTGAGTAGTCCTAAAGTCCACAATGATCTCCTTGGTCTTCTCTCTATTTACTGACCGTCCTAATAATTTGTATGTGATATTTCTTGAAGTATTCGTCTGCTCATTCAAATGAATTTGGCAAAAACAAACTAAGGTATACTCCAGCCTCATTCCCTGTGCTGCCTGAAATGCCCCCATGACCCTGACTGGGAAGATGGACGGATCTGGGGAAAATTACGTCACTGCATTACATTTAATTTCACTCACATTTTATAGGGAAAATTTGGCACTCCGAGGTCCATAGCAAACACTAAGTTGACGCAGTGGCGGGTGTATTGCTTAGCGTAACAGGTGCAGGAGAATGGGCAGGGTTGCCAGCCGTATAGTAACCCACTGTCCCTATATAACATGTAATATGGTAAGCATACGGTAACATATAGGTAATGGACAGCTACAATTTCGAGATGCGTCCAACCTGACTTGCGTCCAGTGGTCCTAGTCCCAAACGCACACAGACGTGGATGCAAGGCTGTATATCAGTATGCATCAGAGTGGAACATAAACAATGACTTAAGCAACAAGCTGACCCAGGTATTGCTCGTCTACCCCTGCCCATCTTTGCATGCTTTCATGTCTCCCTAAACCTCCTGAAAATGCATCTCCACCCTCCAATAAAGCCCCTATTCCTTTGGCAGTCTTGCGTCTTCCATCGCAGAAAGCCTTGCATTCTATCTTCAAAGTACACCTTGAAATCGCCAACAGCCGCCCGGGCCTCTTGAGGAAACACCAGCAGTCCTCCCTGGCGTCACGCGGCCCTTAATCTTCTAACGAGAGCATAATTGCGCTTGCGAGCTCATGATTATACTGAAGTAAAATTTGTATTAAGGCCGAGTGCAAATGGGAACACAGACCCTGTAGCCTGAGCTGGCTGTAATAAAAGTCGCTTTTTCTCAGAAAGCGCTTGGCAGGTACAATAAGTGTATTTGCTAGAAATGCCCTGATCAATGTTCCCCCACCGCTGGCTGCTTCACACTTTATAGATCTTTGTTTTCCCCGGATGGGATGGAATAATTACTGTCCCCACGGTAATGAAGGGCTCTCTACTTTGTCCTGCGGTGGAAATAAGAAATGACACATGCAGTGTAATTGATGCAATGGGCTCACTGTTCAGCCAACTGCTATGTAAATTACCAGAATCATCCCAGAAGTCCACCCCTTGCTGAAGCTAACATATTCACTCCTGGAAAAAAAAAACGGTCGCCTGACCTTGAAATGGTGCATTTCACTGCCTCTCTGAGAGAGTTATAAAAAGCTTGACTCCCCGTTTTCCTGTTTAACTGTAACTGACACGTTGCTTTTCGGAATTATATTCATTTACTTTTCAAAATAAGTCTTTGTCGTATTTTGCAATTATTCTTAAAATAGCCGGCATACAATTGCCCTCAGTCAATTGATGGATTGGGGATTTTTATAAAGAATA
Source organism: Petrocephalus zakoni (assembly GCA_026774425.1). Taxonomy (NCBI): domain Eukaryota; kingdom Metazoa; phylum Chordata; class Actinopteri; order Osteoglossiformes; family Mormyridae; genus Petrocephalus; species Petrocephalus zakoni. The sequence continues at coordinate 5,363,645 of JAODKN010000045.1, forward strand.
ATAGCCAAGCAAATAACAGTGCAGTGTATTATTTATAAATGTCATTCTTAAAAGGGTCCAGTTCAAAACAAATGAAAAAAAAAATGAAGGTGGCGGAAGGCGGGGCTTAGCTACCTGTCAACAGAGACGGCGGCGAGCGTGAAGCTGCTGGCGTACATGGTGAGGTTGATGAAGAAGTGGACCACCTTGCACATGAAGGAGCCAAAGACCCAGCCCTCCAGCGAGTAGATGGTGGCCTGGAAGGGCACGCAGAAGATGATGAAGAAGAAGTCGGCCACGCTGAGGTTGAGGATGAAGAGGTTGGTGGTGTTGTAGCCCATCTGACCGTTGCGAAAGAGCACTGCCAGGACCAGGCTGTTCCCCACCGTGCCCAGGAGGAAGATCAGCGAGAAGACCACCGACACAATGACGCTAGCCGGGTTGAACTGGTAGCTCTCGGATGCATTCCACTGCCCCCCCATTTTGCTGAAGTCCTCGAGATCAGACATCTTCAGCTCAGGGGATCCTAGGTGTAGAAAACAAACGTCTTTCAACACCGTTTCCCTCTGGTAATCTGCGACGCACTTAGACCCATGGTTTGAAAAAGCAGTAAACAATGCATAAAAGTCAACAACATTTATAAATAACAGCAAACAATAAATAAAAACGAGATAGCTTTCTTCAAACATCTGTCACCTGTTTTTCCGTAATACAAAATTGTAAAGAAAATTGTGAAGTGGCATCCAAACACCATGGTGCGGATCTTTCCACTCATGTGATCATGACTCAAGATGTTTTTTTATTTCTTAATTTCAAATACCACGCATACTTTCTTCATAGCTTTTTTTATGCAAACAGAGTTTTGTACATAAAATTGAGGAGAGTGGGATGGATAAAATCCATTTGTTAGATGCTAAGGCACTGCAGAAAAGGCCCTGTAAAGGCAGTAATTACTTGCTTTCCTTGGATGATCTGACATAAAACAGGAATGGGTAAGAAAAAAAAGGCGGTAAATGATAATAGCCTTAATTATGGCTGAACCATCCGGGGGCTCTGTGATCAGAGGAAGGAGAGTAAAATATGCAACCATGGGAAGAAACTTCAAAGATTCAAGAGATAAAATTTTACCATAAAGGTTTTACGTCTCGCACGGAAAAGCATCCCGCTATTTGATCTGCTTCAGATATGAGCCATTAACGTGCTGTCTCAAGAGGAGACAAGGCCTTCGACAGGTACTGTGTATGTCTTCTGATGATACTGATGTAGTGATGCTACCCCGTCCTTTGAATTTGAAGGCAGCACAGAGCAAATTTAATGGCTTTTGGTCAATGTGAGCAAACAGTAACTTTAGCAGCATTTGTATTTCAAGCTAAGTACTGAATAGAAAGACCCCCCCCCACCCACCTACCCAGTGATGTCAATGTGATGGACTGACATCCTGTGTGGGCGCTTCCTGTCACATGACTGTGATTTTTCAGGACGCTTATGGAATGCAGATGTAAACATGGATGGATGATCTGCAGAAGACCTTGTCTGCATAGCTGGCTGCTACTTTTACTTTTATGTTTCTTTATGGGGTCCCCTGAGAAGATCTGGGCAAAAAACAGACAATAATCCCACAATTCTGCATTTGTATTCAACAACCTATGCTTGACCTATTCATCTGATGAAAATTTCATGACCTCCTATAGGTATACTACTTCATATTTTCAAAATGTGTATCCATGACATTCCTCCACTGTTCAGTTGATTATTATGCTCATTTTATTCCTTCAAGCTGTTCAGTTCAGGTTAGTCTCACGGTGCCTGACGATGCTACTCTGAATTTGTTCACTTGGTTTTGTTCTCTTAGTCATAGAAGTCAGAGTCAGGAAGGCAGAGGCTGTCTGTTCCCCTTAAGATTCAGAAGGAACCCCTGAAGGACACAACATGAAGAACAAGAGTACATGAGCACTGAGTCATCATGCACTACCTTCATGCATTCCTTACTGAATAGAACTGGCCTTTCTATTGAAAGCTGTCTTAGGAAATCCACAGCTTTTTCCTGCCTTATAATGGTGCCATAGAAATTTGAAGAAAGTCATATGTCACATGTAAAATCCAATAGAAATCCAATGTGCTTCAATAATACAGTGCATGTTTCCCTTTGATTAAAAACATTCCTAGTTGACATACTCGTGCTTGAATAGGTCACTAGACTGCTATCACTGCCTTGCGCACTGCATGTTGGTATCTCTCAACACATCACTATCGCCACACTGCATGATGTTATATCTCGCTGCATCACCATTCAGTTCAATTCAGTTTATTTTTACATAGCACCCTTCACAACAGAGTTGTCCCAGGGTGTGTTAGGATACATTACTATATGCAAAACAGAACAGAGTAGAACAGAGGCAATGAAATACATGGAAGGAAAGAAAGAAGAAGCTAATTGACAACGGAGGAGAGGAAACAAAAACCTCTGGGGGTCCAAGGTCAACTGGCTGCCAAAGGGCAAAGCCAAAGTCCATCAGCGAAACAGTCAGTCCTCAAGCCGGCCCTTTACAGTGGCAGATTGAAGGCTGCCCCCACAATGTTGTAGGTCGTAGGCCATATCCACGACATCACCCCATTC
>JAODKN010000045.1:5406336-5426377 GCA_026774425.1 Petrocephalus zakoni
AGCAGTGCTCCCCCAAATCCGGAAACTCCATGCCACTTCACTTCCTTAAAGCCTCCTAACTGCATAATAAAGGGGGGAAAAAAAGAATAAACTCATGGACAGCCACTACACTACTGACAGTTAGGGCTAACTGCCAACTCAACATTGCACATGCACAATAATCACATGGCATTTGTCAGCACTGATTTGTGTCCATCGACAAATGGCGGCAACACCACCAACTTATTTGACACGCTCAGTCGGTACAATAGTTCTATTTGGCTATAGTTTATTTTGGATTATTTAATTTTTGTTTTATAAATATCACAATATTACTTATGGGAATCTCACATATCCCATAATCCTTCAGCCCATAACACACAAGCTATAACAGCTACACTGCCCCCTGGTGGGCGATGTTACTACACATTTCTGCTACACACTACACTGGTTTTAAGTACGACCCTAACTGGCAGACATGGGAACTCAAATGGACCTGCTCCTTCCCACCTGTAGAGCTGCCATAAGTGGGTTTTCGCAGCATATCACTGTAGCGTATCACTCTGCCCAGGGTAAACCCCAGGGAAAGCACAGTCACACATCCACACACACGTATACGGGACAGGGTGGCTGGACAGGCAGCGGGGGCACCTCGCACCTGCAAACCACCCCAATTCCCCCCAGTGTGCATGTGTCAGGTCTGTCAAAAGCTTGTCAGTTTATGGACAGTCTGTAAAAAATGCATTTAAGTCACCCTGTTCCGTAAATCCATTTGAAAATGTTTCAAATGCATATGGCATGTTGGTGAGAACTGACAGTCCTGCCAGTAAAATCACAAACTTAAGGTTGGCGGCCGAGATCGAACAATATCCTGCCTGGGCTCGGATAAGCACCAGGCTCCCTACGACCAGGGGGGCTGCACAGGGTCTCACACAGACACATCACAGCCCTGAATAAGGGGACTTTGGTTACCGGGTCTGGTTACAGTTTCACCCAGCAATGCAAACGTCAAATTGTGCTGATTCATGCATTACCAGGGACACCAGGAGCACACACACGGGCGCACATATGCACGCAGATACACACACACACACACCACGTATACCTATCTTTATGGGGACTCTCCATTCATTCCTATGGGCATAACCCTGATCCCAACTATGACACCCTTAACCCCTACCCAGCCCTAACCTTAACCATGAGTAACACAACAAAATATGAGACTTTTAGCATTTTTAGTTTTTATCACACTGTGGGGACATTGTCCACCCACATACACCCACACACCCACATACATACATTCACATACACACACACACATACATACACACACACACACACGCACGCACGCACGCGCACACACACACACACACACACACACGGCGCCTGCCCGCCCGCCGACTCCCAGGCTCCCGTAAAAGCGCAGCACTGTAACCCGATCGCGGCCTCCTTGACAGCTCACCCGTAACGGTGCCGAGCCGCGGCCACACCGGCACCCCGCGCTCCGCCGCCCTTCCCTGTCACCAATCGGGCCCCGATCCGCATACGATCCGCCGCGATCGGTGCCGGTGCGGCCCGAAAGATCGGCACCGATCGCGGCGGAGAGGCGCTCCGGCCAAACCGCCACGGGGCACCATCGGCACCGTCAGCGGCGCCGGCCAGCAGCCCCGCGGAACACGGAAAGGCAGCCGCCGCTTCCCGCAAGGCACCCCGACCCGCCCGCACTCACCGCAGCACTCGCTCCCGAGACGAGGCGGAACTCCAGCGGCTCTCCCGGGCGGAGTATTTATCGCGGTCACCGCGCAGATCAACGCCGGCATAAACGCCGAGAGCGAAGAACGGCAACAATATAACGCCGACGGCCGCTCCCTGCGTCCTACGTCAGCACCTCCCCCTGACGTCATCACGCACGCCCAGAGCGTTCCAGAAGGCGCTCGGCGATACGACGCCTGGGAAGTGGTGTGTCATTATACATAAGCAATTCGGGTACCGATGGGTTTAATGGTTTTTGCACCAGAAATGTTTCAATTTGTTTGTGCACAAGAACTCCGTGTCTACATTTTTGTAGCAAAATTCTTTCCCGCACATTAAATTATCATAACACAAGCATATATTTTTTATATTTATTAGTGAACTTATTTTATATTCCTGACATAGAAGCAAGTGTCCAGTCGAATAATTATTTGACATAGATTGTGCCTGTCCCTGGAGACTCGCTAGGCTCCTGAGCTATTTTATGTGAAAAGCTGTGAGAACAAATAAGCCAGTTTTGAAAACTGTAATGTCATGATGAGGTGACACATTCCTCTTTGAGAAGGACGGCCAACTCAGGGCAAGGAAAAAAAACAACAACAAAAACAATCTGCTCATGTCTGAAGTTCCACTCATGAGAAACTTCCCCCAATGGCTTAAAAATATATCCAAAAACATACATAGGTTTTAGCAGTTAGCCTAACTGTACAAATGAACAAATGTTGGCAACTAATATCCAGTAATCAAGGTGTTGACAAACGGGGAAATACTGCAAAAACAGGGAAACTGAGATTTAATAAGTTACGCCTGTTTTTAATGTCACGCTTATGTTTATTCAATATTTTTTCCTAAATAACAATGACGTAATCCATTAAAATGCTTTTGTGTCATCTTATACGGAGTAGGAGTAGCTAATGAAGCGGGCACTTCTGAACACATAATAGGCACTACCGTGGATATCCAGATTGAGTACTTTTGAACTGTATTAGATTTGCGTCACTCCCATTTCGCCAGACGATGGCGCCACAGGACTAGTTATTACATTTACGCGACAAAATTATCACGGCAGGTGGAGGCAGGATTGCAAACCAAGAACCGTCTGCACAAACGGGGCCTCAAATAAACTTGATTAACAAAATCCCCTAAACCTCTTCAACAACTTCTACCGTTGCCACTATAAACTATGAGGGGTACTTTCTGCAAAAAAGAAATTGAAAATCATAATCAAAGTTTATGGCCAAAAATCCTGCCAATTCAACCAGCTAGTTTATTAAAAAGAATCACAGTCAGTATCCAGAGAATCAAACTGGTTTTACTTTCTGGAACCGAACTATCCACCTCCGCTATGATCCGAAGTACATTAACATGGCCGGAGGCCCCTGGAGTATCTGAGTTGTCAGAGGGCTCCCTACTCATAGTGTAGTTGTAGTTTGGGAGGTATTTTCTGCAAAAAAAAGAAAATGATTAATGATAAAAGGAGAATGCAATCTCCACTTTGTGACCTAGTAAGTCTATGCGCAAAAATCCTGCCAAAATGAAAAATAAAATGAAATAACACATTTGCATTAAAATTTTCCACTCATGCATGAGCTATTTGTGAAAAATTGAAAGATAAAATCAAAAAGAAAAATTTAAAGTTTACAACATGCAAATGGAGGTGGTTGTGGCTATGGACCGGGGCGTCGCAGGCTCTGCTGCGCTTTCTTGCACACGGTCGCCTGTGTCCCCCAAACTAATGGCAAAGTCACACACGGCTTAAGTTAGCTACTTATTTGCAGCACTGGATTGATTTAGCTTCTTACTCATAGACTTAATTCGCAGCTTCGCTGGAGAGGAATGTACGCGGCAGCACGGGCTACACAGTTTGTAGTTAAGACATTTTGGAAATACAAAATAGCGTATGAATAATTTTTTAAGCTGTAGCAGACATATTTGTGAAGGTATGCCGTTGTAAGGGCACACTGAAAGTAGCCTGGCCCAGACTGCCATGTTTACAGCTAGGTAGCCTATAAAGCCTATCTGGGCCAAGTTAATTTCAGTGTCTTTACAGTGGGGTACCTGCTGCGTGCTTTACAGTGTGGTACCTGCAGCGTGCTTTACAGTGGGGTACCTGCTGCGTGCTTTACAGTGGGGTACCTGCTGCGTGCTTTACAGTGGGGAACCTGCTGCGTCCCGTGCATGTCTGCCTGGCCCAAGATGAATATGACATCCACATCTAAAAATTTGGCTTCTTATTCAAATCACCGCGCAGAGTTGGTCTAAGTGCCATGCTACCGTTTTACGTATTTGTAAGAAAATCACTTTATGCCTGGGTAATTCCACCATTCTCATTGCAGGGAGGGTTATACGAAATAGAGGTGATACAGCTTAAACGTTTTATTCATACCTTGTTTTGTATTTTCAAAATGTCTTATCTGTATACTGCGCAGCATTTGCTGCTGCCAACACTCGCCGCAAGTCAAGTTGCAAATAAGATGTTAACATAAGCTTAAGCTTTTTACATGATCTTTTCCTTTTTTTTGCAGAAAATACCTCCCATACCACAAGTACACGGTCACGGGAAAGAGTAGGGGGCACTCTGACAAGCCAAATACTCCTTGGGCCTCTGGCCATGTTAATGTGATGTTAATAGTGAAAACGCAGAAAGTAAAAACCTCTGGATTCTGACTTTGACTCATTAAACTGAACCAGTTGGTTGACAAAATTTTTTTATTTCTGCAGCTGAACTATCCATCTCTGGATTGTAGTTATAAAAATGGGTACAGTTACATGAATAAGTACAGGCCTGTTTTTATACAGCCTTGGATGTCTAATAGGATTTCTGTCTTTGTTCCCTTATTTACTTGCATCCTGTCCTGAGCATCCTCTGCCTTAGTAAATGCACAAACGCTCACCTTGACAATTATTAAATATGGTTTAATTTGATGTAATAATGCAATAAAAATACAATATACCTACACTGAAGGTTATAAAAGCACATTGATTTCTACTGTGATTCCCCTGGCTGGCACTACATATGCAGTTACAATAAATTAATCAACACCCTTCTATCCAATTAGATTGGAGAACTCATCAGTGCTGAGATATAGTCAAATTAAATTGTTATACTAAATATATAGACTGCGACTAAAAAAATAATGGCTGACGACCCTTTGAACAATGTCTTGGTTTATTTTGAAATGTTCTTGACACCTTTATTTTCTTCGTAACCTAACAGCGACCTTGGCTACCTTCCGTTTCTAACACACTGCAATTGCGGGGGGGGCTCTCGTGGCCAACGCAATGTGATATTAGCAGGCTGAAGTCTGCACCGCCTCACCAGGTAGCCAACTATGTCTCCTATAGAACTGACCGGGCCTGGATGCTTTATTCATTCATTTTCATATATGAACTGAAAATATCAGAATGTCTGACTACTATGCATCTGGAGCACCTTCTCTGAAAATTACGACGTGGATACAGGATTACACTTACACCACACCTGACTCCACCTTTACGTCAGTCACCTGGCACAAAGTCAGCGTTAGCAAAGGCTGAGCACAACCAACATTTTATGAAAAACGAGTAATTATACAGACCTTCTGGCAAAGGTATAATATGAATACCAAGTTTAATGCCAGAGTTAGACATAATACTAAAGATGAATCACGTTTGCTGCCATATACATATTCATGGCTTTCATGAAAAGGGGGAGGATTGGATTAGAGCTCTTTTGGACATCCAGAAATGTATTAAATCTGCATTTCCCGTCAGCAGCTGTAACCTGCTGTCACAAATGCATATTACTTTAAAGTAACAATACGCTGAGTTCCAAAATATATCTCCTAAGAAATATATTATTCAAATATATCCAAAACGATTATTCCGTATATTTTAAATATAATTGCTAATAACTATACCATACAGTGGTTGTATATCTGAAATATTATACCTGCTATTATTATTATTATCAATAATAATAATAACAACAACAATAATAATAATGATAATTAAAAAGTATTATTATGATATCTAGCTAATAATTAATGATAATGACGGTTATAATAACAGTTATTATAATAACGATTGATTATTATTAATAATAATCTGGTTACCAGTTACCGCAATCATCATTGCATAGCTGCCCATTTAGCCACTCCTGTAGAGGGGGTGTAAAATGTGACCAAATACCATCAGAGGGTAGCAAGTAGGCCCCTTGCTGTACGCGGTTTGGAGGGGCCAGACTGAGGACCAGGGGGTCCCTCCCGTAACAGAAGCACTGGGTTACTAAGGAGTTAATTCTCACGCCAGATGGCGCTTCTGAAGTGGCACCTGCTTTAGCGCTGAGATGCTGTGATCCTTCTAAGACCACCGCTTGCTTGGAAAATGGGACGGTTGTAATGATTATATATATATTCATTTCCTTCACGATTGTCGGGGAGTGTGTTTGCTTTCAGGTCGGATTTGGTGTGGCTTCCGGCCAAGTGGAAGCAACTGCTCAGCATTAAAAGCACCTTCTGCTCGTGTCCCCCGTAATGCCTGCGATGGCTTACTGCTGCACAGCGAGATTCCATTACTTGTCAGTCACTTTGCTTTTCATGTGACCAGCTGCTTTTTTAAGGAATGCACACTGCCTGACTGTAATCATTTTATTACTCGGATTTTCGGCATTCATAAAAGAAAAAACAGCAGTAGCTGAGGAGGCGGGGGCCATCACGGCAGGGAGGCACATTTTACAAAGTGCCCCTTTTGATAACCAAGTGTGTCTTACGGGACCCGACCCCTCCCCGGACGGTAAATTTTACTGAGGGCTCCCCCTGCCGTGAGACCCCTCCTCCGCCCCTGCACAAGAGGCAACTAAACAGAAATGTTACCGAATTCATACGTCATGTGGGTAAACAAATCATTTTCCAGCGCGTACACAGTTAGTGGGTGGGAATCTGCTTTCTGTCGCGATCAGCAGTAAATCACGCGTAATCGTAATGAAATCTAGCTTTGAGTACTTGAGGTTAGTTAGAGAAGCCGGTCCCTGCCTCTGAATGAAAAGAGTGAATGCTTTTAATTAAAATACAGAGTTTGTGAATTAATTTTACAACATCCACTCATCTGATTAATGTCTAATTTAAACCTCAGTTTATTTACCCACTGTAAAATGATTTATATATGTCTACATAAACGTAATGCGATATATCACATCAGTGCTGCACTTAGCTATTACAAATAGGTAACTTTGGTTAATTGGTAAAGTATGATTGTGTGTGTCTGTGCGTGTGCTCTGCTGGACTTGGATGTGGAATATGATTCAGAAAGACATCGAGTAGATAAATTCAGTCTTTATTTACTTTGTACAGACACTTGGTGTGAAGTGCCATACTACGTGTGAACCATCTACCTTCTAACGGCTTTTGTTGGTCAGGGTGACAAGGGGCTGCTACATACAAACAGTATCCCAGGCGACAGAAGGGCTCGGGGCTGAGGTACTGTACACCCAGCACAGCCTGTCAGTCCATCACAGCACCTTAAAGTATGACGCAGCAATAAAAACAATAAGAGAACAAGACCGCCCCCTGCTGCTCATAACCATGCACACCTCTAAATATGGCGGTGGTGTAAAACAAATGAACTCCAATTATTATTATTTTTTACGAATCAAAGTATTTAATTACTCATTAAATGCAGTCAGTTTCAAAATTAGCTTGTAATACGCTAAACAAAATTACACAAGTACACTTTAAAAGAATATATGAGGATATCCACGAAGACTATATATTTAATATTCTGCTTTCAAAAAACAGTACAAAGCAAATACTCGCGGCGCATATTGGCCGTATTTTTAATCCAATATGAAAGGAATCCATTTGCTGAGATACAGAATGAATGGACGGATGGAAGATATTTAAATATAACTGAAATTCAAACTTCTAAATACGGAAAGAGGGCAAACTAGCTGGTTGATGCGAGGAAATTTAGGCAGAATTTCTGACCGTATTGCACCTAAACTCACCCAGGCTATGTGAGATATGTCCTGTTCCCGGAAAAGTAATCGCCAAGTAATCGGAAGCGGTGGACGGGACTCGGTTTTTATTCTATATTCTCTATATTATACTTGATTAAGGATGATGTTTTTCTGCTTGATTGCATTTGAACAGGGTGAGTGTGCGATAATTGTACCTAATGGGGTGGTAGGCCATTTTCTGCTGTTTATCTGTCTAACTCCTCTGATAAAAGTTATAAATAGACACTATAATGCATCAAATAAGTGTTGGAATGATGTAGCACTCCGACCTGAGAAGACATTTCTAAAAGCAGTTACAGTGCAGGAAGGGAAACTGGCCTATATTTAATTCCTACTCTATTTTTTTTTATTTTAAACCCATATATTTGGTACATGTGTTGATTTAGAAGCCGGTGGAGAGCCATTAGTTTTCAGCATTGTTTTGTTTTCTGTAAATGAATACTGTATCAAAATAACTGTCTTTCCAGTCAGACTGTAAGTAGAGAATTGAATTTGACAATTAGAACAGCGGCATAATTGCAATCTGTCGCCATCTATTCAATATTATTACGCCACAAATGCATTTGAATGTGATTTAGTACACACGGGCTCTGTTTTACATTTTTGTAATTATACATGAATTTCATGGTGCGGGTTTTATGCTAATAAATTCCTGCCCACGAGTCAGACAGCGAAGTGAGGCTGGGGGACAACGTGGGCTCAGGGGGCGGGGTGATTCATTAATGCGAGGCATCACATTGCAGCTTTTTGTTTAAGCGGACTCGATCTCCATGGCTTAATGGGGCAGAAGATATCGGTGCCCCGCTGGTTTGTAAAGGCCGACAGAAGTGCGGAATTAAAAAGGTGTCAATAAATGTGTGAAAGACAAAGAGGTAAAACATACACCGGCAAAAGGGGGGGCGGAGAGAGACAGATGGGGGTATAAAGGGGGACTCCATCGGGTGACAGGGCCTGTCAAACGGGGATCAGTCGGCCGATGCGAGAAATTTATTACAATGTAGGGACATAATTGAAAATGGTTGCAGGTCCTTCAATGGAATAAATTACACTTTTATTAACTTAACTTGCAACAGCTGCTGGTTTAAGGCCAAACCAAGTTTTTGGGCTGTTGCCAAAATCTGCTATCATACATCGATATCGTGCGTCCAAATATTTGCATTCGCCGGAGGACGCGGGCGACGCGTCAAACTGCGTATCCGCAAATGGAAATAAAGCGAGCTGAAAATTAGGACGCAAAAGAAAAATGACGCGCGCGTCCGCAAGACGGCGCTCAGGGTTTTAAAAATCCATCAAGCTCAATTGCTTAGTTTAATTAAGTGCAAATTGAGTAAATTTAATGAGCGTGATTAGCCACGGACTCTATGAACATGATAACATGTTTAATTGATAAGTAATTATCTGTAGGGATTTTTTTCTTTCCGTGCTGCTGTTTTCTCTCTCTCTAGTATATTGATAACCTTTTGTTTCCTTGTAAACAAGCAAAGGGAAAATAGGCGCGCGTAAATTATTTAATCAAAAGCTTTTGTGGTTGCCGCTGTTAATTTGATTCTAACATACAGAACGGCAAGCGCGCGCATTAATATTGTACACGGAGAACGGCAGCCAATAGCTACAGATTGCTGAGCCGAACTAATATTTTTAATCACATTTAAATTTCAGCCTGCGTTAACAGTGCTACTTTTTTTTAAGGAACTAGTATACATATTTTCTTAGTTAATTAGTTTCTGAACCGCTGGAAAAAAAAGTCTTCAGATTTACACTCCACAAAAGAGACCAGAACAGACAATTCATTAAGCAGGCAGCTTGTAAATTAGAGTTAAGTTAACCTGATTCCCCTTAATTAAAACATCTTTTCCCGTTTACAATGTGGATATAAGTAGCTCTCTTGGGTTTTGAATATCCTACAACAGCAGATGGCCAGGCTGATGATAATAGTTAACGCTTTAGTTCTAGCAGAGCCGAACAGTGTGATGTACCAACCTAGAAGGATTAAAATAAAGGATAACAAAGGAAAATCAACCATTTGATGTCGACTCAACATTCGTATTCGACCAACATCAAACATAAGGACGAGAAACGTTTCCGTTACATACCTGTTATATTCTGACTGGATTAAATTGCAATGCTCTTATGACATGTAATCTGGGGAGGTAACTGTTTTTAATTTCTTAAAGGTTAATAATAATAATAATAATAATAATAACAATAATATTATTGTTATTATTATTATTATCATCATTATTAATAATATTATTTATTATATAAAGCACTTTGGGTTCCCTTGCGTCTGAATTGTGCTATATAAAAAAACTTGTCTTGCCTTAATATTATTTGGTATTTAATCATAATGTCGTGTTTGTTGTCCAATGTCCACGCTGAATGAAATCTGCACATCTAAAATGTTTTGCAGACTTTCAGCACAAACATTTTTTTGACGACGATTGGAAACGATTTTTAATTAATTTTCACAAATTTCCATTTCTGCTTGGCCGAGTAAAAAGGCAAACAAACTATTCCGGCGGTCTTTGCGTACTCGGGCCACTGTCCACAACATGATTAGTTAAAAGTTTGGTAATCCTCTGTCGAAAGGCCTCATCTATAAAAACCGTCCCATAAAAGACTCCTACACTTATCTCCACTTACATTATTTCTGTTTTAGGAAATTTAAGAGAACATCGTGGCTGTGAAGTGATGAAGAATATTATGTTTTTTTCTGTTTGCAGATTAGATGTAGTGCTGTTAATCGGAGCAGGACAATTTTCAGAGAACAAGGATTAAAGTGACCTTTTCACACATGGCGCATGACAATATAAACACACTACAGGGATTAAAATGGAGGACTAATGAGACAGCATGTTACATTTATCTGAGACTTCGGCACAAAGTAAATATGAAAATACAGCAATTCCTAATTCTTCTGAAATTCTTAAGGGAGTGTAAATTGTGAGGTGCGTGGGCTTTCCAGTAAGATTACGAAATGGCAGTGTCGGATTGGCGCGTTGACATAACAGTAGTTAGATACACCTGTTGAATTAACTCTCAGTAATAATACCCATCATTACCATTTGCTGTGCGTGTATGGAGAGAAGTCAGCTAATAAACAGCCATATAACAATATGGGCATAAGAAATAGCCGAGTAACACACTGGCATGTAGCAGGGACACGGCCTGCAAAAGAACGCCCGCCTTTATAAGCCCATACAGGTTCGGCTTAGACTCCGGGAGCCGCTTCGAAAGCATTTTACCCAGCGAAGATTTTGAAGTCATTTCCAATTCAAATTCCTGCTCCGCTTCTGAAGCAGTTACGGAACGAAACGGGGTTAGCTGAAGATTTGGTTATATTTTCTCTTGTTGTGTTAAGTTACTAAATTGAAGTTGTATAATAAGGAATAAGTCAAAATTCAGCCGCTTCATCAGCGGAGCTGTGATTAACTGGGGGGGGGGGTTGATGCAGGCGGCGGGGGAAATGCAAATGACTCCACACAAAGGCTCCTCGCAAATTGGCGTCACCATTCCTCAAATTATATCATTACTATATTTTGAAAATGTTAATCTGTTGAGCGGATTTCCCGGGGGAGTCGAGTAAATTAGTTCTATTTCCGAACTGCCTCTCTGCAAAGGCAGAGACGACAAGCACCTCTGATTTGCAGATTACAATTAGAGTCGCTGATTTGGGCCCCTTCAAGCATTGATAATTTTCGGCATATTAAGCACGTTTTAGCAAAGGTGATAAGTCAGTTTTAATTGAAATGAAATTATTATTCTGATGGAAGTTTGGTTATTACCACACTGCTCCATTATCTGTGTGTGTATATATATATATATAAAATGTGTGTGTGTGTGTGCGCGTGCTCTAAGCATTTCAAGGGCATGTTTAAAGGGCATTCGGACTGTCAGGTTTGCAAAAGGTAATTTGAAGTTTGAGGAGAATTACGCTGTCTTTCCATCAGAAATGAAGAAATTAGGGGAGGTAAATTAAAAGTCCAAATCAATCGCCTTCTACTTAGACGGCAGCACAATTAAAGATAATTAGATGGTGAAACTTTTAATTGTAAGGATTAAGGGGTGGGCGAGAATTTCCATGAGTATAAAAATCTGGAGAGATAGTTCCCTTGTAAAACCAAGTCAAAGTGCAAGTTTGTTTAATGCGCCAACCGAACCACGCGCCCCATTAACTGGAATCTCGCTCGACGGATCAAATAACCTCCAACAATTAATTTATATTTCATTCTGTAATTATCAACAAATCGGGCAAAGCGCAAGTTAATTTAGATAGTTAAAAATTAACTCGTACAGCGTTAATTGAGTAATTAAACCCCTCCACTGCCGCCCATTAATTCACTAATTAAAAATGAATTTGATTTTGTGTCATTTATAGTAATATTGACGTCAAAGTTGCATGTACCGGAACTTAGGATTCGGAGTTAATTTAAACACCTGGCATTACCCATGAACCACGCGCGGTTATTCCGTCTCTGAATTGTTAATTTTACTTTTAGGGGTAATGCAGGATCCTGAGACATCATCCGCCATAGATACAGGTTAATTATTGTTTGATTTGTGGTTTTTGCACGATCGCGTACATTTAAGACTCAATTTAAGACAAAAGTATGGATAATCCTCAATTTATTTCTTCGTATAATAGAAAGATTTCACTGTGGGGGGGAAGCATGCTTACCACGCCGAATAGGCCGATACCCTTGGCAAGAAGACCCGTCAAGTGTAATGTATTGGCGGTTTACTACCAATGAGATATTCAACCGTGAAGAAAATCCTAGCATTTACGAGAACTGTAAACTCCGTTAAATAGTTTTTTTTACGTGAATATCGAGGGCCCTTTGATTCATTTCTACGTTTAAGGCAATATAGTACATATTACACGGACTAGATCTCGTAAGACTACCCATGATTTGAACATCTACCTCCTGACATACAGTAATAAAACCAATTCCTGGAAGACACACTCGCACCGCTCTGAAAAAACCCGTGCAATTGTGGGTAGACCGAAGGTTCAACTCCACTGGAGCAGATCGGTGACACTAATATGCAAATTATTGGTGAGCTGTAATAATGAGCCTGATTGCCTCGGTTAGCAGCCCATTACCCAAACTTATCGTGATTCTGTTGGGTCCAGTTCCAAAATCATTCAGAATAGGTGACGCTTGTAACCCATGAAATACATATATCTGAACGCCATAATTATATTTTATTGGACTAGCTGGATTGCCTGAATGTCTTCAAAGTATTATGGACTGCAATGATAGTATCACGTTAGCTTACCTTGTGTTGCGTTAACTTCAGATTTGTCAGCCATTACAATACCGTGCAACGTTTTAGATGAAAGCCCTCGAAAAGACTTTCATAAAACATTCATACGCTATGAATCATTCCTTCCAAAACAGCACTTAAACACTTACAAATCATTTTGTCAGACGCTACATGTAGCACTCTATTAAGAGCAGAGCTAAAAGCGGCTTATATTCATTTTATTGCGTCCTCGTGAAAAGTACATAAACATTCATAAGTAATGCGCGTCTTAGACGCGACAGATTCTAGTCCTCTACCAAAAAACTAACACGCCGACTTACAAACAGTACGCACGTCATCACGTGTATTTTAAAAACAAATATTAAAAGATAATTAAATGTTTTTTTTCTCTTCAATATGTCAAAAAATTATTTAGGCCTATTTGGTTTACATGTTTTAATTCTCCACTTTTAACTATAACCAAGTTTTTGGTTCTGTTCTCTAGAACAGAATTTATAACCTGTTTCTGGTTGAAATCTGTCCCTTTCTGCCAGCGTTTATTTACACCTGACATTACTGTAATCAGTAACCATATACGGGGGGCGGGGTGTACGGTGTCTGTCACTCCGATCTTAACGTTTGCGTAGAACATTGCGTGCGTATGCATGTGTATATGGGGGATTATATATTATCATTTGATGTTATAAAGTAAGCAAATATTTCCATAACTTTGGTGTAACGAGAAACTAAGTGGGGGTGCAGTACACAGTGAGAGCATCAAAGCGTCAAAAACACTACTTTTAGTATTCAAGATCGCTCTCGCGCGCGAGATAAAATAACTAGACAAGACGAGATTCGCGGAACATTTCAAAGAATTTATTCAAATGTACGCATTGAAATGCAGAAAGCTGGTTGCCGCGTGAGCCCGGGGTCAAGTGACGAACGGATTATATGCTTCTTCATAATAATATTAATTAAACAATTTGCATGCTAATAAGGTAACAATTATCAGGGCTTCTGTTGAAAGATTCGGGTTATTACAACACACCAATCCGGGAGCCAAGGGTCAGGGAGTGAGAGGCGAGAGAAATTTCAACTCAAATTAACAGTACGTCTGCTTCGGACATGGTATAAATAAAGAATTACACATAATAATCGGGGGAGGAAACGCGAGGCCGCTGTTATAAGTCGGATTGATTGCTTTTATTTATACAGAAAGTCTCCCGGAAAACTCCCGCTGAACCCTAGTGCTGAGACCATGGCTATCTGTAATCTCAGCCTTGGAAACATTTGGAAGTGACATATATACAGAGTATAAATAAACGTTTTTAAACAAAATACACCGTTTTCCTGCTTCACCCGGTTACTGGGACCCGAATGTATGACTGATATTAACACGATCATCAATTCTCAATAGATACCCGGAATACTTGACGCACGTGAGCTGACATGCATTTTGGTAACTGTGAGTGCTTCTTGTTTGATGTTATACGCCCCCCGTCCCCCCCGCTCATTTTTTTAAAGAAATATTTAGATTTTTTCAGTTATGCGAAAAATATTGCAACATTTAAATGAACAACAACAATAATAGTAATAATAATTTAAAAAACTGTTTCGTATATTACTTTTTAATGTAAAGCTACCAAAAAAGAAAATAAACCTGTATTTTATTGAAATTCATTATTTTTTTCTCTTTCTGCTCGGGTTAAAAGTCAAATATTTCGTAATGTATCGTCTTTCTATAGTTTACCATCCAAAATAGGGGCGGTGAGCGCAGATCTAGCACAGTCATATTGTAAACAGCACCTTTAACTATTGTTTTGAATTTGTGGGAATGGCGAAGAAATGGAAGAGGTTGTACTTTTAAATCCGATGTGACAGCTTTGCAAAGAAAGGATGATGAATCCGCTGGTTTTTAGATCAGTCTATTTTGCACTCGCTCCCCTGTAATTGGAAAGCACCAGCAAAGAGCTTTAGGGAGCAAAGTAGCTCCACTAAAAACAATCTTCACAAGATGTTTACTAATTTTACGCAAACGGTGTTATTTTGAAAGCGAGGGAGACGCGTGGTGGAGCGGGGGGGGGAGGGAGTCCGTAATCCGTGTCTGTCTTAGCATTTAACCAGACATCAATAAGATGGGATCGCTTACCTACCCGAGCCCCCCGCCTAGTCATGATGCAGTCCTTATCAAAGCGCCCCCTTCCCCCAAGCGCTGTTGTGACAGCTCTGATATTGTTTATTGAGGTAGATGTCAGGTTTAATTAGCAATCGATATGGAAAACGTTTTCAGACGACGCCTCTGACGTCACAGACGATTAACGTTTCTTATTGGTCCCAAATTCCCAAAGCCAGGGCTAATTATTGGAAGGTTGATGTTGATAAAGTAAAGCTCATCCGCCTCTCCATATCATGTCCCCTCCTCGCCGGCCACTCTTACTGCATGCTTTCTAAATCCCCACAACCAGCTCGCCTGCGTCGGCTCCTTTCGCCCGGGAGATGATGGAGAGTAGGATACTGGATCACCCTCATGCCCAGTTCGGGGGCTCTCTGAACGGGATGGTGAGCTTTCCTTACCATCTAAGCCACCACCATGTGTACGAGCTCGCCGGACACCAGCTCCAGTCCGCCGCCGCAGTTCCCTTCTCCATAGACGGATTACTGAACGGTTCTTGCGCAGCCTCCGTGGTTAACTCGAACCCTGGCTGCGCTATGAATGGTGACAACCCGCCGTACAAACTTACAGGTAAGAATAAAAGGATTACAGTAATTCTGAATACACCGGCTGCGGGTGGAGAGTCAGCGACAGCGACAGCGATGTAGTCCAACTCCCAGGACTTAAGTTGTTGTATTTAGATTTTTTTTTCGGAAACCGATTGAGAACCGTAAATTGAAAGAAAATATACGTTTTCTTATACCGATTCATGTGTTTAACAGTTACAATAAAATGACGATATTGTCAGAATAATCGTCGAAAAAGATGCATTGTCGAAGCAAGGGATTTGCTTTAGCCTGTTTATTATAGAAACATAACAGAAGCTGGGATTTCATTCTGTAATCACAGAGGAAGCACGACGCGGGCGTATGGAGACGCTTTGTTTCGCGAAAACACACCTAACGATTTCTGAATACATTTTGTTGCTCATTGAAATATTATGCATATCATTTTTAGACATTTTGTTAAATGTACGGTCTTGTACAACGTACATGCTACGTATTAGTATGAGATTTAGCATTTCAAGCTTGTCAAATGATTTCCTTAGCGGAATTGAAATCGTTTATCATTCAAACGAAAATAATTTTATTTCGCCTTTATTGTAGACGAATCTTTCGTTATGCATTGTTTGATGTCATTTTAGACGCAATATGTCCTTTCTAATGTACTCATAACGTCTTCCTCATTCACGTCAGATTCGGGAGATCCAGACAAGGATAGTCCTGGTTGTAAAAGGAGAAGAACCCGCACAAATTTCACTGGATGGCAACTTGAAGAATTAGAAAAGGCCTTTAATGAAAGTCACTATCCAGACGTTTTTATGAGGGAGGCACTTGCGCTGAGATTGGACTTGATAGAGTCAAGGGTTCAGGTAAATACATTTAGTATCACGTCTGTGTTACTTCTTGACAGGTCTCACAAACCCCTAATCCATGTCATCGTGTCTATTTTCGTCCATGAAGCCAGTGTTTTGGTAGCTTTTTTAATGAAAACCTTAAACTTCTAATAAATGTAATTAATGTGCCGTAGCCTATATATCCAGTAAAGGCGGACATGTTTACGACAACAATTACACCAGTTAGGCTATTTGTCAATGAGTATCTATTATTATTCTTTTCTTGACGCAAAAGGGCTATATTGAGTATTTTCTTTGCACATTTGTCATTTTGCACGTGTAACAATATATGTACTGTACTACTACTACTACTACTGTACTACTACTGTACTATTAATAATAGTAGTAATAATAATTATAATAATCCCGCTGATTACATACTTTTCCGTGTTATATTAATGTAATATAAAAAATCACAAATAAAATACCAATATGCAGCTAAATAACGTTAATAGATCAACAACAATGGAAGGCGAATGCGTTTTCGAGGGGGCAGAGAGGAAAGAATCGTATTATGTAATAAATTTAGATAATGGGAATAACCAGCAGTTACTGACCCTTAATGTCATTCTGCCAGCTGGATGACCTCTGCTTCCCTGGCGCTGTATCCAATTAGTTTTGGGGCTGTTAAGCGAAGTCGAGCGCCACAGTTTACCTATAATACGGTAACGAGGGGGCCTTATCTGCAGGCCAATGTGCATCATCGCAAATGAGCAGCAGGGCGGAAAGTATTGTCTGAACAACTGAACTGAAAGTTCAGTTTTTCCCGGTGCCAATTTGTGCTTTTGCATGAGGACGATTATTCTTACTTTTTTTAAAAAAAAAAGTCACCGGGATGCATGGATAGGACCAAGCAAATGTTGCAATAACGATTTTTGTTTGTATATTAGTGTTTCGTGCCAATTTAATTAAAATTCATATACATATTAAGCACAATCATTTAAATATTTCAAAGTTCCCAAATATTATGACACATTTATCGTCACATTAATAAATTTTATATAGGCCTTGTTACAGTGTGTTTTCAAGACAGGACACGGGCCTTAATGTCACTATGAGCATAATTTGTCTAGCCATACAATTCAATGTTCTTGAATTTAATCCACGTGAATAAAAATAAAATACTAGTCTTTTATAATGAAATAATTTAATGTATTACAGCAGTTGTCGGCTTGAGAATGCATGCGATTTATTTATTTTTGATTTATGTATTTTTGTTACACGCTACAATTTAAAACAACTGGATGTAGCACTTTTTTATATTTCTAAATATAATATTTTTCTAGGTAACCTTGCTAAACTGATGAGTCGTGTGTTTTGTGCTAATCTATTGTCTGAACCTAGTTGTTATTTAATTATCATTTAAATATTTATATAGTTTAAAATAAGTTTTAAGTCAAACTTTTTTTTTTTTAGTTTTACTTACGTAAATGATGCTCAGTCTTGAAAACGCGTATGTTATATTTAAGAGTTTTTAACGCAGGCGGAATGCGCGCACCGCCGTGAGCTAGGCCTCTTTGCGAGGGACAGGGCTTTTAATCTGTGATTAGGCCCACATTAATGCAAACATATTACATTCCTCGCTGTGTAGGTTTGGTTTCAAAACCGCAGAGCGAAATGGAGGAAAAAGGAGAATACCAAGAAGGGGCCGGGTCGGCCGGCACACAACTCCCAGCTAACTACGTGCAGCGGGGAGCCCATGGACGCCGAGGAGATCGCCCGGCGAGAACGCGAGAGAACGGAGAAGAAAAAGAGGAAGCAGGAGAGGAAGCTCCAGAGGTCACAGAATAAACTGCTGTCGTCTGATTTATTCCACACCCCGGGATCGGACAGCGACAGCGGAGTGTCGCAAGTGACGGACAGCGAGCAATCCACGCATATAGCACACCCAAACCCTGCAGGGCGCAACCAAACCGAATCAAGCTGTGACCAAACGCTACGCGACCTCCAGAACCAAAGAACTCTGGCAAAGGATGCTAGGGGAGCAGAGCTGGACTCCGACAGCAGTCATAACTCCAACAGTAGAACATCAGGGCTTCAGAAATTAAACCCATTTAGTGTGGAAAGCCTCCTATCAGACTCGACTCCACGGCGAAAGCCCACCTTGGATTTCCCTGCCTTATCTACCCCGCGGCCTTTAATAGGGAAAGGACATTTCCTGCTGTACCCCATCACGCAGCCGCTCGGTTTTATTGTACCTCAGACTGCCCTAAAGACACCGCCAGATACCAGTAATCCAGGACAAAGAGTCCCCACAACTGAAAGCACTCCGGCCCCAACGTGTTTTGCGAATACAAGTCGAGGATGCACAGATAAAAATAACAATACTTATATGAACAATGCTGACGTAAGTGACGGCGGGACCGCAGAGGACACATGCGGAACGAAACCGGGCTCTCCGCAGAGCGATCCGGTCCAAACCGTTCTCGCTAAAAGCGGGGACCCTCACTTTTTGGACTCCTCTGCCGAGAGCCATTCACTGAAATCGGAATCAAATCACGTCCGGCCACAGTCGCCGCCTTCAGACTCAAAAGAAAAGTCAGTACAAGATTTTACAGACAGTCCCTTGACAATAATGAACAGCGGCCCAGCAGAAGCAATCACAGACTGTGAGGATGTCGATATGGACTAATGCACAGAAATAAAATCTAAATTCATAAAAAAAAACATAAACAATGACAAATTTCGATTGAGTTAAAAGTACGGCTAAATACTTCTCACATTCCCAAAGCTGGACACAACATAATCAACTTCCTGCCATATCAGTATATGAACTCGTCTCAAAGTCGATATATTGATACATCAATTCTGATTCAGGTTAAAGAAAAAAAAGCTATATGTGTTTATCTTTTATGTGGCTTACGGAGATGTCTATTCAGATATTAGCAGCAGGAAGTTCTTGTGGAATCTGTAAAAAGTAACAACGAAAATCCTCACGCACTAAATAAGCAACGTGAAAAAATATTTATATATGTAACCTTTTGATAAATAAAGTTATTGTAAAATAAATCCCACGCGTTTGAGCCTATTATGAACAGTTTTAGGTAAAACCCCTTTTTTTCTCTGCTGAAGTCAGATTTTCCGATTTTGTGTTTATGTTTGCATTTACAAATTTATTCATTTTGAAAAAAAGCTCTGAAATGAGGTTAGGAGCCGGAGGCGATAGGACCCGGTCGGTTCCTGCAGAGTTTTGATATGAAAGTAATTATTTTTCCCGGTGGCTACTATGGGATTTTTTTTGTAGCCCAGAGGGTTATTATACATTACCGATTTCTAGTGATATGGAATCACATAAACTTCCTACAATAATAGAATTAGCATGAAAGCTGTGGTGTCAAATTGAAATAGGAAAATAATAGGCCTGGCAGCTGGGTGTGTGAGCTTGCATATTGGATGGGAGATGGGAATTCGTGGGGCGGAATTTTCATGAGCCTTTCTCTTTGTCAGGGCTCTTGTAGCG
>JAODKN010000045.1:5430714-5444818 GCA_026774425.1 Petrocephalus zakoni
CCCCCCACCACCCTGCTAGGAAGCCTCATTCGCTGTGGTTATTAAATAACCACCATCCACTGTCTACCGCGCCATCCTCACTAATTATCACCTCGCGGAAAGTGTTTCATTATGGTATTTCCCCCCCTTTTGTCAACAATCTAAAGACCACTGGCCACGGGGAAAGACGACTCAAATCCCCCCAGTTCTGGGCATATGAACTATTTACCGGAGAACTTCAAAGAACCCGAGTAAATAGATAAGCAAGGAGCGATTAATAGTGATGTGAAAACATGATTTTGAAGCAATAACTATTACATTTGATTTTACATTTATGTAAAGATGAAGACTTATGGTTTATACATGGTTTCTAAATGTCAGTACAACAGGCCAGACTTTTTGAGAACAGGGCTTGCACGTTATAGACCGAGGTGTGAACATCGCTGTGGTCAGTCAGCTTTCCCACCTGACAGTCATTTTCCCTTTGACTGGCTACCCTATGAGTATTCAGTCCTGACAGGACCGGGCAGCCGATTTGGACAGAAGTGTCGATTCCAAAAGGATCAGGCAGAACACTGAGAAGACTAGATGTATGACTAAGCCAAGTCAGATGATCAGGAACCAAGATACAGAACACTACCAGAAACCAGAGAAGCGAAAACCAAAAGTCCGAACCAATAAGATCAGTCCAAAGATACCCACAGAGAACCAAAAATCAGAAACAGAATCAATAATCCAGAAAGCCAATAGGACCGGTCATCAAGACCAAAGTAAAGCAAATCTCAGGATAAAGCAAAGGGACATACACTTTACATACACTGCATGTTGTTTCAAACATGTATTTTCCTACCATAATCTGATTAGAATGCAGCCCAATCAGTTACCAAAGTTAAATAGAGATTTCCATTGTTACACTGAACATGTAACAGTTTGTGTTCTTTAATGGTTCTTTACTCTGCTACTTATAAGTGTTCCCAGCAACCTAGGTCATTTGACCTTCGTATAGCTTTGATGGCCGCTGAGCCATCAGCTCTGTGTGACATAGCCCGGTATTTCTTTTGGGTTACATATAACATTCTGCTGTTTCTGGGTACAAGTCAGGCCCTTGATTGGTGTTTTGACTGGGGTTATTATGTATCTGCACTGGTTTTATGACTTCTTCCCTTGACGGCTCAGGGGAAGTGTTTGTACGTCATAAACTTAATTTCAGTGGTTAAGTCAGTCGCCGAAAGTCAGTTGGAGTGACTTTGCGGAAACATGACATTTAAGTGCCTAAAAGCTTTCTCTCGCACATTAGGTGCTTCGAGCTAAACTTTTACTGGCTGTAAGACACCCGGGTCCCGCTGAATTGATTTGCAAAGTCACTTGTCCTTTCAGCTGTGGACTCCCTTTCATTCATGTCTCCTTTTCCAAATGCCTTTTCTTAGACACACACATCACACCTTTCAGAGACCGAATCTGAAGTGTAGCTGCGCTCCGCGGATCCAGTCCTCGAACGTTAAAGTACCAGAGGCAGTTATTAGCCGAGAAACACCCAGGTGGGAGATGCCACCTCCGTTCTCACGTCAAAGTGAGGCTTCGGCGGCCAGCCGGCCATTCCTAGGCATCCGTTCGCGGGATGACATCTTCACCTTTCCGCAGCGGCGGCAGATAATTGTCGAATTTCCTCTCCCGGCGAAGTCCCGCGCGCCTTTATCAGTGGCGGCGATTTGCCACAGTGCCTCCTAACCGCTTGATAATGATTTAGAAAATAGTGTGTAAACAGGCTTTTCCCGGGCTGCACTTTCGGAAGCGGTCTGCGCTCCTCAGGTTAATGAATCATGAAGTGTAAAAAAAGAGAGGAGATGGGATAACTTGAGTGCTTTCTCCAGATGTAAAGGTACCACTGTCTAAATCTATTTGGCCCTGTCAAGCCTATGAAAGGTTTAAAATTACTCAAGATATTTCCGAGACGGCGAGGCCCCGCCCAAGCAATTTGCCATCTTTGTTCACTACAAGAGCTTATCATGGCAGTATTTAATCTGAGCACAGTGCTTCCCAAAGTGGCCCTATCAGACACACGTAATCTGAAATGAAATGTCAGAATCTGTGCTATTAGTCACTGGGGTAAGCACAAACAGTTTTGGCCGAGAAGGTTTTGATGTTTGGCGGAGAAAGTCATTTATGGGGTGTGTGTGCCACGATTATCAAAAGAGGAATGCTAATCTTTTCATTTTTTTTTTTTATCTCCAAGGCGGGTTTGAGTCCATTCGTTAACTTTTCTTTTTCCCCCATTGTGGCTCGCTAACGTCAACAGTTTGGATTTTCTGTTTGGCACGTGGACTTAAAAGAAAACACTTTCACACACAGGAGAAAAATTTTAATGCATTAAATTTTCCAATGATGTGCTTTGCGAATTCTACTTGTGGGTGTTTTCTTGTAGAAAGACTGGAATGAATTATCACACTTAGGAGATTAATTCCATCAGCAAACAAGCATTTTGAATATAAATGAAGAAACTGCATGACCCATTTAATGATAATAATTTTCGATTTTGATTTTCAGCCTGAACGTCCTGCCCTGCTCTATGACATGTTTCTCCAGCAATGGGATCTTCTTCAGTTCTGACCAGCATTTCTGTGTCTGTTGTGAAAGGAACGGCTTTTTAAATACCTACTCTGCTAAAGCTGTTAACGAGCCTCATTAACAGTAATGGCGGCGCTAATAACAGCAAGTCATAAGAATAAACAAAAACAATGCAATTAATATCGACATAAAAACATAGATGCATTTGTGCATGGGTTCAGTGTATGGGCTACTGAGTGTGTGTGTATGTGTTTCTGTGTATAGGACATTGATTTGAATACAAACTATTCTGTTAATGTGTCCCCTATGGACTCACAAAGGACGTAACAGGCTATGTGGGTGGTATCATGATAGCAGGGGATTCCGCGGAATGTTTTCATTGATTTGGGTCAAGCTAACCATACTAGAGCACAGAGACAATGACCAGAGGGTATATTTAACCTAAAGCTAATTAGGTATTATTTTAAACTTCAAACTGCATTAACCTTTTCCCTCTCGGAGAGGGAAGGGATCCTGCCTTTAAAGCAATCACTCTGAAAGAAAGTTTTCTTCCTTCAAATATTAACAGTGGAAGAGAGATACATGTTCTTTGGACAACAGGAAAAAAAAAATCCTGTCTTTCGGCATCAAAATTCAGTTTATTTGACAACTGGGCTACCCCGTAAAGTATTTTTATTTTTTTTTCCGAATCATTCTGCTAATAATTCTGACTAGCTATAGAAACAGTCCAGGATTTACGGTATGCTTTTTGTTCATTGGTTTGAAGCTCAGTAGGTTAGCGATCTGTATCCAGTTGGGTGTGGGTACAAATCCAGAGTAAGCCCTGCTGAAATTGTTTAAGCTGGTTGACCAGTTTATAATAGATGACCAGCTTCAGGTATGTTTTCGCAAGATGGTTTGATAGTTTAGCTGGTCATACCAGCTTATGATGGTCATTTAACCTGGTTCAGCTGGTCATACCAGCATGACCAGCTTGATAGGCTGGCTGCACCAGCATGTGACCTAGCTAGCCAAACCAGAGCAGCAGCAGCTGGGCATAACCATCTAAGACACCTTTGACCATCTTAGACCATCTAAAACCTGCTACCAGTATAGGCTGGCTGGTTTTCAACAGGGATCATATCACCATTGAGTCCTTGAGCAAGGCCCTTAACCCCAACTACAACAGGTTCTGTCTGTCGCTGCCCCCTTACCCCAAGCTTTCCTCCATGTCTATGTCACTAAATAAAATTAATGAATCAGTAAAATTATGTTCTTCCTTTCTGCCTTGTTCAGAGACCGCAGGAGAAATTCACAATAGTGACAAAACCAACCAACACACAGAAGGTAAGCAGGTGAAGCCCATGGAATTCTTTCTATATGAGAAACTGTAGGCGATATTTATTTCACTTTAATTCAGGACAAGCATATTTTGCATTAACAAGAGGTACGTGCATGTGAGCTCATATTAACTGCACTTTGCTGCATCATGTCATGATTTAGATGGAATAATAACAATAACTAAGACTAATAAAAATAGCAGATTAAAGTGCATCTGAGTGGTTTTAATTAATTTATATGCAAGGGTTGTATTTTTCTGCTTGGAACACAAACAGGGTGGTGCGGTGGTTGGCACTGTTGCTACACACATCTGGGACCTGGGCTCAAGTCTCCACCCAGTTTGCATGTTCTCCCCGTCTCGTCGTGGGGTTTCCTCCAGGTTCTCCGGTTTCCCTCCCAGGGTCCAAAAACTTGCTGAGGTTAATTGGCGTTACTTAATTGCCGGTAGGTGTGCATATGTGAGTGAATGGTGTGTGAGTGTGCCCTGCAATGGGCTGGCACCCCATTCTGGGTTGTTCTCTGCCTTGTGCCTGCAGCCTCCGGGATAGGTGGATGCGGACCCCCCCCCCCATCCGCGCATAGGACAAGCGGTTTGAGAAAATGGATGGCTGGAACACGCCAGATAGCATGCAGTCCAGCATGGGTTAAACACGCAGGCAGTGCCTGTGATTGTACACCCCCTGTGACATACAGAACAGGAAGGCCGTGGTCATGTGCCTTCTACTTGAAAATTACGTAGCACTGCAACGCGGCTGCCTTTGCCTGTGTGGTTAAGAGTGTCTTTCCCTGGATCATGCCCGTTTCATCACCATAGCCCATCACTGTGCTACACTGAAGGAAACAGGACTCAAAAGCGGTGATCATTTGGGGAAGAAGGAGGGATTGTATGGGCTGATCTGTAGTGTCCACACAGAATTGCGGAAAGCAGGTGCTCTCTAGGTGCCAATGTGGAGCGAAGGAAGCCGACACTCTGAGTGGTCCTTGTGTGTTGAAGTTTCCTGATGCTAGATCATGGCCAGAGGGTTACATGCTGTAACCAAGGCTGGAGGTGTCACACATTAGCACAATCCGGCTCCAGTGGCCCTGCGATGCACCAGCCCAGAGAAAACACACAGCAAAGCTTGAGTCATTATTTTTTATGACGAATGAATTTCAAATTAATCCGATTCTTAGCCGAATTTGCAATTTCATTTAAGCCTTTTTGGCATTTTCTTTACAATCATTGTTTATTGAGTCCTAATGAGTTATTACCACATGGCAATAATATTTGTATTAATATGCTGATAGCAATACAAGAATTACCCATTATCCAAGAGCAAGCGAGATTCTTCTTAAATAAATGCTTTGCACAAACCAGTTAATCGGTGAAAGCTGTATAATTTGAAATGGTTATAATTTAGGCAGTAATTTCATAATGATTAGGATATTCACAGTTATAAACAGACACCGCGGAACACGCTTCATTCGCACAACTTGTAAGGTACAATCTGTTACAAGTCGTCTGCATGAGACAGAAGGTTAGATACGCCATGTCCTGTACTTGTGGATAAATAAGCACCATAGCGGTAGACGGCACCTGTATTCCAGTCCTGGCGTTTTGCGCTGCCGGTGCAATTTGACAGAGCTAAAGTTGTCACTGGGAATAAAGAAACAGTGATGGGATCCAGAAGACAGCTGATTTCTGGATGCTGGGGTATGCGCTGTTGGTAATAAGGGCAGATGGGTCTGGAGCCGTACTCGGGAACGCCACTGGAGTTATTGCCTGTCTGGTTATTGGTATGCTCTATAAAGCCAGTTTATTGAGTTTAACCAGCTCCAGGAACACAGCAACAATGGGGGAGGAGAATCAATTAAAACATGTTTCATTTATTCAGGGACCGCGCAGCTCAACAGAGCTGCATCAGGAGAGTATTAAAATTAAAATAAAAATTAATAAAACTGACCCAGGTTCCCGGTTGAGGAATGAACCTATCATTGCTTGGCACAGTAATTTTACTGTGAAATAATAGTATCCTGGCCAGTCAGCTCTCCATAGGTCCAATTCAGACACACCACTGCGTACTGGGTAACAGGTATTAATGAGTTTCTGCGGCAATTTCTAAGTTTTTAACCACCCCTGAATAAGTGGATGCATAACCATAATGTGTCTGTAGGTAAGACATGAACTTGGAGAGAAGACCATGAACTTGAAGCTCTGAGATGTATCTCACAATACTTTTCCATTATCAACCTGTAGGGTGGGATGCTAGCTCAAAGTTGATTGGACGGACCGGGAAGATTGTGAGTTTCCATCCAATCGTCTTAAAGAGCTGATAATTATTCTGACACAGAATGGACAGAGAAGCCTTTTTAGGGATTAAGAAATAAATCTTAAAGTCTAAAACTGAAGAGGAACTACTGATTTTCGCAAACCAGCCTCACTTACATTATCAATGTGTTTCACATGACAAGAAAACCTTGACCTTGATATAAAGCGCATCACTGACTGCTGCTGTTGGGCGTAAGCGGCCATACCTTTCTGTCTCAGCTCAGTCCTGATGCTCATATTCATACTTATAGAGTGTAGGAGGATCCCAGCTGGGTTTAAGTGTCATAATAGCAGCGCTATTAAGAAGTTCAGCATGGTCTAGGGGAACACACTGCATGCGCAACACCGCTGTGCTTCTGGGACCTATATATCTGCCATCCTGTGAGGTTTTCAGCGGGAAGCTCGGTGACACGCTTTTCCGGCCGTTTGCCTGAGTCTCTGAGTATATTTATCATGGACTTTTGGAAGCGGACATGGGAGTTATCCAGGGTTGAGGGAGAGATGTTGAGCGTCATCTCGGCGCTTCCCGGGCACGTCGATAAATCTCCCTAGTGGAAATAACCTAACATCATTGGCTTGCCTCAGCCAAAAACTGTTCGGGATGACAGAAAGAAACTGTGGGAGTCGCAGGATACAAAACCATGAATGAATTCAAAGTGAGGAAACCCAATATGTCGATTCCAGGCTCGTTATTATAATGTCCACCCGTCTTCCATAACCGCTTTTCCCATGGTGCTCCTGGGGCCTGGCCTAGGAGGGAGCGGGCTAGTAACACCCTGGACAGGATTCCAGTCCATTGTACGGCTTTAATTCATAGCACTTGTATTCAAATCCTGTGCATTTAGACACCAGGAAATCCTAGCTGAGTAAATCAGGTACGATATGCCTTGGGATTTAAACCGGCTGCTTTCTTGTTAAAAGCTGCCCCTTGTCAACCCGACTACCTCCTTCCCCATTATAGCTGCACTCATGAATGTTCACGAAACAAAACATCCACACGCCTCACAAACAGTTTCTGTTGCCCACGTTTCTCCGCTGTGTCAATAAGACTGCAATCAAATTTGCCCCAGTTTAGTTTACGTTCCTCCGTCGTTCTTCCATATTTCGTAGCATGAATATTTCTATATCTTTCCCAGCTGCGATCAAGAGGATCAAAAATGAAGCAAATTCACCCCAAACGTCATTCCAAACCAGGCAGCAAAAATACGCATCACGGTAATAACAGAGGAGAATAACGAGATCTTTGTTCCTGAGATGAAAGGAACTTCCTCAGATCTCCACCAAGCATAATACTGGGCCTCTGCTTGTTGGCCCTAACATGGGCTCGTCGCTTTTATGGACGAGGCTCGCTGTAATCTGCGCACTTATTGAGGCCGTGCACGCCGTCAGCTTACGAAATCTGCCGGCGGAATGTCCCGTCCGTTTCTACAAAGTGGGCCGTGCATTTCCGTGATGGCTCTTCATACTCATAAACTCGTCAGCAGCAGCGGCATTCCGTCGTTTTGACTCCTCGCCTCCTCTATGAGTGGGCGGAGCTTCGCAGAAACGTTGTGTGCAAACTGGCGGACAAGGGATTTTCTCCGTGCTATGTGAGTGACCCGTACTGTCAGGGCTTTGCGGGAATGTGGCTAGCTTCGGTTGGCATAGAGAATTAACAGAATTAATTCATTATGTGTTTTTGCTGCCAAGTTCTTGTGGGAGCATTAAGGGAACTTTGGCTCAGTGACATAATACAAGCCGTTTATGTTCGGCAGAGTTATCTTTCCCAGTCGGCAAACAAAATGTTCCTAGGCACCAAAAATCCTTGATCCACATATAATGAACGATAAAAGACATAAATATTTATGTGCCTCTCACAGGGAGACATGTCCAGCTCTGACTGCTGGTTCATGTGATCAGAAGTGTGAACACCTGTTTAAGGCTTTTACCGTGTTAACAATTTAAATGTATCTTCTGTTTTTTGGGCACAATCAAATCCTGTTTTTCATACATAAAAACTGCACAACTCCTGTCTTTCAGAAATCATGCTTTACTTGTATTTCCACAAGCACATTAGAAAGCATTTCGCATAATGCATCTTGCTCTCCTCTGAGACACGGGCACATAAACACACATTTGTATACCTATTTCATTATATAACCATTTCTTCAGCATTATGGGGCTTTGAAGGCCTTGCCCAACGGCCCATCAGCAATGTAACTATTCTGCCAAGGACAGGATTCTAACCAGTACCTTGGTCACAGGCACAGAACCCCCCCCCCCTCCGCAGAGCATATCCTCTGGAAGCTTCTGGCTGCTTACATCTGGGCGTATGGTTATACCTCTAGGCCCTCCCACACAACCATGCCTCAGCCAGGACTCCGTGGCCTGCGTTTTGGTTTTGTGTAATGTGCAGAAATGATGATCCACAGCTGACTGGTTAATTGGAAGCAAATATTCACCCAGCACGACCAAAGAGTTCTGACAACCCCATAGAAGTTGTGGCATGTAAAACGATGTTAAAAGCTTTGAATGATGCTTGGGGCAGCCCATCCTCCTAGGCCGGGTAACCTGACGATCCTGCCGTTTAGTAACAATAATCGACTGTGTGGTTTGCACCCAGATATTTAGCGTGAAATTGAACTTTGTCTGTCTTGTGCTTAGGAGATTAAAATGGTCAAAAACGTTCAGCGTAATTCTGGAAATGCAATATTAATTGGATGACCGTGTTATCTAATATCGACATTTAATGCAGTTTACTGTAATCGTAGCATGAGATAAAGCTACCAGGCATTGAATGCATATAGGCATAAATATACATCTTATAAATATTGTAATTTTCTTACCCTCCTTGCATATCATAGAGGAAATATTTGTTACATATTACAAAGCAGGGTTTTATGTTAGCAGACACTCAACCCGGAATCTCCTTTGCGGCAGAGAGCCCTCCCTGGCAGGAGTCCACAAGATATAATGGCTTTGTGCTGGCAACTTATCGCCTAAATTAAATAGTGCCCAATGTTTCATTTCACGAATCTCGCTCTGGCTTCCGTTTGCTCCGGCGCTACTTAATAGGCAGTTTCTGTTTGCAATTAAAATGGCTGGCGAGAAGGCTCCCGCCGTGAACTCCAAACACGCCGCCTGCCAGGCACCGTCCCCAAGAAACCGAGCACCGCGGAACGCCGCGGAACGCCGCGAAACGCCACAACCCAGCACCGGAGCCAGCACCTCAGACTTTCCTTTTCTTGTGCAGATTTCAGACTCTGTCACTTCTCGGACCGGCTACGCCTTCGCCAGTGCGCTCGTTTAAGGTTCGCCCACGCTAACGGTATGCACTTTCACGGTTAAATCCCAAATTGCTCAGTAAATATTCTTTCCAATAAAATTGGGGCAAACTGACGGCTGGTCATTTATGTAAGTCACGCAGATAAGAGCAAGTGCTGGGCAGATAAATACTGCAAGGTTTTGTGGCTCTATAATGGCTGTGAAAATGGAGATGGAGGTCTAGTGTAGCCCGTATAGACAAAGGCCTAGTGGAGCCCGTATAGACAGAAGCTTGGGAGAGCCTGTACAGACAAAGGCCTAGTGGAGCCTGTATAGATGGAGGCCTAGTGTAGCCCGTATAGACAGAGGCCTAGTGGAGCCTGTATAGACAGAGGCCTAGTGTAGCCCGTATAGACAGAGGCTTGGGAGAGCCGGTACAGACAAAGGCCTAGTGGAGCCCATATAGACAGAGGCTTGGGAGAGTCTGTATAGACAGAGGCCTAGTGGAGCCTGTATAGACAGAGGCTTGGGAGAGCTGGTACAGACAAAGGCCTAGTGGAGCCTGTATAGACAGAGGCTTGGGAGAGCCGGTACAGACAAAGGCCTAGTGGAGCCTGTATAGACAGAGGCTTGGGAGAGTCTGTATAGACAGAGGCCTAGTGGAGCCTGTATAGACAGAGGCCTAGTGTAGCCCGTATAGACAGAGGCCTAGTGTAGCCTGTATAGACAGAAGCTTGGCAGAGCTTGTATAGAAAGAGGCCTAGTGTAGCCTGTATAGACAGAGGCCTAGTGTAGCCCGTATAGACAGACGCTTAGCAGAGCCTGTACAGACAAAGGCCTAGTGGAGCCTGTATAGATGGAGGCCTAGTGTAGCCCGTATAGATAGAGGCTTGGCAGAGTCTGGATAGAAAGAGGCCTAGTGTAGCCCGTATAGACAGAGGCCTAGTGTAGCCCGTATAGACAGAGGCTTGGCAGAGTCTGTATAGACAGAGGCCTAGTGGAGCCTGTATAGACAGAGGCCTAGTGTAGCCAGTATAGAGGGAGACTTGGCAGAGCTTGTATAGACGGAGGCCTGGCATAACCTGTATATATGGAGGTCTACTGGAGTCCGTATAGATGGGGGCCTGGCTGAGCCTGTACAGACAGAGGCCTAGTGGAGCCTGTACAGCCCGAGGCCTGGCAGAGCCTGTATGGATGGAGGCCTGGCATAACCTGCATGGATGGAGGCCTGGCATAGCCTGTATAGATGGAGGCCTGGCAGAGCCTGTATAGACGGAGGCCCGGCAGAGCCTGTATGGATGAAGGCCTGGCCTAGCCTGTATATATGGAGGCCTACTGGAGCCTGTATAGACAGAGGCCTGGCGGAGCCTACATATACAGAGGCCTGGCGGAGCCTGCATACACGGAGACCATGCCCCCCCCCCAACTGCTTTTTCTGCTCTCAATCAATTGGTCGACTTAAAGTAGAGCAAAGCAAACAAAAAAACAAGAGCAGGGACACTTCAGTCCGTCTTAGCGCTCAGGACACAGCTCTTAAAAATAACGAAGTCTTGTCCTAGCCCTGTTAGTGGGTGTGATTAGTCATAAAGGAACCCATTGCAGCACAGCTAGCAGGAAATTAGAGGTGATAGCGGGACATGATCGATACTATTTACCCCTCCGAAGTGTAACAATATCTATTGCTGACTTCGGGATGACAACAGATCACTATTTTCTCAACACGTTATCGACGGCCACGAGGAAAGCCGGGGAAGATACATTTTAAGGCATTACGCTTATTTTCCTGCTATCGACAGACGGGCCGGCCTTTTGGAATAAAAGATTATAGCGGGGGGGCAAATAATTAAATAATTAATCTGCTTTTTAAGGCAGATATACGAGAAGTATCGGGGCATTAATTTTCGGGGAGTGAGCTAGGACTTTCTCCAGCAGGGGAACCTGCCACAAATGAATTAAATTAAAAGCAAAATATGGAAATAAGCCTTCAGGTTGTGCAGCAGGAGCGAATAATATACGACTCAGCCTTCGACATCCACAAGACCGAACAATGCAAACGCCATTACATAATTCAAGATGTTTAAACAGATACGTAATAATACATCCAAATCGCTTCCACTGTCTTCTTGTGCGGCATCGGAAAACAGCTGTACAAATCTAATCCGGAGACATTTACAGTGAATCTCGGCAGTGGCGTTTGTGAATAAATTAACGAAGGCAGGGGGAGGGGAGGCAGAGAGGGGGCCTCGCACGTCTCGTCAGAAAGACGCCGTGTTCTCTCCGTTAGTGATTCCTATTCAGTGGCCCAGCAGTTTGACACCCTAATCCCATATGGTTGCCAGCTTTTCTGATGTCCTCAGTGCGGACGCTGCAGGTTAATCCCTCGGACTACTGATCGGGTGCGTTGCCGTGGCATCCGGCGGGCGGGAACTGTTGACCGTAATAATTTACGACCCATCCCGTGCTCCCGCTAAAAAGTAACCGCGGTGTTTATTAAACAAACACAGCGGTATAATCCAACTATCACTGTGGGTGACTGAACTGCCACTCAGCGGCATCGATGTTGACAGAGTAAACGCGGGAGAACGTTTGTTTTCGTTAATGAATTATTCGCGAGTCGACCTTCCCTTGCGGGGCGAGCGGAGTTGGGGGACCGTTATTTGGATTCGGGATGATGGCTCGCGGATGCCTTTTTTCCGTTTTATTTGTTTTGTCCGCAGCACTTCATTCCGTGATATTTTACGGGCACAATTGGATTGAGTTCAGGTGATTGGGCGAGCGGCGGGGGCTCATTCCTCGCTGCCTCTTGGCCGCTTTGCCAGACCGTTCTGGGTTAGAGTCCTGCTGAGACCTCCATTTGCGCAGGCTGAGAAGGTTCCAGCGTGCTTTTCCGCCTCTATTTCTCTCGTTACTTCCTTTCCCTCCCCCCCTCTCCAAACATCTACCGGCGCGTTGATCGAATCCGCTTTCTTCCAGTTGAGAGGATCCAGAGGAAATGTACAATTGCTTTGTCTTTCTGAGCTGGCTGCTTAAAAAGGTTAAAGAGACACAAAGGGGACATCAGAGCTGTCAGAAACCATCCACCTCCCAAAGCACGCTGCTCTTCCTTTTGCTTGATTCTGTGCAAACACAGTTGTTGGCATGCACTGCTAAATCACCTTTATCTTTCTCACTTTACCTGGCCTTCTCTTCCTTTAAGCTCCATGGGTAAAATTGCAGTTTTTTTTGCCACTTTGTTCCCCTCCTTTCCTCGGGGTGCTGAAGATCACCTTCAATATATGGAGACAATATTCCAAGGCTGTAATTACAGCACAATGCAGCACAAACTTGGAGCATCTATTTGTTTCAAGAAATAGCCTTCGGTCGCCTCCCAAGCATTGCATCACATATTCTGGTGAAGCAGATCCCTGTGGGCCGGGAAGAATCAGAAACAGCCACTAAATGGTGACACCTGACAGCTCTATCAGCCCGAATCACATGCGACATGCCGTAGAGAGGCTGAGACGATGTGTAAGTTGTTTGTCAGGTGCTTTTTATGAGGAGCCAGCAGGGTGGTTTTAGCGTGGCACAGGAAGGCCCGTGTGTCTCCCAAACTGACACCTGCAATCAAAGTTGGCAAAGGAAGTTTTTTGCTGCGTCCCAAATCAGCGCCTGTATATAACACTGGTCTCTCACAGATACCGCATCACGGATCACTTCCTGTTCTTCTGAGAACAGGGGAAGTCAAAATGGTGTCTGTATCTACAGAGCATGTCTCCATTCCCTGTGAATTCAATTTCAGTTAAATAACTACAAATTCAAACTGAGCATATATTGGCATTAAACAATAAAACGTCTCAGTTTCAACATCTTTGGTGTTGCCGTCGTCCTATTTTGATTATGGGTGTATATGATTTGCAAATCATTGCATTCTGTTTTTACTTACATTTTGCTCAGCGTCCAAACTTTTTTTGGAAACGGGGTTGCAGCTGGCGTGTCTGTCCTACTTTTTTTAGGGAACTATTTCTATGGATGGAAGAAATAAGGGCTCAGTTCTCTTAGCGATTGTTGTTCAATTGATTTAAGTGACTAATAGACTGTGCTAAACCAGGCCTTGAATGGAACTCCATGATTAGCAGAAGGATACTCAGTCTATAACTGACGTTAACAGAAACTTTAGGGGAAGGTCATAGTGCCTTACAAACCACATTAGACCCCTAACTGAAGGACATGCCCAGCATTTATCTTCATTTATCTGTTTCTGATGCTCTGATGTGGGGTGGGATGGTTATAAACCATCATTCCATACAGCATCCGCCAGACCTCAGTCAAAAGACCTAACGCTTCGGTAATATATTCATCCACTCCAGTGATTTGTGGCGCTGACATTTCAAACAAACAGTAGCACTGGAGTGTGGACATCCTGCCTGTCTCTCTCGCACAGTCACACTTTATTACAGACAGCATGGCGGCCAGATGTGTCTGCAGCTGTACACCGGCCATCTCTTCTTTCACTTCCATGTGGAAATTTCAGGAGAATAGTTTACTTTCTACTCGGACAAGGAAACCTATAGTATTTCTGCCATGCAAATAACTTCTCCTCACTGCTTACACGGGGCACATGCAAACACATCAGCAAGTGTAGAGGCAGTGAGCGTTCTAATCAGGTGGCTGTGGAAGGGCTTATTAGGTTTAAATTAAGCAGCTTTTCAG
>JAODKN010000045.1:5461345-5481281 GCA_026774425.1 Petrocephalus zakoni
CTCCCCCTCGCTGGCCGGCGCTGCCCGCGCGCGCCCCGGCCGGGCCCAGCGACTGCTTTATTTAAGTCACGGATTGCTGAAAAATAACTGAAAACAAAGGTTTAATCAACCTAATTTTTCCCAGTTTCCCAGTATTCAGCTTGCGCTAATAGCTGGGGAGGGCTAATATAAAAAAACTTACACATGACTATATACTTATATATGTAGCTATAAAACCCCTTGATTCCAGGATGGAGGATTTACAGTCCCCGTCTTAATGGGGGTGTGTACTTTTACTCAGGACCACCTGCCAGTTGAAGCTCTTGAACCATTACTGGGGGATTAGGGTGACATAATCTTCCCAGTGGCCTGTGAAAGGGGTCTGAATAGGTTGGACACTCTATGTCACACAGAGATAACGTTCATTGTTGGGAGGGGGGGGGGGGACTCTTAGACCCATCGAATGCCATCTCTGTGATAAGAAGATGATGCATTTCGGGGGATGAACAGATTCTGGCATGGGGACATGATTATTTAAAAAAGAGAAAAACAAAACGAAGCAATATGTTGCAAGATGGTCCCGGCCACTGTGATGACGGTGTTCCCCATTTCCCATCATGCTCTGCACAGAGATATGCAGCTCCTATTGGCTGTGACTCTATGACAGCAACAGCGTGATATGTCCAACAAGCTGTCATCACCAGAGAGCTCACTGTATGGACTGTATTAAAACATAAATTAATAACCAGTAATAATCAGTTGTGGAGTGAGGATCATTGTTGAATACTAGGGTGGGACATCTGAGCAGCATAAATGGCCTCCGATGTTCCCAAGATCCCATGATTCCTGTATCCATCAGAGAGCTGGCAGAGAGAGCTGGCAGACCAGGCTGCTTCCCGAGGCGATGGCATTCATATCCGGCGGCTCTCAGTTCTCCGA
Organism: Petrocephalus zakoni; assembly: GCA_026774425.1. Lineage (NCBI taxonomy): Eukaryota > Metazoa > Chordata > Actinopteri > Osteoglossiformes > Mormyridae > Petrocephalus > Petrocephalus zakoni. The sequence continues at coordinate 5,462,264 of JAODKN010000045.1, forward strand.
ACGCGGTCGACATATCCCGCACTCTCCATGGAACGGGCCACCTTTGAGATGAATGTGAACACGCCATTGGATTTCAGGCCACGGTGACAAGAGAGATGCTTTGGATTCCGGCACGAGGCGACGCAAACGAGACGTGACGTTTGATCCGCGAGGCGCGGAAATGCGGCGCATAAATAAACACGGCGCCGACGCTGAGGCGGGCAGCCCCGACGCGACGGGCACCGCTAACCGGTCACACTGCCAGATTATCTGCATCCGCCACGCTGCCGATCCCGGGATGTAAAACGGGCGGCCGTTCTCTAAATGCTTAGCCCGGAGCGTGAAATGAACATCGCAGAGCGAAGATGACGATGACCCCTGGTGGCTGAGGGGCAGCGTGCCGTACCAGTGTTACCATGTGGATTCGGGGTGCCCGGTCGGTGACCTGCCCCTGCCCTGTGCTAAGGCACATTTAGCTGCATCCGTCCGCTTGCATTTGTGGTATCATTAGCGTTCCATGTTAGCAGCATGGTCCTCCGTAGCCTATCTTAACGTACGTATTGTTGAAGATTTATTTATTTATTTATTTATTTTGGTAGTTTAATTAAATTGAGCTGCATCTTAATCTGATTTACTTAATCCACACTGTATGGGGACCATCTTGACAGGATTTTTTTTTTTTTTTTTTTATAAAATGTGAGATTCTCAGGAACACCCTTATCTCACCCATCCTCAGGAAACAGGACCTGAAAATAAGGTTTTATGCATTTAATCCCCACCGAAGATTATTAGACACTAGTATCTACGAAAATAATTGTTTTTCAAAGCAGATTCTCAACTTGTTGGTAAAAACATTGCTATTTTAGTTCACTTGATTAATATTCTGCCCTGGAATACTTAATTCAAAACTGCAATACTTAATGCAAACAAAATTTAACGAAGGACAATACTGGAAAATCTTACGCTAACTTTCAATTTATTTCTACTGGGACTGCGTGAAAACAAATGATGAACTTAATTAAATTTATGTGCCAATCATGTCTTGTAAGCGATTTAGACCAGAGACCAAATTTTGCTCTTGTTAATTTTGGTTTTCAGCGGGACCCATGTGTTTGAAGGCGTATTTCTTTGGAAAAAAAGGCCCAATCCATTTACATATAGAGGGGGTTTGGGTGTTTGGGAAACCCATTCAGGACAGTAGAGGGCAGACCTCTAAATAAATTTGGGTCAATGAGGCATGTCCAAGCACCAATAGATGGAGTCTTACCTGTGAGCTTAGCTAGGCTTTGCTAAGCAAATCACTGATGTATAATTCAACAAAACTCAAGATTTTTTTTCCCTGTAAATCCAAAAACTTTGGATACCAGCAGAAATATAACAGAAAAGCACTTGTCTTGTTGGGACGTGTCATGCATTTCTGGAGTATCTTTCCCGACACTTGTAGCAAAGCCTGTCCATGCACCACTGCTCTCTACGGGAGTCACTGTGTCTTCCCAGTGACTCACCCCCTTAAACAAAACAGGCCATTAACCAAGACTAATTAGGCCACATAAACCTGAGAGAACCAGTCTCCGGAACCATCTACAGAATGACCCTACCCCAGATAAATCGTGCCCTGAACATTGCAGCAGAAGAGCCAGTGAAAATCAGTGTGAGATACTCAACTGTGGTTGTCATGAATACCACTATAATTCTCAGCAATTATTTCATTAGATCGGAAGCTAAGCTTCCATATTTTATCTGGCTGCTAGATTAAAGAAATCCACAGTATAGAATCTAATGATGCTAAATAACTGATCTTATAATGGAAATCATGATTACGTTTCTTAAACAGGAGGAACTGGCTATTAACTTTCAATCTAGATTTATGAATACAAATAATGTGTTTGCACTTCACTAGAATTACCAGGGCAACTGGGAAAAGACTTACAGGATTATATTTATACTATGAAAAGAATTAAAGAATTAAATGGGGGGGGCAACATTTGGGAAGTTAAGACTATTACAGACAGTGTATAAGTCATGCACAACCATGCTCAAAACATGTTTACGGCCTTTTTTCCAGAAGAACCATGATGCATTGAAATCTGAGTGTTACATTAAAGCAGTATTGTGTACAGACAAGCTATAGAGGGCGTGTTGTCAAAATGCAAGAGCGTTTTATTATCGATACTATTATTATACCAAAGAATACTTTACAGTGCGGATTTTACTAAAAGGGCCGCCATAAACACTTTCGAGCTATCTTTGAGGTCCGGGTGAAGGCATACTAAGACGGGACGGGCTTAAGGGAGGCGAACGGCTTTTGGAAATCGAAAGGCAACAGCAAAGGTAGCGTTAGCATTAGTGGACGACTATGGCTGCTAGCTAGACGTGTGCATGTGAAACATACCTAACTCTGCCTCGCGCAAATGGCGGAGAGATAATACATTCTGACAATACCCATTCCACATGCGCTCCTACCCGCGGTGGAGAAATAGCTCATTAAGACTCAATAAGACTAGGGGCCTGTGGAGAGCTGTCCCTAAAGGTAACTATGGTAACATCGGCAGTGACACGTTTAGCTGCTGTATTTACACGCTGGCGTCCCTGGTCCGGGCATGACTGCGAGGCCCTCTCCCCACCGAAGGGACACCCTTCTCTGCACATCGCTAATCTCTGATACATGAAAATCTTCGCTCCACATACTTGCTCCCACCTCTGTCCACATGACCCCCAGCCTCCTGACACTTAATATAATAGAAAATATGCAATTTTTTCCCCAACTCAAAACAAACGAGAACTCCAGCTTCCCCCGTCGCGGCGAAGCAGCCAAGTCCCGCAGAGCACGGGAACATTTTTATGCTTTAATGTGGCCTGGATAGCGGAGGCTGTCCTCGCATTATCATCTAAATCTATCGCTATGCGTCTGCATCAGCGGCCTCTTCAAACAATGCAATTTGGCACCTGGTGAGGCAGCCGGGTCTCCGTTAAGTGTGATGCAGCCATTAGAAACTGGATCAAGGTGACATTTTCTCACGGTGAGGAGGACAGGCCAGTACTGACGACATAGCAGCACTGCTGTTTTCAGCAGCTGCAAGATTGTCACCAGCAAAGAGTTACAGAATAATAATAATAATAATTCAAATAAAAGTTCTAATTACTTATGTTGCTTTGGGTTACAGGATATGCTTAGGGTGATAATGATGATAATGATGATGACAGTGATGAGTGTGGTGATGATGATGAAGGTGATTGATGGTGACGATGATGATTGTGTTGTTGATGATGGTGGTGATGATGAGGGTGATGATGATGAAAGTGAAGTTGATGATGGTGGTGATGATGGTGAAGGTGATGATGATGATGATGGTGGTGATGATGGTGAAGGTGATGATGGTGGTGATGATGATGAGGGTGATGATGATGATGATGGTGGTGGTGAAGGTGATGATGGTGAAGGTGGTGATGATGATGATGATGATGGTGGTGGTGATGGTGAAGGTGATGATGGTGAAGGTGATGATGATGATGATGGTGAAGGTGGTGATGATGATGATGATGGTGGTGGTGAAGGTGATGATGATGAAGGTGGTGATGATGGTGAAGGTGATGATGATGATGATGGTGGTGGTGATGATGGTGAAGGTGATGATGGTGAAGGTGATGATGATGATGGTGGTGATGGTGATGAAGGTGATGACGATGATGATGATGGTGGTGATGGTGAAGGTGATGATGATGATGGTGGTGATGATGGTGAAGGTGATGATGGTGGTGATGATGGTGATGAAGGTAATGATGATGATGATGATGGTGGTGATGGTGATGATGATGATGATGATGGTGGTGATGGTGAAAGTGATGATGATGATGATGACGGTGGTGATGGTGAAGGTGATGATGGTGGTGATGATGGTGATGATGATGATGGTGATGGTGAAGGTGATGATGGTGGTGATGATGGTGAAGGTGATGATGATGATGGTGGTGATGGTGATGAAGGTGATGATGATGATGATGATGGTGGTGATGGTGAAGGTGATGATGATGATGATGATGATGGTGAAGGTGATGATGGTGGTGATGATGCTGATGATGGTGAAGGTGATGATGGTGGCGATGACAGTAATTGATGATGGTGATAGTAATGATGATGATAGCGATAAGATAATAACGTGAAGTGGACATGTTAAGGTTTCAGCCCTGCTGTGTACATTCTCATGTCCGGTCAGGATACGTTACCCTCAGTAGCATTACGCATGACACTCTAAACCCAACCTCAGTATTATCCAGCATTGTCCAGAATTTTAATCTGAACAAACTGCTGTCCATCATGGCCAATGCCAGCCACCCTCTACACAGGGGATTCACCTGGCAGAGGATTATGTTCAGGGACATAATTGTTGTCTTAGTCCAGCACTGCAGACAGACTGAGGAAACATCTGTATTCAGTTTTTCTATCTATTCATCTATCCATCCATCCATCCATCCATCCATCCCAGCATTTTAACAAGCACCCCTCGAAAGCATGGACTTTCACATCGAGACCAGCAGGAAGGCACACCAACAGAATGTATATCCGGACACTTCCTTTACTGAATGATACGGTGGCATATCAGTTGTGAATGGGCTGAGTGTCCAGCGCCATCATGGGGATAATGACACAGACTCCCTATCTGATGATAAGTGAGCTGAAGTTCGCCTAGCAGTCCGCCCATGTAATGGGCCGCTACCACAAAGATCCTGTGAGCGGCTTCGCTGCTGGACACTCAAGGCGATGCTCCAGAAGTCGCTAAAAGCACAATGAGGCAAAGGCGATTTTTACGGACGCAGTGCTGGGTTCCCCGGGCGGCAGAAAACAGCCGTACCATCGCTGTGAACCCGAGATCTCCACCGCCTCTCCGCCAGGCGCCTTGATGGGGAGGCGGGCCTTTTGTTTTGGTCCCGCCTCCATCTCTGCCTCGTGATTTGTTGCACTGACCTTGGCCTCGGCGTGGTCTCGTTTTCAGGGAAATTGAAGCACTTACATATAGGAAATAAAAAACAAAAACGAGCGAAAGGAAATAGCCCGTGCTGATGTCACCCTCTCGCCCCGTCCGGGGCAGCGGGGAGTCTAACGGCCCTACAGTCGCGGAATTTCCGTTTGGCTCCCGATTAAGGAAAGTTGAGGCATTTTATTCCTTCGCGGCTCTCCGCCTCACAGCTCTCGGAGAGCGCCGAGTAACTGGCTATTATCCAACAGTTCCAGTCCACTGACCTCCCAATAAAACTTTTCATAGTCTTATAAACGGACTAGATTGCCGTGTTATAAACATTTACACTGCGCTAACAGATCATCTCCACAGTAGAATTGGCTAAATTCCCTTTTCCCGATGAATATATTGGAGGAGATTAGAGATATGATAGCTTTTTAGATTGCTGAACCCAGAGAAATTAGTTTAGCGAGCATTTACAGAGGCTAAATTGGAACCATTAAATAGTGGATTAAATTGATGGCAGTTTCATTGTCAGTCCTGCGGTATCGCTGTAAAATCAATTAGCCGTCACTATCCCATTCTCGATAAAGCATGATTGTCAGCTAGGAGGCGTGCCGGGGAACTCGAAACGGGATGCCGGGCAGAACAGGAAGAGGAATCTTCGAGGATCGCCGCGCCTTAAAGACGCGACGGGAGCCTGGGCGGGAAATTCACCAGTCTTCCTCACCACCCATCTTCCAGCTCCTGATGGACGCCATTAGTCTGAGTGAGTCTGTTCCGTTTACCATGTGATCACACCACTGGAAGTGTAAATTGCTTCAATTCTTTCCTAGTAAGGTGTGTATTGATTTTGCAGAATGCCCCATACATTTTGCAAAGAATATAACACTGTGTTATCCACTGTAACATTTGTCGCCCCGAATTCACAGAGGCCTCTCTGTCAGACGGAAAAGCCAGGAGTGGTGGGACTGAGTCTTTCATTATGCAGAGATGAGAACATATTCACATTTTTCTGGCATGCAGTAATTACTCTGCAAATTCTTATTAGTCATGAAATAAATGACCACTGTCATTAGAGAACCGCATATTCATGAGTTATATGTCTGGAGAGGAAAATCTGAGATTTAATCTGTCCCGCTTATTCGCGATGACGGTAAGTCATTGTGTGTCTCTGCTGAACGTACAGCACGCAGTATACCTCCCAACCAGCTTTCCATATGTCACATTTAAGCTTTTGTTATTACTTTATTTTAAACCGAGGGGCTTAATTCGTGATGCCTTCTCCGTCTGACTTGCCGAATGTGACCAAGTGCTGTCACCTATGGCACGAAATTGACTTTGGTCACAGACCAAAACATAGACATAGAGTGCTGCAGAGTTAAAAATCAGATCCAATATTATTACATACTGTTATTGTCGTCATCGTCGTCGTCATTTTAATTACCATCATTATTATTAGTAGTATGAGCAGTTTCACGGCGTTATAACTGGCCTTTGTCTCTGAAGTGGGAGCTGAGGACGTTGAATATTTACATCGCAGCTCCAAGGAAAACAAAGAATGCTTCAGACACAAACTGAGGCCTTCTGCCAGCATTTATTAACAGCCGTCTTGCTTTCCACATTAATTTCCACAAACATCAAGAATCCTCTCAGTGAGTCAATTGAATTCCGGTTTTCTCCTAAGTTCATTAGCTCCCAGCGGGATCGGAGCCCCGATCGGGACATGATTAGCAATTACGGTGAACAGAATGAAGTCGTTGTGGCTGCGCGGCACGGCGTGGTGTGCCGCGAAGCCGCTATCCGTCACGCGGCTACGGGCCGCTATTAGCTACGTGCCGCGGGGAGCGATCCCTAAACAAAAAAGCTTTTTGTCTGTCATAGGCCTATTGTCCCTCACACCAACTCTCCTCTCCTAGCATCCCTATACATGTAAGTATACTGGCTTATTTATGGTTTAATGGCATCGTTCCAAGAGTTAGCGATAGATTACTGAATTTAAGCAATTAAGAATGTCATTGTTTGTATAGTGACTGTAAACAATACATTAGAAATGTTCTAGACGGTTGGAAACAACTGTTTTATATTGGAATTACAGGAGTCCTCGTGACCAGATGTATCATATTATGGTGGCTGTGTAAATAAAGAGCATGCAGGGAATTTAATTAACGCCATGGCTTCGTTACAGCAGACCGGAAGGATCCCGAGGCCCTTTCCACGCGTCTCCTGCGAATTTCGGAGCCCGAGTCCTTAACGGTCCTCACACCATGCGGCAAGCGCCCCCCTCCCCCCCCCCGGCACGGATGGCGATGTCCCGCGAGGTGAAGACCCCCGTGGTATCGGCATGGCCCAGTCCTACCAGACCTACTATCCCCACCCCACGCATTATTCCCGGAGATATTATTCCGGCGGCCACGGTAACCGCCGCGACCAACATTTAGGCTTCCGGCAATTGCCTTTCATAATGTGTTTCTTTATCAGCCATCCCGCGCCGCTCAGCACCCGCCCTCGCCGGCATTCCCATCTCCCCGCTATCGATATTCCCACTCGGAGGTGCTCGCTGTTAAGCCCGGCTTTCGCACGGAACCGCCGAGCCTGTCTGAGGGAGTCCAGCATCGCCTTCTCCAGAGACGCGTCCCCAGCCCCTCGTAATGTCCCTCTTTATCAGCCCGCCGGCCTCCCCTCGCTCACACGCTCGCCTCTGTCCGTCTCCTATTTCCCCAGCTCCTTTGACTATTTGCCGGCTCTGAAGCACCGCTGAAAAGCATTTCCTGTTAAGCTACCCGGTGTGCGAAAGCTTAAGCCAAAGCCTGCCGCTTTATCCGGAATAACTGCAAGACGTTTTATTATAATTCATCTGGGCATTGTGGCAAAATGGAGCTATTCAGCTAATCATCTATCCATCTTCCAGAATTGGTTAGTCAGTACTGGGCCCCGGTTGGACTGGGTCGGTCTCAGGCAGCATAGGACAGGGCAGGAGGCTCCCTGGGGGGGTGTACAATCAACTTCTGTTATATTCAAATCAAAACATTCGGCTGGTGCTTTTGCATACTATAACTGATGCGTAGAGACTCAAATTAAGAAAAAGAAAACTTCTTAATAACCTAATTACTGGGAAAAAGACGGTAATTACACCACTAATGGTTTTAATAGCAACCACAATACCAATATATCGGCAACCCCACCGCTAGCTGAAAAATATTGTTTGCCTCTGCGTTGAGCCTCCAGGTGCCTGTGTGGTTCCTAAACACCTCATCACACGCTCCACGAATCAGAAGAGGAGAGGACGCGTCGCGCCCCCAATGTCGCACGCCGGCCCCGATCAGGTGGCTCTTGAGCACGAGGCTCCATCTCCGGAGCCGCAAAAGTCAATCGACGAGGTGTTAAGAAAGGGATGTATAGGCGGCAGGAAACGCGCTAGAGGCGGTGGGCCGTGGCGCGGGGGCCGGCTCAGTGGTGAGCCGCTTTGTCAACAAAACGTGCAGCGCAGCCTGCTGCTGACTGACACGCCCCAAACCGCGAGCCACGTGCCGCCTGAATCCCACTGTCTGCTTCCTAAGAACAGGAAGAGAAACCCAGGAGACATGAGGAAGACATCCCGTTAAGGGGGGGTAGCTGCAGGAAACACCAGCGGTTAATTTAAACCGGGTCAAAGTTCAATTTGAATACTGAAACCCCGCCCACCGGTGGGTATTCCAAGAGCTACTACGTATGGTTATATGCGAGTATGAGGAAATCCTGGAACAGCATGCCCGCTACACTGTCTCCGGGAGCTTGGAGCCCATCCCAGGCAGCAGATAGCCTGGGTACATCCTGGACACACACTCACAGGCAACAAGACATGGCATAATACGTGTCAGTGCTGCACGTTTCTCAGACTTTCATGGTCCAGATAATCAAACACATTTTAATATTAGATAAAGATAACCCAAAGTAAATACAAAAGTTTCTAAATGATGATTTCATTTGTTAAAAAAGCTATCCAGCCCTACCTGGCCCTATGGGAAAACACCTGGTTGTGCCTCCCTTGGCAGCAAGAACCACACTCAAGCATTTGCGATAACTGGCAGTGAGTCTTGCACATCGCTGTGCAGGGATCTTGGCCCGCTGTTCTTTGTAGAATTGTTCGGCCACTTTGGAGGGCTTTCGAGCATGAACGGCCCGTTTAAGGTCATGGCAAAGATCTCAACTGGATTTAAGTCTGGACTTTGACTGGGCCACTCCAAAACCTTCATTTTGTTTTTTTGAGCCATTCAGAGGTGGACTAGATGGTGTGTTTTGGATCATTGTCCTGCTGCATAATCCAAGTAGGGCTTGAACTTCAGGGCACAAACTAATGGCCGGACATTCTCCTTCAGGATTTTCTGGTAGAGAGCAGAATTCATGATTCCATCAATTACAGCCAGTTGTCCACGTCCTGAGCCAGCAAAGTAGCACCAGACCATCACACTGCCACCACTATGCTTGACTGTATGATGTTCCTTTTATAAAATGCTTTATGAAGTGCTAATTTTACACCAGATGTAGTGGGACACAAACCTTCCAAAAACATTGTCTCATCAGTCTAGAGAATATTTCCCCAAAAGTGCTGGGGATCATCGAGATGGTTTTTGGAGAATCAGGTCTGCAGGTCTTAAAATGTTATTCTGGGGTCTTTTGTGACCTCTTGGATGAGTTTTTGATGCGCTCTTGGAGTGATTTTGGTAGGCCAGCTACTCCGGGGGAAGGTTCACCACCGTTCCAAGTTTTCTCCATTTGTGAATAATGGTTATCATCGTGGTTTGCTGGAGTCCCAAAGAAATGGCTTTGTAACCCTTTCCAGACAGATAGATGTCAATGACTTTGTTTCTCACCTGTTCTTGAGTTTCTTTAGATTGTGGCATAATATGTTGCTTTTTGAGATCTTTCAGCCTACTTCACTTTGTCAGACAGGTTCAGTGATTTCCTGATTGACCAGGTCTGGCAGTAATCAGGCCTGAGTGTGGCTAGTGAAATTGAACTCAGCTTTACAGTAAATGTGGTTCATCACAGTTAATTCACAATTTACCATCGGGGGCAATTACTTTTACACATAGGGCCAGGTAGGTGTGAATAGCTTTTTTCTGTTAATGAATGAAATCTTCATTTAAAAACTGCATTTAGTATTTACTCTGGTAATGTTTGTCTAATATAAAAATTTGCTTGATGCCCTGAAACATGTAAGTGTAACAGAAATAAGAAATCAGGAAGGGGGCAAATTCATTATAACAGCACTGTGTGTGTTTGGAGTGAGAGAGCTGAAACAGAGGATATCCAAGGAGACAGTGAGAACACGGAAACACCACATGCGCCAAGGTGGGATTCGAACCCACAACCCTTTCAGGTTGGGGCTAAGCTAGTCTGTGCCACCCCGAGTTCCAGATAGTGCCTTAAGATTTTGTTGTAGGTTCACTTAGCAGTTGGACACAGAGATTGAGACAGGGATGGAAATCAGCAGATCTGCACCGTCCCAGGAGAGAGGAGTGGTGGGCGGCCGGAGACTGTGTGAGGAGGAGGAGGTGGAGGACGGGGGACACAAGGGCCATCTCACCGGCTGGGTGGTGTGCAGATCCGTGCCAGACAGGCGTGGGAGGAATTTTTTGGGGTGGGAGTGGGGTGGAGGAAGGTCAGGCAGTGTTACACAGAACTCAAGCTTACAAGGAGACAGTGAAATGAATGCATGTTGCATCACCTGAAATCACCCCACATAAAGACAGGGCCTGGGGGCAGAACTTAAAACATAGCTGGGTGTGGATCTGTGGGTTACACATCTGTGCCCAGAAGGTCGTTAGTTTGAATCCCGTGGCTGGCAGCGTAATTATATCAATGTTAGGCCCTTGAGCAAGACCATTAGCTCTAAATACTGCTCCAGGGGACTGGAAAAAATGGCTGACCTTGTAGGCTGACCCCCAAGCTTCACTCTAAGGCTGCAAGAGCGCAAGGGGGAATATGTCAAAATCCAATGAATTCCAAGGAACTTGTAGATATGGTAAAAAATGATTATTATTATTTAATAGCTATTTAAGAGTGATATGGAAAGCAGTGGGTAATAGGAGGAGGAGGGTAACAAGGGGAAGATGCCGGAGTATCAGCAGACTGACAGCGGGGAAAGATCTGAGTATGACTGACAGACACTGAATGCCAATCAGAGACACTAAAGCAACCTATGTTTACATGAATACTGGAATATCCAGCACCATTGCCGGTGATGCTAATTGGAGATGTGGTTCAACTTCTGGTGTCGAGACTAAGGGGGCAAACGGTCAATTTAGCAGTGAAGGGCTTAAGTGAGATAGGCGCTAGGAGAAAGATGAAGGGTTCTGTCAAGGTTACCCTCTCTGAGGCGCCTAGATTGGGAGGATGGTTTTAGAGATTTGGGGTCAAGGTGACATGGGATTTTGGATTAACCTGGCAGGGAGAAGGCAGGGTCTGGGGCCAGGGGGCTCTGATGGAGAGGAGCAGCTGATTCCATGCATCACATGGAGTTTGCTTCAACCCCTCTCGAGGAGTATCCCCCTAACAAGACCACACCTATCACCTTTTATGGGACATGGCCCTACCCATCACCTTTTATGGGACATGGCCCTACCCATCACCTTTTATGGAACATGACCCCACCCATCACCTTTTATGGGACATGACCCTACCCATCACCTTTTATGGGACTACCCATCACCTTTTATGGACATGACCCCACCCATCACCTTTTATGAGACATGACCTCACCCATCACCTTCCATGAAACATGCACTGCCTATTGCCTGTTAAAGGCTGACAGCTGATAGCCATCAAAAAGATTATGTAAAAAAATGATGTAACCCAAATAAGATGCTGCCTGGGATGTATTCCAGTCCCCCAGCACCCCATTCACAATACGGGCTGGCATCACAAAATAAACTTCATGCAGTGCCGGCATACCTTTTTATTATAGAAATAATACATTTAATGTGTATCCTAAGACTTTAGGTCTTAATAAAAAAAAAAAAACTTCAAATAATGAAAATCCAGACTGCAGAGATTATTACATTAAGGATTAAATATATGTGTATCAATATATCTCTATATCTCCCTGTCTATTCTTATGTATCTATGTATATATTCATTATATTGTGTTTCCCAGTGTCAGTGGGCTCCACCAGTATAAGGCTTCTTGGTCTTTTTTAATCATAGAACTATCTATTAAAAGACTGGAGATAAAGGTTAAAGCCTGGTAATGGAAATCTGTTTGGAGAAGTGTGGACTTATTGAGCTTAATAAACTATAACTGATTTAATCTCAGCCTTATCAGCCATAGATTGCAACCTTTTCCTCCTTAATTGGTTATTTTGTAATCCTGATTCCCAACAGTACTGCCGAGTCAGAGTCTCTCACTCGCTCTTCCTCTCTCCCATTCCCTCTCTCTCGCTCTCCCTCTCTCCCATTCCCTCTTGCTCGCCCTCCCTCTCTCCCATTCCCTCTCTCTCGCTTTCCCTCTCTCCCATTCCCCCTCGCTCGCCCTCCCTCTCTCCCATTCCCCCTCGCTCGCTCTCCCTCTCTCCCATTCCCTCTCGCTCGCTCTCCCTCTCTCTCATTCCCTCTCTCTCGCTCTCCCTCTCTCTCATTCCCTCTCTCTCGCTCTCCCTCTCTCCCATTCCCTCTCGCTCGCCCTCCCTCTCTCCCATTCCCTCTCACTCGCCCTCCCTCTCTCTCACTCCCTCTCGCTCGCTCTCCCTCTTGCCCATTCCCCCTTGCTCGCTCTTTCTCTCTCTCCCCAGAGAGGGTGCAGAAAATCGCTTCGAAACGGCCGTCATTGCGCCTCTGAAGTCACCATCTGGCCAGTAGACAGAAGTGCGGAACAAAACCGGCAGGCTGCAGAGAGTCTGGGAAGCAATCATTAGTGGATTCGCACAATGCACTGTGACAAATTTGTAACAGAGCGTTTTATCCTGAACTTCAGAATATCTCTCCCGCGTCTGGCCCGGCGCGGTCCCACAGTTGGCGAAGGGAATCACAGAATTTCTCAGCACGCTTGTTCCGGATTACGTTCCGTCAACTGAATTTAGTCTCTGGTGGCCTTAGACTCCCTAACAAATCTAAACCAGCAACACAACATATTCAGTAAGCTAATAAACAGCACTGCTGACATATATTTACACCTAAGAAAGCTGATAAATGCCCAGTCATGGTTATTCTTTATACGTCCGCTGAATGATAGTGGATAGTTAAAGGTCAAATTTAGGCAACAACCTTAATTTCAATCTAATCTGAGAAGAGAAGCTCTCTAGCAACAGGAAAAACGAAATAAAGGAAAACCACCAGCCACAACCATGGATATTATACTTTCCTGATATTCAGTAAATTGTACTATACTCAAAACATGATTCAAGCTAGTCTTGAATCAAAGATGAAGACTGGAAGTGCAAATTTAAACAAAGCCAAGAAGTGTTCCTTTGTGAAAATGAAGATATTCATTTTCACACATGAACTCTAGACACTGTCCGGAGGATCAGGTCTGCACATTTTCTGGAGTTGCCCTTTCACAGCACAAATGGAGATTGTCTGTGTCAGATGCGTTCACACCTAGTAGAAATACTCCAGTTGGTTTAGACCAGGGGTGCTCAATCTTACCCAGAAAGGGCCGCTGTGCGTGCGGGTTTTCGCTGCAACTTGCTAATTAGGTTACTAATTAGAGGACTGATTGGCTGAAGAGTCCTCACACCTGGGTTTGAACAGCTCATCTAAAGGTTATCCCAAAAACCTGCATACACACCAGGCCTTTGCGGATAAGATTGGGCACCCCTGGTTTGGACGAAGGGTGGCACTTAGGTGGAACACGGAGGTGGCAGGACGCTGCGTAAATCACTGTTTTGTTTGCTGTTCAGCTGCCCCTGATTTTGGGTTACACTGCGGTCACGTAGTCAGTGTGTATTCTGAGCACAGCTGAGTTGCTATTCCTTGAATCTGTTGACTGATTTTGGCGGTGGCCCTTACCAACAGAAACTTCTGGCTGTTTATATTCTTTTTGCTTTAGTTGCATGATAAAAATATCATAGAAATGCCAATGTCATTGGATTCTCTGTTCACACACGGGGGTCAACTGGAAGTTACCTGGACACTGTACTAGGGAACTAGTAGGATAAAGCCCGTTTAAAATCTGGGACGACCGATTTGGACATCTGTGCTCACTCACACAGCACCCCTAGGTAATGTCTAGAAAAGTTTTGGGTGGTACTGCATGTCTGAAAGAGGCTTAGGAGTCATCAAGTCTTCAGCTTTAAAAACGAAGTCAGCAAGTGTACACTTAAACAAAGCTAACAAAGTCTTCAGAAATGAAGTCAGCACCAAACTAGTTGTCACGAGAGCATGCATATCCCGGGTGGTTGGCTGTTTTTTATTTATTTTTTTTTGGGAAATTACACATTCAAGCATTTCATCGCTTGTTACGGTTCATCCTTGCTTGGCGGCGTAGGTCTGACAGAACTGTTTATCAGTTGACTGGAATATTATCAGTCGCTCAGAAGTTAAAAGTAATTATACGTCGGCTCTTTGCTGACAGGAATATTTCGCTAAACCTCGGAAAAGTCACATTCTCATATCTGCATAAGACTGCGGCCGGGGATTTGTGGAAGTTGGTATGCGGAACGGAGTGTGGAACGGCGCTTCAATACAAACCCGTCGTTTTATTTAAATATTAAACGTTCTTTCACAAAGAGAGAGGAGGGTAGGATAGGTTTGTTATCTAGGCAACTAAAAAGAAAAAAAAAACGTTCCATTATTTTTAATTGGACTTTCTGCCAGTTGTTTGAGTGGGAAAAGTGCACTGAGCTGTCCCAAAAAGACAAACAGGCCCGGTATTCGGAGAGAAGCGAAAAAATCAGACGTGAGCGGACGGCCCCCCCCCACGTATTCTGCTCTCCGAGGTGTCCTGATATATATTTGGACCACAGACATGCAAATGCAGCAATTTGATGACTTTTAAACCTCTTTGGTCATCAAGTATAAGCTCTATATATGGTTTGAATATGCATTTTTTTCCGTAGCACATACTTTCTCTAACAGAGTGGGTCGAGAAACATGTCTGCTTTTTCACAGACGGGAATGAAAAGGTTTGACCGCCGAAGACCTCTCCCTTCGCTGAGCCAATATAAAAATAATCTGGAGGCATGGGGGTGTTTCCATGGGGTACTTTTAGAATGTCATGTGGAAACTTCAAGGCACATCCCACCATCTCTCCGGCTCAGAGTTATTGGGGGACCCTTCAGGTTGTCATGCCAGAAATGATAGACGTGATCGATCGTACCATCCCTCTCTGAAAGGGGGGATTAATGTCTCTGAGCGGTGCATAGAGGTCCTACACAGCAGCTCCACAAAACGTGATAGGCACCCGAGGCAAGAAAGATAGACCTAGCCGGTCTCCTGTTTATTCCTGATGGCTTCTGGCCTCTTGTTATACCGACGTCATGTGGGTCGTCATGTGGGTCGTCATGTGGGTCGTCATGTGGGTCATTCGTGGTGGAGGAGGGCGGTATGAGTTAGCAAGACAAACACACGTGTTTGCAGAGATTTCAGGACGCATCTTGCTAGTTAGTTCGGGGCAGATCCCGTTACAGGGCAAGCTCTCTTAAACCGCTTGTAGGTGATGGCATCTCTGCTGCCCTAACATTCAATTGAATAACAGCCTGGGATCGATCGGAATATAAACGCACCTTAATAGGGATCTGGAGCCGGGTTCTTTGACACCCCGCTTATGAAATAAAGATGTGCTGATTTTTCAATAAAGTTACTAGATGAGCTGACAATATGCTCCCAGTCCTCCGGGCTGACAAATAATAAGGAGGGGGGGCAACGAGGGGGCCTGACGGACGACACGATCAGTCAATTCATTCAGCTCCTTTGTGTACCTCCAGAAACTGGCTAAGACAGACACTGCCCCCTAAAGTAATTAGACACATCCATCTTGTCCTGTCAGCTTGCCGTCAGGAAAGAGGAACCGTCTTTTAATTTAGCGGGCGCGCTAACAGCTCGGTGCCGGACGCCGCGGGAGGGGGAACTCGCTTTCCGGCTTACAGTGAGAGCATTAAACTCCCATCAGACGGCTCAAATTCACAAATAAATGGATCATATCTGAGACTCCCGGCAGGTCCGCGGGGACCTCGGTCGCCGTGTTTAGTGCCGGGGGGTGGAAGGTTGGGTGGGGGAGGATTTGATCGATCGGCTGATTGCACAAGAGCTGCTCCTACGTGGTGGAGGGGAAGCCCCAGTGCAAACCGGCCCACGAAAGCTGGGCATGCAAAAACAAAATTATTATTTTATTTCCCCGCAGATGGGCGCAAGCCGGATGCCCACATTTCAGCTCACCGGGGGTCAAACGTTAAACGACACGTGACGTCTTTAGTGGTTACTATGGCGACGCTAAGCAAACCGACCCGAACATGCATTTGGCTTGGCCTACGACCCCGGTTAATGGTGACCTTTGAGAGGAGGAGAGTAGAGGTAATCATGTAGCCTATAACTTCTCCATTTGGGGTCTTTTCACAGATAACATAACCTTACAGATAACCTTGTCCCCGCTCTCATGGCTAAGGCAGCTTCCTGAAAGCATGGAAGAGCCCCCTGGAATGGGGCACCCATTCCATCTCTCCAAATCCATGTCATTGTAAGACATTGGCGTAGACTCAACTAATCACTCCATCATTACCTGATCTTTGATACCAAAAAACAAGTCAACAGATGATACTATATTACTGCTGGACGTTCCTGTTTTTGTTTAACATCTGGCCCATGGCATTCTTCAGTTGATTGGTGAGGGCTTTTTCCAGGCTAAAATGCCTTATACTGATCACGACCCTATAGGTATACCCATGCTTGCTGGTAGACGGGCCTCTTGAAAAAGTCAAGTCCTTTACCTGGATCACAACAAAGTTCCTCATCATGCTTGTCACTAATAAAAACTGCTGACTGAACAGAGCGGCATCAAAGCCAATGGATTTGAAGCTAAATTTTGCATGACGCACGACCGGCTAGGCAGCCGCCACGTACGGCAATCAATTACAGCGAGGATTAAGGGCACGCAATCGGGAGATGGGACAAGATAATGTGGGAAGATATATTTGGAAGGCGGGCGATTAAACGGGGCCGCTGACAGCCTCCGAAGACGGAGGCGGGGACGTGTAGACACGATAATTATCAATGATAAACACGGCCCGTTCTCCATCTTTCCGGGCCTCCCCCGGCCCGGCTGTTATGGGCAGAGTGGCAATTTGTTCTGCGGCCTCTGAGAGAGGCTGTCGGGGAGTCGTCCCAGCGGCGCGGCTCCTGTCTCTCTCTCAGAGAACCGGAGAGACCCCTCGGGGCATAAAATTACCGAATTTGCCGGGTGATTTATGATCCTCCCTGCCGAGCGCCTTCGGAGCACACGGGAGCCACTTGCCTCCACCGGACAGCCCTGCTTCAAAGCCCCCCACCCCGCTGTAGACAAAAGGAGGACGGTGGGGGGCCCCCCCCCCCCCCCCCGCCCGGCGGCGCGGGGCCGGGGCGGGGCCGGCCGGGGCGTGCCCCCCCCCTGGTTTTTTTCCGTTCTGGGGGGTTTCAACTCGGTGTGGTATTGGGGGTGGGTGGGGGGGGGGGGGGGATCAGGGTGTCACAAAAAATGTCTTTAAAACTACTAATTTGGGGCTAATTTGGGATAGGGTCTTTGTGAAGCTAATTTCACTGTGAAATGTTTAGGTGTGTTTGGGGGATTGAGTTTGATGGTCTCAGGAGGGAAGTGGACGGCAGGCGGAGGGCGGCTGGATTCTCTGAGTCCGTCTCTTTGCATCCCCAGGTCCTCAGCAGACTGGTCTCCAGCTTCCCATTGTCCTTTCCACTGCTACTTAATAAAATTTTTATATGTTTTGTTCCTCCCAGAGTATGCAGCAGACAATGCAATCTTAATTTATGCCGAGTTCTTGACCAAGTCAAGTTAAAAATAAAGACTGTTGCTGGAATATTCCTGTGGTGTTTTTCAAGGGATCATCATTGGGTGGCGCTATTGTGCTGCTAACGAATGACTTGTAATGCACTTGCGGACTGAGATGGTCAGTCTGGTTTCCTAGAGTCCCTTCAGATAAGAAAATGGTGGCTAGCAAGGAGCAGATTCTTTTCCCAGAGTGATGCAATTAAGCATTTCGCCATCATACTGATGTGATTTATATGACTTCGCTTCAGTTTATTCCCTCGTGGTTAATTGACAGTCCCTTCCACGATTACCTCCCCCTTTCACAGGGGCTACACGGTTAAATATCAACCTGTCATCTGCTGGGCAATAGCTGCGTCGTTTGCTTCTGGTGACTTGAAAATGACACACTTTTAGTTGAGAAATTGAATTCATGTCTTGGACCTTCACTGGAAATGGTACTCTGACATCAACGAAAATGGTCTTACCTTAACAACTAAGAAGTTGGGTAGTTGATCTTGGTAAACCGGTTCTTATTTCCAAGGTGCAGATAAAAGCTGATTCGGTTGGTCCACTGTTTTCATTACGCGGCTCATCATGCAGCTTTAGCCGGATACCACCTACCAGCCGCCCCTTCATGCACTGGTCCGGGATCCTAGTTTTTCCGCTTGAAAGCGGAGTTTGCAGCCTTTCAGGCCGGGGGGCACGGAGACAGGGATCCGGACGCAGCCTCTGACCCCGCAGATGGAAACGCACGCTGGATATTCGCCGGGGGAAAGCCGTTGGTTCCGCCCTGCACACACATGCCCTTATTTCACTCGGTGAATATGCCGGATGGCACAGGCTGCGGATACCTGTTAATCCGCCCAACCACCCGTTTAAAATAACAGCTTATCCGATTATCCGCGATGATCCGAAGGCTGTCACGGGAAGCCGAGGGCACGGGCTCGGCGCCTTGTGGATGGGGCACCATTCCATCACAGTCAAACCGAGGACATGTTTAAAGTTTTAAAATGTCTTTCTTTACTGGGGTATACATTTTACTCTGGATTACGAAATTGAAATGCACTGTTTCCCCAGTTACTCCGTTGGCTTTTCCTAAGAGTCAACAAGATTTTAAAACCTTACGCAGTAGCCTAACATCATTATACAT
>JAODKN010000045.1:5492971-5510200 GCA_026774425.1 Petrocephalus zakoni
CCCCCCCCCCCCCCCCCCCCGCCCCTAATTTTTATAAGTGTACTACATATATTATATTATATACTGCATTAGTACCTTTATGCTAGCTAGCTAACTACAATAGCGTTAGCTAGCTAGCGTAAAGGTGGAGGTGCTGTTGGCACGTGTGCCATAAGGAGTGTCAGGGCCTACACAAGGTCTGAAATGGTGTTATTTTAAGTAGCTAGCTAGCGTAAAGGTGGATGTGTCATTGGCACGTGTGCCATAAGGAGTGTCAGGGCCTACACAAGGTCTGAAATGGTGTTTTTTTAGTTAGCTAGCTAAAGGTGGAGGTGTTGGACGTGTGCATGTCTAATGAAACGGTATGTTCCAATGGAAAATGGCAAAGCTGATAAGGAAACGAGCGTCCCGGATACAGACACAGACAAAAGGTGTACGTGGACTCACCTCACAGATCAGTGATGGACGAAACAGGAACAGGCAAGACTCGACCAAGCTGAACGTAAATACATTTCTGATAATTAAAAAGTAGGAAGTACAGTAGAGGGGAAAAAAAAACAACAAAATTGGAATTAAACTGCCAGCAGTATTAAAGACCTTCTTTGGTGTACAGTCAGGAGTTGGGTTATGCCCCCCTGTGACCCAAGTAAAAAAAACAAAACAAAACAAAGCGAGAAAAACAGCGCGAGGAAATGAGCTGCGGGTTAGGATTGTGATGAGGGCGTCACCATGGAGTCCAAGCCCCATGCCGAAGACGTTTTGTACACAGCTTTCTCTAATCACGGGCCCCCAGGATGTGGCGCGGCCCACTGGGCTATGTCTGTCTCTGTCAACAAGCACACCTCAATGGAGAGTAATTGGCTGTGGTACGAGAGCGAGATACAGAGTGTAGGACGCACCCCGGTGCAGCTTGCGGGGAGCGGGTGCCATCTAAACGGACGTGGTCAGGGACCAAATGCCTCACAATAACAAAAGGGATGCGAGAAAATTGGCATGTCTTTAAGCAACAGCAGAGCCCGCGTAGACATCCTGTGAGAATGCAGGAAATATTATTAGGCTCTCTTGAGGGGAGAAAAGCCCATTGGTTATCGTTATTTGTTAATCTGCCACTCAGCGAGGCCGTAATTAATCAGAGAAATCAGCTCCAATAATAATTAGACTCTGGAAGGAAGGGTTTGGATTGGATTATGATATTGGGCCCTGGACGCAGGAGGCTGTAAACGTCAGGCAGAAATAGCACCACTTCAGTCATTTGTTCCTGAAAATTATTGTTGTTTCTTTTCAGGTAAGAATTATGTTTATCAAGTGAGCTCATAATAACAGGTTGATTCTTTCACTAGAGACGCGAATATATAATTTTTCCTGGACATTTCGCCTCTTTACTTCTAAATGGGAAAAGAATTATTAATACACATTTTGCTCTGTCTGAAATGTCCTTCTTTAAATGATTAATAGTAGGAGACATGGTTCCAGTTACTTTTATCAAAGATACGGCAGTGTGGATTTTTGTCACATATGCACGGGTGTTTTACAGTTGAGCTTCAGGATATCAGACAGGTCGGTCACTGGGACCCTCTAAAGATTTGCACCAACAACCTTCTGGTTATGAACCTAAACACAGTTCTGCCGAGTTTTACTTCCCAACACATAAATTCTCAAACACCAATTTTTGCAGTATATCTGATTGTTTTTTCATTTAGCATAATATACATACATTCTTTTTAAATATTGTGTGCACTAACTGAATAGTGTTATAAGATCCCCCATTAAATTTGTAGAGAATTATATGAATCCAAGATTTATGCAGATATGTATAGATAAAATTTTGAATATTGCAAATAAATAGGCAGCCAACATCCTCCATGTAGCAAGTGGAATAGAACAGATGAATATATGGGAATATGCCGGCATCATTTAGTCATTAAAATGTAAAAATTATGGTTCGGTACAGGTTGTCTCCATGGCATTTTGTTAATATATATATTCATTAGAGCACAGTGACTTCACAATGTGTAAGATATATTAGTGGTGGATGAAAATTTCTTGGGAATTTCACATGGGCTGCATGGGAGAATGAAGAGAGCCACAATTTCACATGCAAACCGGCGTGATTATCGCCGTTTCATTTTCATATTTTCTTGTTCACACGTTTTGATAACCTGTGCGAATCCACCTTGATAAATAGCTAGCGAGCGGAATCGGAAGTGTAAGAAGTTCATTTAAATCCGCGGGCACTGGGATCCTCTCCCATCGGTGCAGGCCGCTCCCACTGACCCTTCGGGGGGTGGGAGGGTGATGGTGGGTGGGCTAGAGATTCCCGCCCAGAACGACGCTTACGGTTGGGGGGGTTGGCGTGGCGATGCACTCATGAATAAAACAATGGTGATTTTTTCCTTTATTGTGGATGACTCTGCGGAGTCTCACATAAATATTATTGTGCATAAAATATGTAGAGAGAGAGACAGAGAGAGAGATTAGCTGATGTCCTCCACGTGACGACTGCGGATTTTTACGTGCAGATACCCTGTGCTCCCTCAGCCCTGACCGTAATTTTATTAGGCCTTTTCTTCCTGCTTATGCGTTTTACGGGTCTCCGTACCGTCAGCCCGTTTCCCGGATTTTCGGCACGGCTTCCCCTGGCTCAGCGAAGCGGCGCTGCCCCCCCCTCCCCCTCCCCGTGAAGGACGGCTGCGGTAACGTACGGGGTTCGGCTAGCACCTCCCTGGCCCTAAGCGCGTTTCTTGGTAATTGGCTTCCAGTCTAATGATATGGAACAAATCCAAATAAGGGAGGGGGGGGGAGGTTTAAAAAAAATAAAATACAAAAACATCAGTCTGGCCTGCTTACAATTTCATGTGAAGACCTATAAGCCTGGGAAAAGATGGAAAAAACGAAAACAATACGAAAAACAAAAATATCGTTTGGTGAATCCGACGAAAATGACAAAACAACAACCATCCGACGGCAAACGTAAGGATTGATCGCGAATAATTATCGGCTGTTTCCGATAAACCTGACTCCCCTATGGCGCGTGGTGCAAGCCACCGGCAATGGAGACTTCAGGAGGCAGGACGCACAGCCATCTCTCACGTTAGCTAAAAAAGATGTCGACATGCATTATTACCGTTTTTACGCCTCATAAAGGGGCCTTCGCTCGGAGCTCCGTTAAATGCGGTAAAGGTGCTAAAAGCAGGCAGCCGGTAGCAGCCGCCGCCCGGCTTCCGCGTTCATGCATATCCGCCTTTTCGGGCAATCGGGGGAAAGCAGGCCCGCAGCGCCTAATCCCGTTTTTATCCGCGCCGCCCCGCGTATCGCACTCTCAATTTCATTCCACCGCTACTTTTGTGCTCTTTCTATTTGATCCAGGTTTAAAATTCAAACACCATTCAAGGGCATTTCAACCGGTTTTCCATGCTACAGAGAGCCTGCGTCCGCGAGGTAGATTCTGGAATGCCGAGAAATCATTTTCAGGCCAAAATAGATGGAAGAGAGGCTCCAACATCCGCCTATTTATCGCAGTGAAGATTTAACATGAAAACAAGGACATTTAGCCGCCAAACAGAGTGGCACAGACTCCCGTTTGGGATCTCGGGTTTCCGCCGCCTTCGTATTCGGATTATATTTTCCTCTGCCAGGTTAGACTAGAGACTGTTTTTGGTATGAAGCCACAGTTTTCAGTCATCAGGAGTGACTTTCGTAGGAGAGGAGTTCTGAGCCTTAACGAGGGGAATGAATTAATGAGGAAGTGAATAAACTTCTGTCAAAATCATTCCTTCCAATATAAAACAATAGAGAATTTATAAAGAGCAAGATTAAACATTTACACAGCAGATTCATTTCTGACAATAAAGCAACCTCACTGAAAGATTATTGCATGGCATTTTTACATTTTAAAATTATTATAATTATTTATTAATGGTGCAGTTATATTGATCATTTACATGTGATATATTTGAATTTAGTAGAACTCTCTAATAAAGGTAGTGGTTTTATTTGAAATCAGACCTTATAAATTAGACATGAAGTGTTGACATTAAAATGAGATATAAAATGAGCAGATATTTAAGTCCAGGAAAATGAAATTGGTTTAAATAAAATGGTAGAAGTGAGAATTCTACACATGTTGTACATGGAGTGTTGAATGATGGGGTTACACCTGCCTACTGTACTTGACATAAACAGGCCACACCACTAGGAGGCGCTAAGCGAGGGATGAGTTTGCAGGAAGGTGTGGGGCTACAGGGACTTTGCCGCTCTTTTTCATTACAGAGGGTGAAGCCACAGTTCTGTACTCCTTACTGTCCAGGGGGTAGTTTCCTCTGGAATTTCTCCCGTCGGAGGGTGAGTCTGTGGCTAACAACCCACTCATTGTGTGCCAGTAGTGTGGGGGGGGGGCGGGGAGAAAGGGCTCTTCCATAGTCAAGATCATCAGTGGGTTTCCATCACGAGGAAGAATCCTGTTCCCAAGCGGGCAGAAGCACCAGATGAAACGTTGGGCTCACGGCTGGAGGAATTTCCCACAAATCTTTGAGCTTATTCTGGGAGCCTCGATAAACCAGATGTTTGAAATGTCAACTGAAAAGCCACTGTATTAGCTGTGGTGCAGAGCGGCCGGGCCGTGAAGCGAGGCGGCCTCTGAGCCTCACGCTCTCCTTGGGATCCCCTCACTGTATCGCTGCGGTTACGCGTGATGCGAGCCAGGTTTGCGAGGACTCCTGAGATCCATCTGCCTCAGCGTGAGATTAAAAATGGCATGATACTGCTAACCCTTTGGCAGACTTGTCTGTGATTACACTACAGTGCGGGGGAAGCATTTTGACACCAAACATCATGACAAAGGAAGCGCAGCACAGTGGAGTAAGAACATCAAGATCTGTAGCCTTGATGAAGCTACAGGCCCACATAAGAGAAAGAAAATGAATTGCTTAGAGCACTGTATGTGAGGAGGGGTGCAAGCAGCCACATGGCTTTAGGGCAGAGGGTTCAAATCCCCACTCTGCGTGTATCAGTTACAGGGGGGTATCAGTCAGGTAAATGTTGTCGACTGGGAGGGGGCAATAGTTTAAGGGGGCCCCCTTATCTGAATGAGGGGGTTTACCCACCCCGCCCCCCATGGAACTGACTGGTTATTGAACGGATTTTAATTTCAGCAAATAACCCCGGCTATATGTCCCTCCATTTCTGCTAGCTTAAGGCTCCCGCCCATAGCTCTGACACTCATGAAACACATCATAGTAAAAGTGCACAGATTAACGAGCAAATAGATTCCAAATTCAATTCGTAATCATCCCCAGGCTCCCTTATGCATCCTGCGATAGACCGGCAGGGCGTGTCTGATGCTGACTGGTACAGGTTCCGAGCCACACCCCGACCCTGCCCAGGAGAAGACGTTAAAAGGCAGCTGGAGAGACTATATGTGGGAGTGTCCTGGGTCAAGAAGGAACACAGGGATTGGCTAGAAACAAGAAACATTACTTTTCTGCTCTCTTTCTGTATTCTTTCTGCTTTTAAAGCATAAGTGGGAGGGGTTATGATCAGCAGAACTCCAGAAGTTCCCTGAAATGTATGGGAAATCAGTTGGCACAGAATAAAGGAGATTGAAATGACCTCCGTTGTAGAGGGTGAAGAGAGAAGGGAAGCTGTGACTGCAGGAGACAGAATGGGTGCAGAACGCTCTGTTATATGCGTTACTAAGGCCCAAAGCAAACGGAGAACTCAGCTGTAGCAACATCAGAGATGAGGGGCAGATGGAGTCCCTGGCCCATCACACTACGACAATATAAACAGGTGAAACTGATTAAATACATTCCTTGTGGATTGCCCCCCTAAAAACAAATCAGGTATTGACTGAAAGCCTTCTCAAAGACTCTCCTTATCAACAGACCAATGTCACCCCACAAAGGGGCTGGAAGACGGATAGATGGATGTTTATAATATTGTTCAAACAGAATTTTAACCCGTAACTGAATCAACAGTTTTCGGAAAAGTTTTCTGGGAATTGCGTGTCAGTATTCATATTAGCTACCAAAATAGCTACTGCTAAACTGATCAGATTTATTAATATAATTAGTCATATATGGGATATGTAAAATGTAAGACACTCCAATTAAGACAGTATTCAAGTCTCTAGGTGTGACTTTAGGATTGTTGAAAGTTATTTCTGAAAGTGGACTATTCTTCTGAGTGAAGCTCCTACACAAAAGTAAGTTTTGAGAAAGGTGCGGGCATCTTGGAATTAAACACTTTAAGAACCAACCTGGACGGTATTCCACGCACGTCCTTCAGAACATATCGGCAAGCTGCAAAATTAATGAGCCAAAATATAATCCTGTAAATGAAAATACAAACGCAGATGTTGAGTGGTGTCTCCGCACGCCCACTTACGAACGCCCTCGTCGCCGTTCGGACTGTAGGGTGCACCTGTGCGCTTCTGCATATTTCCTGCGTGATTACCGCCTTCCCCTTGTTGAGTTGTATCACTTGTAGCGCTCTTGCCGATGGAAGCCAGACATACCTCTTCCTCAAACGTCTCTCATTCTCCGCCAAGCCGAGTGGGCAGGACGCCACCGTGGATTGAGGAAAGATTAAGAGACGGGCGTGCATGTGATATGCAATTATATCCCCATTTTTTTATTGGCGTATGCTGAAATGAGTACGTAGGATTCGCTACTTCGACTTTTCAATGACCCCCATGTTGGAGTTCTCATTGGACATCAGGGACATTCTTCCCTACACCTGCTCAAACCAACGAACGCAGCAACTTTTGTCGCTCAAGGCAACAGCATTCGATTTCATAACCAAGACAAGGAGCCAGCTGGCAACAGGCAATTACTACAGGTACAGATTAAATTTCATATTTTAATTTGACCGAATTATATAAATACTAATTTGTTTAAATATAATGATAATAAAAACCAGCACTGGTTCGCATTCAAACTGGAAGCAATTCTAGTTTGGCTCGTCCTAGAGATGTAAGAACCATACATCATTAAATGGACGAATAAATAAATACATAAACAGAAAATGCAGTTATATAACTTGCCTGTTAATTTTCTGTCCATCCACCTGGTTTGGCAGAGGTTTGGGAACTCATTATTTGTGGAAATTATAAATCAACAATGATGTTAGGATAGGAGCTCCTGGATTTTAAATGTACACTCTGAAAACTGTAATATTAAGGTGGCTTTAAGTAAGCACTCCGGTTTTGCTCGCCCAGATTGGGAATACAGGCACAGGTCTGGCTGGGAACATGAGCTTCAGGAATATGAGGCTCAAAAATAAAACCAACATACCCAGCAGTTCCTATTTCTCCCAGGCATGTCGTTCAGCCATGAGACGTCATCTGCAGCTGACCTCTGAAGAGACATTACATCTATCATAAACAATTAATGTCGTGCCAACCCTGCTTCCTTATCCAACTTTAGGATCTCTAAGCACCTACAAATTCCTCTCACCGGGCAACCGCAAAGAAGCCATTTTCACTTCAGGCCTCAGTCTACCCTACATCTAGTCACCGAGCATAGTTCAGTTAACTCATTTTCTGGAAAGGGTAAGGGCTTCTTAAGAACATTGTGGATCGAGAAGGGTACTTTCATTGTGGATACAGCCTTCAGTGGAGATGACGTTCATGTTCTGTCACTTTTTTGGTTACACGGTGCCATAAGGTTGGCAGAGGGTGGACTCGTGATTGAACGCTTGGACACAGTTGTCGGTACGGTTAGCCAAAGAAGCTAAATGCGTACAGTCATTCATGTTTCGATTTACAGTTGCTCTTGATTGTTTTGCTATGGGTTTACTGTTCCGTTTCATAACTAAGTTAGAAAGGGGAATATACCATCACTTTCCAATGAGCATGTGACAACTTTTTAAAGATTGTGAATTTTTACTATAGATGGAATATGCCTGTTCTCCTCTGTCACTGATAGTATTTGCTATCTAACTGACCAATGAAAATATGTTTTATTAAGTCATCTGTTTAACCCATATTTGTGTCTGTGCTAGATAACATTTGAATTCACTATGGTCGTAAGTACATTTAGAACATTAAAACGTCTATTTGTGGTGCTAAGGGTGTCTTATTATGTTGCTTTACATTTATTTCGTAAAGCAGTTCCTGAGATGTGTTTTTTTTGCACGCTTCGAAAATAGTGGATGTTTGGATATACGTGATTTTCATCGGCTAGCAACAATATGTAAATACATCAAATTGAGTCCCCCCCCCGCCCACACCCACTGTCTGTCCTCGTAAATCGGACTCGTTCCTCGCTCCAGATGTTTTTCTAGCACTCTTCCAGGTCAGAACCCCAAAGGTCAGCAGGGGGCACTGGGTTCAGGGCTGTGGAAGTTCCCCATGGGGATGGGGGTTGGGGGAGGTCTGTCTGAGGGTGCAACAGGTTGCTTTTTGGTAACAACTGCCATTTTCGGGGGGGGGGGGGAATCGAAGCGCAAACAGACTGGATTTTCCTGTGCTTTGGTACCTCCATGATCCGAGTTTCGGGATGTGCGTAGAGACAGCACAAGGAAAGAGTAACTTAACGCCAGCCAAACATGGCGGCCTCTGTCCACAAATGAGCAAGGCCTACCTTCATCAGAAAAGCACTGGGACTTTGAAGCTGCAGTTTCAGCAACCATGCAGCGAGCGCTTTTGTTTTCTAGGTTCGGCGTCGGCTTCCTGTGAGTCTCTGTCGTTCTGTGTAGGGAAGGTAGGTAGGAACAAGCTTTAATCAGAGTACCCAGCAGTACGCCTGCTGTGCTCTGGCGCCACACAACAGCATAATGCCCAAAAGTGCAGGGAAAGGCATGCCGTGACCCAAGCAGAGAGTGGGGAGTGTGCTAATGGAAACAAGGTCAGACTCCATGTTTAAGTCATATCATTAAGTATGGCGTACTCATAGTTGCAGTTTGTGCTATTATGGGGTTTCGTATTTTTTGTATTTATGTTAGGTGTCCTTAATACCTAGAAACACTAATGGGTTATACCACAAAGCCCAGGAGACCCAAAATAAAAAGGTTTAATGCCATTAAATTTTAAAAAATATGTCTGTATTATAATGTGTTTATGGTCTTCCCTAACACACTAATTACAATTTATATGAGTTAGCAAATTTCAGAAATTGTGATTTTAGGGTGGGTATAGCTCAGTGAATTATCTGTGGCCAGGTCCAGAAGCTCGTGGGTTCTAAGCCAGCAGAGTGATCACATGATTCTTGGGTCTTTGCCCAAGGCCCTAAACCCCAAGCGCTGCAGGAGCACTGGATGAAATTAAATTATTGCTGGCTGATCCAGAACTTCAAACCTTCATTACTTGAAGGTTGCTTTGGACAAAAGTATCCACTAAATATAAATGTATGAAAAAGCAAGTTGGTTATCACTGTACCCTACCTATAGAAGGATTTGACGTCTATCGATATTTACTTAAATTTAATAAACTTTGAACATTTTTTATGATTTGAAGAAGCGTTTCTTATTGGTGCACTTTTAGCTGCTAACAGTGGAAACGATATTTTAAGAATATTTCCTGTTGACGTGTGAATAATGTGCAGGTCATTAGCTTTTCCCATGACATTTAGAGGTTAATGTGCATCAGGTCATGGCTACGAAGTGATGGAGAGGCCTGGAGACGGATTCTGCCGTCTCATCACGTCTTGTTGACATGGATGATCGATATGCCTCTAAGTTCGGCTAGTCAAACCTAAACAGCGTCACGCATCAGTCATAGCACCGAATGCAAACAATGATGGCGCACTTCATAGGTTTACACCTCTATATTCTACAGCTCTCGATCATTTGCAATAAAAAAGACTGCATGTTCTATTGTGGTCCTTTACTGTAAACCTTTACGCACTTTTTCAACAAGCTTTTTCTCTCGTATGCCAAGGTAGTGTTTCCCAGTCCCGTCCTCGGGTACCCCCAGACGGTCCACATTTTTGTTCCCTCCCAGCTTTCTGCAACACAATCCACATTTTTGCTCCCTACCGTTTGCTGGGACGGAGCAAAAATGTGGACTGTCTTCGGGTCCCTGAAGACCGGGTTGGGAAACCCTGCAGTGAGGCAAGTGGAGCATTAGCTATTACATGAATGAGCCCTGTGAGCCTGGGACAGGTTTTACAACGTGCACTTTAACAGATCCTGTTTATCTCCAAGCGGCGCCGGACCGTTTTGTTGTCATTGATGTGTTAACACCCAGGCAGGTCATAAATCAGCCAGACAGAGTTACAGTGACTCCGGCCTTTGATCCGGGTTCACCGACCGGCCAGGAAGGGAAGAAGGAAGTGGAGATTTTTCACGGATTAGTGCCCGGTGCTGCCCTGTGAGCTGGCTCTAACGTTCCCAAAACAACTCTGTCCAATCAATCATGGCACTTGTCCTCTATTCAAGCATCCGCTCACCCTACTTGAGCAGAAGGGGTTCTTTATGCAAGTCACAATCCCTACAACAGAATCAGCTATGTTAAAATACCAGATTGACCAATTATGAAGTATTAAGGTCCTGACCCCCCCACCCCACCCAAACCTCGGCCCCCTTCATTCACTGCCCGTGGATATGTTATTCATCTCACTGATAAACAGTTACATCCAGCTGTGTGCTGATACAAACATAGCACAATTATAAGAAGGCATTTTATGTATTTAGCATTCGCAGAGCCAAGAAGATATTCCAAAATCCTTAGCGTTTACCGATATACATGCTAATAAATAATTTATGCAAATGGAAATAAAATCCAAAATGCATTAAATTCATAGTTAATCAAAAATATTTTAAAAACAATTTAAATGTAACAAAATGGAACAATTAAAATAAAACTAGCATGAAATTACTCGCATAGAGACAGCGTTTTGTTTCAGTGCAGATCTCGAATGCGTTGGGCTGTATTGCGCCACCATAGTCATTATTTTTGAACTTCTACTAACGAGTGTAAACTGTAAACAGTGTGGTCTAGAAGACCATTGATATAAAACGCATTGAAATACAAATGTTTATTTATTTATTATTTTTTTAATTTTGTGCTTCTTTAGTAATGTCATTGTTATGAGAGGCATTACTTACGCATGTAATGTGGCTATGCGTTACACATTACACACATCAGTAGCTCCAGCAAATAAAGAAATGAATACAATTTATAAACATTATTATTGTTATTATCATTAACAATAATAACGGCTCCCCGGCTCATGGTCTCCTCATGCAGTCCCTGCAGGTCGCTGCCAGGCAGGTTGGGTCGACCCGGAGGATACCCCGTCGGAGGATCTAGAGTGGGCTCCTCTGGGCCTCGCCCTAGTCCCACTCCATGGGCCCCTGCCTCAGCCGAGGTCCACATTGACCCGGTCCTAGGTCCTGGGGTGGTCTGTAGTGTCAACGGGGGCCCAAGAGAGACAAAGGGCTGGTAGGAGATTTTGGCAGGTGGCATCTGAGGGTGGCAAGTGGGAGTTCTCTGATGAGCCATGCCTGTTGCCTGTTGTCTCTCATTAGTCTTTGTATTTAAGTTGCTGTGTGTCTGGTCAGCCCCAGGCTGGTCATTGATGCTAGTCCTCTGGTTACGCGTGCCCCCACGTGTACTAGTCCCCCCGTTTTGACCCCTCGCAGTCTGGCGGCTTCCCCTGCTCCAGTTTTGTTCGATAAAACCCTGCATGTTTTCTTGATGCCTGCCTTTGGGTCCTTCGGTCTTCAGTCACAACAAAGATATTGTTTTGGAGACTATCAAGGTTTGTGAGGCATTACAAAGGACATATCACATAAAAATAAACTTTATTGGCCTCAAAGTCGCTGAGCTGGTGTGTGGTTCAGCTTGGTGCCAATGATCAGATGGCCAATGGTTCAAATCCCTGGGTTGGCAGTGATGTCATCATTGGGTGCTTGAGTAAGGCCCTTAAACCCCTAATTTCTCCATGACTTCTGTTTACTGCTACGTTACTGACAGGGGATTTAAGCTTCTTGGTGCCATTCCTTAATGTACGTGGCAAACTAGGCAAACAGCCTTACTTGTAGACTTGTGGTAACATAAGAGCCTTTTACTTACCTGTGCTGCTGCTGGTTTTAATGGTTCTTAATGGCTTACATTAGACGCATTCACTGCCATCTAAGGCTATAAGCATCCCCCACACCCTATTTCCCCAATCCATTTTTCCCCCCAGTTACCAGTGTACCGATTCTTGTTATTTCTAAGTATGCATTACTTTTCCGGAGGGAATATGCACACGCACTTTAAAAGCCATTTAATTTATTTCAAAACATGTCCCAGTTAAACCCTGTAACCCCATTTAGTCACTAACAGCTATGCAACTGCTATAGCTGGTTAATTACTCATTACAGGCTGTGCAAGCATGCAAAATGACTTTTAAAGCTCAAGTAGAGAAGCAGACGTTGGACTCACTCGGCAGCTTAGCGGGGGACGTCGGAAAGGGCCGACAGCCGACTGCCTGCTTGTAGGCAAGAGGGAGGCAGCGGGGAGCAGGACCTCAGAATCCCCAAAATATAGCCCCAGCCAAATATGGCGGCCTGCAGACTCAGTACTGCACCATCATATATCACATGGCTTGGAAATACTCTGGCCAGATGACCTTAATAATCATAAAAGTACTTTTTATTGTATGAAGTCCATGAGTTCTGTAAAATAAATGATCTCTAGGTCTAGGTGAGGTGGTCAGTGCAATACTTTACACTTGGTAAGTAAGCAAGTAAAAGCATGAACACAGTTATGACATATGCATGTTAGCATAATAATAATAATCTTCATCATCCATCATCATCGTTGTCGTCATGGCATTTGCCAAGTTTACCCACTGGTCTAAATGAACAATTACAATTAACATGTGATTTTGATACAGCTAACGCTAACAGGAATTGTATTTTGATACCAAACATTAATAAGCAAAAGACTTATTTTTTCTTTCAGTTCTTTTAAATGCTGATGCACAGGCCAAGCAGTTACAGAAAATGAATGGATGGAGTTTAGTTACAGTAATATGAGGGCCTATATTTTGGGCTTCGCCACCATTAAATCTGAGGGGGACGTGCCCCCCCCCACCTGCATTCAAAATGCTTCTGACGCCCATGGCCTATATTGACCTGTTCTTCCTGCTGTTACACTGCTTCCATTTGCATCTCCGTCCCACACCATCACTCCAAATATCACCTCGCATTCTTGCACATTCGAACCAGCCTTTCATAAATGCGCGTGAAGATCTTAATAAGGTCATTATATGAAATAATAAGGTTATTATAAGCGCGATCCTAAAGTCAGGGGAAAATCTTCCTTGAATACAGTACAATGTAATTATATACTGTAGGTACTACATTTCTTAGGTCCCCATATAATGTCATTTAGCTTATATGAGATTAGAATAAGTAAACGTTAATTCGAATGTATTTTGACATTTTCACACGTTTCTCCCCAAAACGCACAACGTTAGTTCCAGGGGAGAGAACCGGCGAGATTACAGTTTCTTTAATGTACACTTTCCTTCTGTTTAAGCGCCTAATCCAGCTTCATTTGTTCGTCGGATTCGCCACGCCGTGCATCTCATTCAGTACGTCCGCCGATTTGCATAAAACTGGCAGGCACTTATGTGATCCTTCCACGGGAAGCCACACGGATTGCCTGTGAATGATGAGATTTTAAATTGGAATACACTCGCAAAGAGAATGAACCCTTTAAAGTTCATTTATTTCATATAGATATGTTACTTAAAGGTATTGAAAGGTTTTTTTATTATTATTATTTGATTCGCCTATCGAATCTAACGATTTCTGCCTCTCAGGCGTTACCTGCATTCAGTTTTAAAGGGCTCCGGCGTGACTCGATCTGAATATAGAGAGTCATTACCTCTGTTCCCCTTACAGCAAATTGGGGGCTAAGTCCCTTCTCCAGATGAAATGAAGGCGCCCAGAGCGATCGCGTACACGGGAAATTGCATGCTTTTATTCAGGCCGCGCAGAGAAGTAATAAAATATAAATATCAATACAACGGTATATATCCTTTCCAGATATAACACGCTAAAAATAGCGGGGGGGTCATTATTGGGGGACACGTGTGAGGATAACTCGATTCCTGGACGGCCGATCGCCCGAGTATTATTTTGGAGACGGCGATTTAATCGTTTTGCACGTGTTTGTCATAAGGGAGGAACGGCCGGGGATGTCAGAATAAAAAGCGCCCTTATGGGTTAAATATTGCATTCTCATTTAATTATAGCGACGCAGTGCATGTGTACGGACGTGATTAAGCAGCAGGGATGAGGCGTCCCGGCCAGTGCGCTCCAAGTTGGCTTCCTGCTACTTTATGCTGTGTTTCTGCAATGCATTTGAATGTAAGTCATTATTTTATATATAAATGAGAAAACCCAGGGGATGGGCTGGAGGGGGGGCATGTCATTTGTTAATCCTGAGAAGAGGAAGAGGGTAGGTGAGGGCTGGAGTTAAAGACACCAAGCCCCCGCGGTCCACGCGAGGAGACCGATAAGGGTGTCAGACAAACAAATCGATACCGACAATAACAGCAAGTGGGTGCGAGAGGCGGCCCCAGCGCTACCACACCTGATAATTGCTTTCGTCTGTCAACAAACCGGTGCTGCCATCGTATACAATCTCCGCCCCCCCAAGGCGACAGGCGGTTATCCGTCTCAACTCACTGCGAGGGAAATATCATGTTTAACACCACAACAAACTGGAAATCAGTGCAGATCTGAGGGCGCGTCTATCTCCATTGTGCAGGAGCGAGGTTTTCAGAGAAGTCTGGAACGGGGTGGGGGGCCCGGGGCTGATCCGGGGGCGTTGCTCCTGAGGTGTTAACTAATCTCCAGTGGCCAGTCTGGGGGTAGCTCCCTCTAATTGCCCCCCCCCCCCTCCCCCCGCCCTGATTTCAGGATGGGGTGGGCGGGCCACTCTTTTTTGCTGCCCTGGCCTCCCTGGAGGACCCTCACCTTCATTATCGCTCTTTATTGTCAAAGCCTCGCCTGGCCAGCACCAGCCAGACAGGCCTTCATGCCGACCTGCCCTTCCTCATTCCTCCTTCCTCACCAGCCTCGGTTTTAATGACGAACCCCCAGCCAGACAGGCCTTCATGACGGCCTGCTCTTCCTCATTCCTCCTTCCTCACCAGCCTCGGTTTTAATGACGGACCCCCAGCCAAACAGGCCCGCCTTCATGACGGCCTGCTTTTCCTCATTCCTCCTTCCTCACCAGCCTCGGTTTTAATGACGGACCTCCAGCCGGACAGGCCCGCCTTCATGTTGACCTGCTCTTCCTCATTCCTCCTCTTTCACTGGCCTCGGTTTTAATGATGGACCCCCAGCCAGACAGGCCCGCCTTTATGCCGACCTGCTCTTCCTCATTCCTCCTCCTCCTTCACCGGGCTCAGTTTTAATGACGGACCTCCAGCCAGACAGGTCCGCCTTCATGACGGCCTGCTCTTCCTCATCCCTCCTCCTCCTTCACCAGGCTGGGTTTTAATGACGGACCCCCAGCCAGACAGGCCTGCCTTCATGTCGGCCTGCTCTTCCTTATTCCTCCTTCCTCACTGGCCTCGGTTTTAATGACAGACCCCCAGCCGGACAGGCCCGCCTTCATGACGGCCTGCTCTTCCTCATTCCTTCTCCTTCACCGGCCTCGGTTTTAATGACGGATCCCCAGCTGGACAGCCCCGCTTCATGACGGCCTGCTCTTCCTCATTCCTCCTCCTCCTTCACCAGGCTGGGTTTTATTACGGACCCCCAGCCAGACAGGTCTGCCTTCATGACGGCCTGCTCTTCCTCATCCCTCCTTCTTCTTCACTGGACTGGATTTTAATTACGGACCCCCAGCCAGACAGGCCTGCCTTTATGACGGCCTGCTCTTCCTCATCCCTCCTTCTCCTTCACTGGACTGGATTTTAATTACGGACCCCCAGCCAGACAGGTCTGCCTTCATGACGGCCTGCACTTCCTCATTCCTCCTCCTCCTTCACCAGGCTCAGTTTTAATGACTGACAGGCCCACAGACCAATTAAATCACGCCGTGAGTTAATGGAGGGGGGGGTGCACTTATGCCCATTGATAACTGCATTTCTTTCCCCTCATACGTGGGACCATGGTAGGGGGGGGTTGTGGCACAGGAAGGACGAGGGGGTCACATCACAGCCCCCTTTCGTGCGATACCTGCTTACAGCAGATGTCTCTGGTCCCCTGGGCTAGCTGAATATCAGTGCAGGTAAGCTGCACGCCCACGATTCCCCCGTCATGGCGGGGTGGTATCGTAAATCGCAAAAGTAAACTGTAGTTATTTCGTGGCGCGGCTGGAGATCACAGGAACGCTTCACTCTGCTGTTGATATAATACCGGAGTATTCCCACCACCTCTGCTGCCCCCCCCCACATCGGCTGAACACAGCGGATAATAAAATATCGTGACCTTTACTTTTCGTGTGTGCAAATAATCACTGTCTAGAGCAGAATTACAGACAGGGGTGGCAAGCCGAAGCCAGAGTAGCGCAGCGGACGTGCTGCTCGTAGCTGAACTGATTCAGACATCAATAAACGAGCAAAGATGCTGGTGACATAAAAAAAAAACCTTGACTTTCTATCGGTAGCGCGCCGGATCTGGGTCGCAGCTCGAGGGCCCTTGGGA
This sequence comes from Petrocephalus zakoni, assembly GCA_026774425.1. Taxonomy (NCBI): domain Eukaryota; kingdom Metazoa; phylum Chordata; class Actinopteri; order Osteoglossiformes; family Mormyridae; genus Petrocephalus; species Petrocephalus zakoni. The sequence goes on from JAODKN010000045.1 coordinate 5,509,550, forward strand.
GAGGCGGTTGAGTCGAGGTGTTTCGGTAAGAAACACATGGAACACATGCATCTAGGGGTGAGCGGCGAGTCACTTACGGGCTTCGACGGCCTGTAAGCAGATGATGTACATAGAGGAGGAAGGCAGCATATTGTCTGGAGTGGATATTAATAAATTATATCACACTATATTAAGTCATTCAGTGAGACTGTGTTGGGGAGCAGGGAGACAGTTAATCACAAAAGCAAACACACACTGGGAAACCTGATATACGGGCTTGATAATACATCCCCAGGTGGAGCAGCCTGATACAGAAAGCGGGGGGGGGGGCGAGAGAAAAAGTCGTGTGTGTTTTAGAGGGACACTGGCTGTAAATCTGGTAACAGAAGGACTGTAACGTGAGAGCTGGGGGGGGCAGAGTAATGACCACCACAGTTCCCAGACCTCCCGGCCCTCCCCACTACGGTGTCCAGGCAGCCGTCAGACATCGCCCCCCCCACCAGGACAGCTGCGCAGGTATCCCACTGAAAGAGTTCACTGTTCTGCTGGATGCCATGACGGGGGCTTCGGAAGGTAAAATGAAAACCCAGCTCGCCCCTCGCGGGGGGGGGGGGGGGGGGGGGGGGGGGGGGGGGGGGGGGGGGGGGGGGGGGGGGGGGGGGGGGGGGGGGG
>JAODKN010000045.1:5556643-5570359 GCA_026774425.1 Petrocephalus zakoni
TTAGTTAAGTTCTCCCCAAGCGAGCTTGATGGGCCGGATGGCCTCCTCTCGTTTGTATAGTTCTTATGTTCTTATGTAAACCTGACCCGCAGAGAATGCTTAAAGTGGTCTGCATTGCTGTACACGCACGCACACATCTGCAATGAAGGTCCACGTCTGATACTTCTCTGTGGCAGTGCAGGGTCCAAGGAGCAATGGAGCCTACTGTTGAGGTGACCAATAAAAGAATCAGCTGGACCAGAGACTTAGAACAAAAAAAATTATCTATGACATGAACAAAATATGAATACATGTGAAATCCTTGTAACTATAAGAATAACGTATCAGCTTTAATGGTTAACAGCAATTAACAGTTAGCTTGGCCGTGCAAGTTAGCTTGGCCATTTTCTTCTGAAGTTTAACAAGGCACCCTCAACACATGGTTAACCCCAGAAAAATTTCCATCTGCCAGACACACTCCTAATGAAAAAAAACGAGCTGCAATTGGGGATGCATTCCTTCAGACTTCCTGATTATTATTTAGCAGAACATGTTCAGGCCATGGCGGGAAACAATTAGCCCTCCTTTGTTGACACAGGCAACACATGGAGATTTGATTCAAATTTTATCCATGTGTCACGGACGTCTTAGACCAGAGCGTCGCATTAAATAGCAAAGTGCACCAGAGAAACCATCCACGGCAAACCACAACAGAGCCGACCGCCTCTTGGAGACAAACCGGCAATCTGCATCTGTACCAAATCAACATACTTGTTGTGGCTTGGCGTTTGATTGTTAGGAAACACCTCAGAGCTGACCACAGCCGTGTCCAAATTCAGGAGCCGCATTGCTCGAAGGACGCGGTCAATGTAGCCTTCGTAGGCTGTGTCCTTCGAAGGTTGGTGCAATGAATCATGGGATATGTTGGGCTGCAAAGGATCCAATGGAGTCAGCAAAAGAAGGACTCATTCCTAGAGTGTATTTGAAGGAGCCTTTGAAATGGGACAGTCCTGCCACGTCGCTGTGACACATTTAGTCTTCGAATGCAGCCTTAGAAGGAATGCAGCACCTGAATTTGGACACAGACTTTGTAGTTTTTGGGTGTGGCGACCTTACTACAGCAAACGGCAACTATAATTACACAATTTTTCCATTCCTGTTCTTCTACAGACACAAACCTCCTTCGTGTAAAATTGACTCAGACTTCCCGGGATGAGTGCGGAGACCTCGACTGCCAGCTCATCACCATACAAGCGTCAGGCAAATATTCAGGGTCACGGTGGAGCAAACACTAATCTGCAGGCCAGGGAGTCTCAATATTGGAATGAAAATCAAGGCATCAGAAATGACACCCCCCACCTCAGATTTGTATTAATCTTCTGCTGGGTGAGCACACCTCTGTGAAACAACATGGAAGGAGCGGGGGGGGTCATCCTTGTACCTTCAAGCCTCTACAGAATGGCAGCCCCTGCCCGGGAGCAGTGAGGCGATTAATGCTGGGAACAAAGGAGGCTTCTCATGTCAAAGCCTGGAGGAGCCAGAGGTGGGCGGGACCATTATGCACTTTAAATCTGGGGGTGGGGGGCAAGATTGAGGCAACAGTGCCAGCACCATAATATACAAAATATACAAGACATGCCACCCCTCTGTTTGACTGTTTTTACCAATCGCCATCCCGGCACCCCTGGGCCATCAAAGTAACATCACTGATTGCCACTGGTGCCCCCGCCCCAGGCGGTCAGGTCGACCCGAGGGAAGAGAAGTGTGCAGCGGGCACAGTGCCCAGCAGGTGGCAGCGCGATGATGGTGACAGATTCAAACGCTGCCCAGATGGTGGGACGAGAGCGAGCGTCGTCCATCCATCAGTGTGGCTCTGTGTTTTCCGGGTGTCTGCCACTTTAAAAAGAAGCCCCTCCCCCCGGCACATGCACACATGCACCGCACCTACTGGAAAAAGAAATTAAGAGTCTTCTAAACCTGTAAAATACAGTTTTCTCCTCTTGGCAAGGCCGTTAAGAATGAACAAGCAGATTAATAAATGAATAGATGCAGTCAGAGTGTAAACACAAACTACAGAAATAGAAAGCCGTCACTATTTGATGGCAAGCCAATTTCCTGCCCGGTGGTCACTTAGCTCCAGTGCGAGGGGCTCGGGAGTGGTGAGTAAGCCCTGACAGACAGCCACTTACGCCCCCCGGAGTGTCGAGGCTCGGGGGAAACGTGATACGGAGGACACAGAGACGTGATCGAGTTTCCCTCCCCTTCCGCTCCGGATACAGGTAGGTGTCACTGGTAAGATGTGACCTTAATCAGCTGAAATGTCAGTGCAAGTACAAAGAAAAATGATTTTCTAAAGGTTTTAATAAAAAAGCTTAACAGGCAAAGTGTTGGACAGTCTTAAGCAAGATGGCAACGTGACACAATTCCCTACAGGGATTCGCCATCCGCCTTGTGCAGATACTGATAAATCAGGCATTTATGCTAAGCAAATACCGCAATTTCATGATGACTCCTAAAAATATTGTGCACACAGAACCAAACCCATTGTAGAAATCGAGCTAAAACAATTCCATCTTACTCTGAGGAGAAAAGGTATTCGGCGAGATGCTTCCAAACGTGGAGATTTCCCAAATGAACAGGTTTGGCGTGCAATAAGTGCGGGTGTTTGTTTTGTAAAAACAAAAATGGGTTCTTTTCCAGCTCCTTCTGAACCCGAGAGATGAACGGGCGGGCGGATTCCTCCCGGAATCAGGTGGTGGATTCCATGCGGAGAACCTTCATGGACTCGGAGATCATGGAGCTGGTGTCGATCTGGCCGTAGATGCCCACCAGGAACACCTTATGCAGCAGGATGTCGGCATGCTCTGCAGGCAAAAACCACAGAAATGCGTATGGTATCGCACACAGCTATGCACTGCTCACAGAAAGTCTCAGGACACTTGCTGAAGTAATGCAAAAATCATTACTTCATTCATTTAGAAAAAATATCACATTACAAACAACTAGTAGTTTTAAGTAAAACATTAATTACAAGTGCTAATAAATTGAAACCTTAATTACAGTTCTAAAAGAGATGTTCCGAGTTAAAAAGTTCATTGAACTTTCAAGTAGTCTCATTGGGTGTTTTTAATGAGTAACACCTTTGCAGTAATATAAAACACTAGACATTTGTGTTTAGTATTCCACTGGCAGCCAATGACTACAACTGCAATTAACAGCAAAATGGCAAGAACAGAACTGAATGAGTCAGTTAAAAAAAATTACGACACTTAATAAAAAGAAAATGTCTGTGCAAATATGTTTAACACTGCTTGCCAATGGACTTTTGTTATGAAACCAATAAATTTACAACATGTTTACAGAATTAAGCAACCGTCCCAAGACTGGAACCCCTTGCATATTTTATAAAGAAGAGCATAGAGTCACATTACAGGGGACACTGCTGCTAACCACCATACTGACGTCTAGCATCTGCAGCGTAAGCCTGGACAGGACACCTCTCTCCAGCCAAAACCTAAAGCTACCTTGGCAGAGCAGCACGTATTCCGGGAGGTTCCTCAGTGCCGTGTTCACCACGTCGAAGTTACCGCTGCCCATGCAGTACATGACGGTGGGCAGGAAGTCGGTGGCCATGCTGAAGCGGCAGAGAGAGATTGCATCATGAGGTGCCAGGCCGTTCCCACGGCGACGGGCCATCGCCACGGCGACGGGCCTACCTGGGGTTGCTCTGGATGCAGCGCAGTGCCAGGCTGAAGGCCATGTTGCGACACAGCTCCTCGGGAGACTGCATGAGCCTCTGCAGGTCATTCTGCACAGACAGGAGGGGTGCTGGTCATCCGCAGGGCGGCCCCACAACCGCCCCCCACCCCCCCAGACGGGCCGGGCCTTTCCAAAAAAGCCCCCTCTTACCGTGAAGTACTGGATTATCTCGGGGTTCCTCTTGGACTTCTCGTCCACTTCGCTCAGGGCCTCCAGGACGTCTGTAACGAGAGCAGTGGTTTAGCGGGACGTCCCAGGGACCTGGCAGGAGGGCGCCTACGTGGTGCCATCGCACACGGCGAGGCGGGCATCACCTTCCACGGCCTCGCCCATGGAGATCTTCTTCAGGTACTTGGTCATGTCAGCGGCAGTGAGCGGGGCAGAGGCCGAGATGCTGACCAGGGGAAGGGACCCCGCGGGGGCGTCCTCTACAAATATGAAAACAGGCCGTGACTTCGAGAGCAAACAGACCAGCCCGCCCAACTCCAACAGACACGGGAGCTTCCTGAGAGCCCTCGGATCTCTGACGGTCACAGGGGTCCCCCAAAGCTGGCCTCTGTAAGCCTCTGTAAGCACTGCAGAGCCACCGCTCTTGATCTGAGAGCTCCCCCTCTATCTGCCAACGGCTCCCCCCATCAAAATGGACCATTAGAACTATCCACTGACTGCTCCCCCTATTAGAGAGGGTCATTGGTGCACTCCCCAGTCAAACACAGGCCAGCAAATTAACTTCCTCCTCTCCTGTCATTCCCCAGATGCTCCTTTGTGCAAATTCAGATCATTCTAGCAGTAGTCAAACAAGTAAATATAAATTAATTAGTTTTGCACCTTGCAGCTACGGCCCGACTTCCTTCACACAGGGAGTTTTGAGGGCGGCGAGATTTTCTACCTACCTTCCCTGTCGTCAGCAGCACTCTCCGAAGGCCCCGCCTTCACGGGCAGGGTCAGGCCAGCAAGCAAAGATTTCAGCTGCACCAGGTCAGGGTTCTCAGAGGAGAGCCCCCTAGTGGACACAGAGCAAACACTCAATAACGCCTGCACGCGCTAATCCAACCAACAAAGAGTATCTGATGACTTCTGGCCCGGAAGACTCACTGCAGGATGTCGGAGTGTTTCTGCAGGTAGGGAACAGCTGCGCTGGCGTCGTGAGTGATGTACTTCTGGATGAACTGCACGAACTTGCTGACAAAGACGGACAGCAGCCTGGAATATTTCCGGAAGTTCTGCGATAAAGAAAAACGGAATTCCTACAATGGTCTGGGAGGCGGGGGCAGGGCTACCAGGATGCAGAAGGCAGTAATGATGGTGCGGGTCGAGCGATGGGGGCCAGGAGGGCCACAGGGACAGGAAGAGGAAAAGGGAAGCATCCAGATGGGCTACTTCCTGCTTTGTGTTGCCACGACACCAGCAGTGACACAATGACATCACCTCTTCCAGAGCAACTTCCTCTGTATAAGAGGCCCGATAGCCAGGCTAAAAGCACAAATGGCTCACCTGCAGGACCTGAATGAAGGAGAGGAGCGAGTCCTGCAGCGCCCTCTGGTGTTCAGTGCGGAAGACCAGCGGCTGCAGCAGCTCCAGGATGGCCAGCACATCGCTGAAGAAGGTCAGGTTGTTCTGCTGCCGGAACTCCTGGAAGTTGAGGTGGATGCGCCCGCGGAGCAGGGCGGCGATCATGGGCAGGTGCCTGGGGGTGGGGGGGGCACGGTTAGGTTAGTAACAACCGAGGCGGGATGCGATTTCATCTTTGCTGGGGGGCAATATTCACCAGGCCAGCTGCTAGCTTCCACTACAACTTGACGTGAAACTACCCGCGAACATGGCACTTTTTAAAATGGGGAACCGATTACTCCCAAAACAGTCAAATATAACTCAAATGTAAATTAACAAAGCAAATTTGGTTTACAGTTTCCTTAAATGATGCATAATGCTTAATCAAGTTTATGTCACTTTTATTTATCTATTTTACTGGTCAGAACCCCATTAAGAGTGTAGCAGCAAAAGCCATTCAGTAATTATATGGAAACTATCCACCCCTAAAGTGGTGGGGTGGTACAGGCCGTCGCTGTGCTCCGGACCTGTACGGAGAGCGGGCCGGCACACCTGAGCAGAAGCACGGGGTGGGACACGGCCAGCTTCCTGCAGGCCAGGTTGGCATCCGACACGCGGTTCTCTGCTGACTTGGAGTCTCCGGGGTCAGCCAGCAGCGTGATCAGTCGGTGGACCAGCACGTCCAGCTGGGAAGGGGGGGGCAGAGTGAGCTCCCCGTCGGGGTGTGGGGATCGGGGGGGGGGTGTGGGAGAGCAGAGGGCCGCTACCTTGCATGTGCTGCCGTCGGCCTGGCCCTCGCTGTCCAGGGTGCTGCTGGGCAGGGTGACGTGCTGGATGACCTCTGGGAAGTGAAGGTAGATCTGCAGCAGCAGACTCTGACACCTCTTACTCATCACGCTGAAAAGGCAGAGCACCGCGGTCAAACACCGAACTGACTGCACTGAACACCTATAGTGGATACTGAACACAGTGATCAGTCTGTGTACTGATCATGCTAAACACTGCTGTCAAAAGATATTGAACACATATAAGTGAATACTGAACACAGAGATCCATCTATACACTCATTCTGCTAGAGAGAGTGAACACTGCTATCAACATATACTGGCTTCACATGGAACAGAGAGATCAGCATCTACACCCATCACATGGGACAGAGAGATCAGCATCTACACCCATCACACGGAACAGAGAGATCAGCATCTACACCCATCACACGGAACACAGAGATCAGCATCTACACCCATCACACGGAACACAGAGATCAGCATCTACACCCATCACACGGAACACAGACCCGTCACACTGAACACAGGGATCAGGCGGCCTTTTAAACATTAGACTGGAAAAGAGCAGTAGATCAGGGAGGGTAAGCGGAGATCCTGGGGGGCGGGGCCTCTCGCCGGACGCCGTACCTGTCGCCCCAGCTCTTGATGTAGTCGATGAGGTACTCAGACACCTTCTTGACGTTCTGCAGGCCCCCGTGGCAGCAGCTGTGAAGCAGGGGCAGCCGGGATTGGATGAGGGAGCAAGAGGCGGACCCACGGCCCCCGGGGTCCTGGGCGCTCATCTCCGACTCGCACAGGATCAGGTCCACCAGGCTGATGAGCTGCGGCGCCGACAGGCGCAGCACGAACTTCTCCGTGCGTTTCTGCGGGCGGACGGACAGAACTCGGAATTTGGGCAGGGTAACACAGAATCGAAGCACAGCAAATGCGATTAGCCGTTATGATTAAACTACACGATAATCACCCCTACACAAACTCCCCCTCCTCAGCACCGTCACAGTCTGACATAAAGTATCACGCCTACAAAAACTCCCCCTCCTCAGGACCGTCACAGTCTGACATAAAGTATCACGCCTACACAAACTCCCCCTTCCTCAGCACCGTCACAGTCTGGCATAAAGTATCACGCCTACACAAACTCCCCCTCCTCAGCACCGTCACAGTCTGGCGTAAAGTATCACGCCTACACAAACTCCCCCTCCTCAGCACCGTCACAGTCTGTCGTAATGTAAAGTGTGGATCACTGGGTTAAGATGCTATACCCGTTATCAGAACTATGCATCAATGTGGGCAAAATGAAAACTCTAATCTAATTTCTGGGATTAAACCTTCGTTGTGGCACCAGGGTAGGCAGTAGGGGGCGTACCTGAGGCGTTTTCTGGTCGCGGCCCTGCCAGATTCGGGGGATGTGACTGCAAGCCCACAGGAAGTCCAGGGCAGACGTAGGATCTAACCTGAGGGGCAGGACGGACCACAGTGAGACGACCGGACGACAAACTCATTTAACATGCTAGCCCAGTGTCGCCCAATCCGGTCCTTGGGGACCCACAGCCGGTCCATGTTTTTGCTCCCCCCATGTTACCTGTCAGACATTTTTGCTCCCTGGAGGGAACTGGGAGGGAGCAAAAATGTGGACTGGCTGTGGGTTCCCGAGGACTAGATTGGGAAATACTTAGCTAGCCAACACTGCCACCGGCCATGAGTACATTTAGACAAATGCAAAGTCTGAGAGTGATACTTAAAATAGTAAGAGCCGCTTTATGCTTCGTCCTGGCCCAGAAGAAGCTGAGATCTTACCTCAGCTCCTTCTGCTTGCTGAGCAGGGCACCGATGCATTGGTGCAGGGTGCTCCAGTTGGACTGGTGGGTCAGCAGGGCCAGGAGATAGGGCCTGTAGGACGGGCCCAGTCCCGGTGTGCCGCCCTTACCCTGCAGCAGAAAGGCACGGGTCAGGAACTCGTCGCGCCTGACAGCCCCGGGGAACCGCGCACGAGCGCCTCTCTCGGCGGGGTCACCTTGTTCAGCGCGAAGAGGAGCTTCTGCTGAATGTCCGGGCACACGGAGGTGACCTCGGGGTCCAGCAGCTCCAGCCGGTCAACCAGCAGCCCAGAAGCGGAGCCCACTGCCGTCACCTCGGCGCTGCTGCACAGAAACAAGGGTACCCGACTTCCCTAGCTGTATGTCTTCCTATCCCTGTGCTAGAGGCTATTCCTACCCACGTATGAGTACTCTGCAGACCGTCAGACCAAAAAAATGACAAAAAATGACCGTTTCGTTTGACTCCCTGAGATTCATCTTTTCAGTCCCAGTGCTGATCACCTACAGAGACCTATGGGTGAAGCAGGTCGAACAGGAAATAGCTAAGAACACACAAACTCCCCCCAAAAATCCCCCGGTGGACGCTCAGCTAGAGGTCACTGACCGATCCCACACCCAGGACCAAACATTACGACACGGCGAGCCAGACGGAGGTCAGTGTCCATCCAAAGTAAACATGCGGCTTGAAGCTCAGAGCACTTCCACATAAACAGGCAGAGCAGGCAGCTAACGGCCAAAGACGCCTCCTTACTTATCAGAGTCCACTTCCATTTTCACGGCCCTCTCCTCTGTCTCCTGGAGGAGCAGGGAGGTCACCATGGCGACACGCCCCACCCTACTGCCAGCTCCCGTTTCCATGCCGACAGTCATCAGTAAGGACAGCAGCTCTTCCAGGTAAGGGGACCTGGCCTCTATCAGCCCCTGTAGCACTGGGGGGGGGGGCACACAGGCACGGCATTCACACACAGGGGCTTTATGGGACTGAGCCACGCAAACAGCAGGCTTCCCAACAGGGGGGAACATAACGCCCATCAACAATTTCAAATGGACTTAATTTCCCCAAATTCAAAAACGATTAGGAACTATACACATGTACTGGAGCTCATTATGACATTCTTAGACAGAATGCCTATCAAACAGAAACAAGTCGACACATCCAGCGCTTTGCCGAAGCCAGGAGCAGCTAAGCTAGCGAGCAAATTTAGCAGAGTGAACCGAAGTGTGCAAACGAGGTAGCAGAACACGCTAACACCAGAGAGGATCCAGCCCGACATTTCAAAAGCGGTCCGTTTACTTTTGTGACATGGTAATTCACAGTCATCTTTCATTGGTCTGCCTCAGCCATGTGACAGGAAGAGGCAGGCAGAAGAAAAAAAAAAAAAAAAACCCACAGTCACCTTTGCTGATGAGCTCAGGCTCCGCGTTGCAGGTGTCCCCGGCCCGCAGGGTGGCAATGACGGCGCGCACGGCCATATCGGAGTCCCGCCTGTACGCCAGGACCTCGGCCAGGTGCAGGAAGCCAGCTCGGGCTACAGGAAGAGGGCACATGCTGTTAGGGAAAGCGACATTCCAGCCACCGGAGCAGCACTGCAGGACAGTCGGGCATACGCAGGGAAAACGCACTGCCTGAGGGACATGAAGCCTGGCAGCCGAATCTAGTGAGAAACAGGTGCAGGTGTTACCCCTCGGAAAAAATAGCCCCTTTCAGGAAGTACAGAAAGGCAGGGCTTCCTTAGGAAAGGTACACAAAGTCTTCCTAGGCAGAAGGAAAACTGCAGAATAATTCAACTGGTAAGGAAGGTCAGGTAATACATCTGTGTATTATCCAGACCCCCCAAGCCGGAACTGGGCGGGCAGCAAGCAGCTGGAATCTGGTCTCTCAAGCACTAATAAGACGGCGTGTGTAACAAGTACAAATACTCTGTCAAATGGAAATAAACAGTTTATGCTTCATACTCCATCAGTGGAGTGGCGTGTAGAGTGTATGGTCAGACCTCCATGGGGGAGAGGATACAGCTGGTGCATGCTGCGCTGACATGGGATTGGCTGGGGGGGATTGAGGGGGCTACCCACCGTCGCTGAGGCGGTGCTTATGGGAGAACTGCGTGGCGAAGGACTTGAGCACGGAGAGTAGAGGCCCCGCCTCCACGCCGGAGCTCTCCATCCAGGTAAGCATTTCCAGCACGGCCTTGAAGAAGAGCGAGGAGAAGGCGACGTCCTGGGGCGCGCGGCGCTGTGGCGGGCCGTGGGGGAGCGATGAGACCTCTGCATCATCTGTGTCACTCACATGTCTGCGGGGCGGGAGGCGGGGCCACCTTACCTGGTACTGGTGAAGCAGCCGCAGAAGTGGGCAGGAGAGGCCGTGTCCCCGGTGCATGGCGGCCACTAGGGGGCCGGCGTGGGCTGAGCCCAGGAGGGCCATGAGGGCTTGCAGCAAGTGGGAGGCCACGCCCCCAGGCTGGGATTGGCCCTGGCGGGCACAGGAAAGCTCCTGGGCCAGAGCCTGCTGCAGAGCCAGGGAAAGCTGGCGGGGGGGCGACGCAGGCCAGCGGGGGTCCACCTTGAGGGGGAAGAGCTGGAGAAAGAGGCAGCCTCACGTAAGGTTCTGAGATTGGCCCGGTCACGTTCGGCTTTAACCGGGAGGAGTTCTCAGCAAACGAGGCCCCGGCTGATTAGTGGCATGTGCGAACAATTAGGGGCCACGATAATGACGGGGAGTAAGAGTCACTGCTTCCAGTTAAAGCTGCCAGTGTAAACAGGAAGTGTGTTCTGGGAGCACGGCTCCCCGCCTGAAAGAGAGCGGAAAGTTCTGGGGCAAACAGCCTGAAGGGCATGCTGGGAAAAGTAATACAGCCACTGGAATATATTAATATGCATATTTATCTGTACCTGAAGCAATTTTGCAGTGAAGTCATCATCAGGACCGATGGGAGGAATTTTACTGGCTGCGCGGATCTTCACCGGGCCGTGAGGCGTTTCCGCGGTAACCTTAGCTTGACTCGGGTCGGCGGCGTCTGGAAGCGCGAGGCGGTTAGGGAAGCCCGTCCCGACGGTCACCAAAGACGCGGGCCTTAAACAGACGGGGGCTCCGAAAACCATGCATGTTCATAGGCTGCACTGAGAAGCATTCAGTGCATAAGAGAAACACTGACCTCTGCTGGCCGGGAGGGAGGCACTGAGCAAGCTGTGGAAAGTGTGCCCCCCTGTGGCTCCTCGCTCATGCTGCACCTCGACCAGATGAGCCATGTAATCTGAGAAGAGACACCAGCAAATTTACACAACAAACACTTAGCTCCTGAAAAGCTAATCAGCTAGAAATACAGAAAAGGAAAATGCAATAGGGGAGAGTAACAGAAAAAGCAAAAAGGAAAAGCATTTCTCTCTTATTGTTATTAATATTTATTTTACTTTCTTACTTAGCATTTATTTTCTTTTACAGATGTATTCTCTTTTTTACAGCATTTCTATGACTCCATAGGTAGCACACAGATTAAGGCGGAACTGGCGCCTGTAGGTTGTTGGCTCAAGCCCCAAAAAAGTCCGGATTACGTTTTGCTGCTAAGAAACACAGCAGCCAATGAAATAACAGCTGAGAGATTCTGGCACTAAGGAACCTAAACGGAGATCCCTCTGGACAGGCCGGCAACTTACTCTTGTCCATGATGTTCTGCTCCAGCGTCTGCGGGTCGTGGGTCACGGCCTGGTCCAGGTACTGCAACAGCTTGCTCATGCTGGACACGGGAATGCCGAAGGACTGGACAAAGAGCAGCAGCTGCTGGGGCTCCAGGTCCTGCAGAGCTTTGGGGGCAGTCCGAATTAGTGGGCGGGGTCAGGCCGGGCCTCCAACACGCCCCTCAACACCGCAACAAGCTGCCTGCAAACTCTGCCCCTCACACCTGCATCAACCAATCGGGAGACCTCCGACCGGATCATCCTCAGCTTCAGCCAATCAGGCAACAGCAGGGCCTCCTCCGAGGTATCCACCAGGAAGGCGGTGGGCAGGGGCTTCTTGTCAGGGAACCAGATATCCAGGAGGTTGTAGAAATCGCTCTCCCCTGATGACCGACACAGAAGTCCCCCAGACTTAGCTTTGTAAATATGGGGCATCTAAATACGACTTCCGGCACGGAAGCTACCATCCTCACCCTTGGGGGGGCCAAGCGTCAGCAGGATCACCATGGCGTGAACCACCAGGATGTGCATGGTGGCTGTTTCCCCTGTGGTCCAGCGCAGGAACACCTGGTCCTGAGACTCCGACTGGGGGAGGGGGACGAGGGAAATGCAGAGGATAGAGGGCGAGTTACGCTAATCATCTGCCTGTTTGAGGATCAGCCCGGCAGCGCAGAGCAGACTGTCTTACGCGCTTCAGCTAGGAAAGCCTGACCACAACCCCAAAGCATCCATCAATTACTCAATATATAATTACTACAAAAATAAAAATGAAAGGCAGACGGTTCCAGAAAAAGAATCCCTCGATATTTCATGCATGTTTTAAATGCTAAGTTCTGAGGTGAGATGCTTCAATCGAGCGCGTCCCTGAGGTTGGGGCCCACTCTGAGATTGTGAGCGGAGCTCTGGATGGGGCGGGGAGTCACTCACCCAGCTGTAGAGATCCTCCCCTTCCTTGGTCTTCCTCATCCTCCTGATGTAGGTGGAGAAGATGGAGAGGAGGGCGGCCAACACTGCGTTAGCCTCCAGCCGGCACGAGTGCTTGCAGAAGAGGCTGTTCATGATGGTGGATCGCTCCACGATGAGCCGCGCCACGTCCTGGGGGCCGGGGACGACGGCACGGGGCTGTTATTACAGCACCCAATAGCAATGCTCACGACAGGTGTCAACGTGCTCTTCATGACCGGCGGTCGGAGGACAGGACGGGCAGGATCGTTGCCACTGGAGGAGCACTTTCTGATTGGAGGAATGGCAGGGCTCGGGGGTCAAAGGTCAAACTCACCAGGGCCAGGTCGTTGTGGACGGCCTGTTGCTCCACCGGTGAGTACTGGGACAGGTAGATCAGGTAAGCGCTTATGGTCTGGGGATCCGTCTCCACGTGAATGGCCTAGGAGACAAGGCACAGGGAATGGTGAAACAGAGAGCACACTCAACGTGCAGTTCACCTCATCCATCCATCCATCCATCCATCACAGGGTGGTCGCGACCCCGGACACACCACACTGACCGGACAGGCTTTTACGAAGCAATACAACACCTATCCATCTAATACCCGCTTTGCTGAGGCGTGGAGAGCCTATGCCAGGCAGTACAGGGAACATACCATCAAACTCTAGGTGTTTTAGAAACACCAATTAGCAAAACTGCAAGCTTCTGGAAGGTAACCTATACAACATGAGGAGAAGCTGCAATGAGCCCGGGCAATTCATCCAGCGCTGGCTTCCAGCCAACCCATGATCAAAAGTAAATAAAAAAAAAGACGATTATTGTGCCGCCTTTCTTCTGTAATGACGTCCCTTAAGTTCAACGAAATACGCTGTTAAAAAGACAAGTTATTTTTCAAAGTTCAATAAATGCTCGATATTTTCAGGATTAGGGAGTAATCATCTTCAATAGTCGTGATCTCCATATCGACCAAAATATTCAAGATGATTATTGCCGTAATTGAGACATGTAGACCGACAGACTGAAAGGCCGACACACAGACTGACAGACACACTGACCGACAGACACACACAGACACACAGACCGACAGACACACAGACCGACAGACACACAGACCGACAGACACACACAGACCGACAGACACACACAGACACACTGACCGACAGACACACACACAGATACACAGAGACACAGACCTGCTGCAGGGC
>JAODKN010000045.1:5615880-5627293 GCA_026774425.1 Petrocephalus zakoni
GATCATCATCTACTGAAAGCTTCAGTATGGGGGTCCACCTTAAATCATACCCACGATCATCATCTACTGAAAGCTTCTTAAATACGCTCTGGTTATGGTTATAGGTGACTAGCTTTCGGGAACAGGAGATACATGCAATTACTGGCACATAATGGTGACCGAACACTATTCTCAACTTTCTATCCCCAGGTAAGTGCTGAACCCCCAGCCAAACATCCCTGGATAAATAAGTTCCACTTTCAGTCAGTTCCCCATTAACCAGCTTCTTAAGACAAAGTACCGTTCAGAGCAGCTCATATGGGTCCTGCTTATGTAAAGGGGACTGCTGTCCTCCATGTGCTTAAAAGGCAAGTGGGGGGGGGGGGCTTTCGAGATGGTCAAAAATAAAAATCGGTGTTTACGAGGTATATAAAATCAACAGCAATCTCCCAGAGCGGAGTGATGAAGGCAAGCATTCAGCACTGGTGTGGTGTGCTTAATCATCAAGAAAGGGGAGTCAGCCAACCAACCAACCACACCCCCCCCCCCCCGACTCTAGGACGAACCATGCAGGTCCCATGGGATGGGCCAACAGACCCAATAGGAGAAGGGGTGGCTGCATCACCTGGTTTCTCACTGAGCCACTGTCACAACAGTTTAGCAACAGGCTAAAGTTTTCCAGCTAACCCTCCCCCCCCCCTTCATAGTTCCAGTAGAATTAGGCTGGAATGGCTTCTTTTTCCATATTTAACAGCCAATGAAGCTCACAACTACATAGCCTCAAGATCTTTCACTTCTGGGCTGGTCTTTAAGGAAGCCACATATTGAGTTTAACCTGGAAAACATCCAATATCCCCAAATCTCTGGGCCTTTTTCCATGGGTAACAGGAGAGACAGCCTTCAGAAAGGTCAATAGCCTCACCGATAAGTTAGTGTGCTGGCATACAAATGGGCCAGCTTGAAAGGTTACCCAATGGTATGCTGGAGACCACTGAAACAGGCATTTGCATGATGAGAGGCAGGGACTCACCAACCCAAGGGGCAGGGGGGTCCTTTTATTTTCCCGGACCATTGACACCCAGCCAAAAGAAGTTTCACTTTCATTAGAGGTGCTGAACCTCCACTCGAAGGATCCGGGCTTAACAGCCACACAAAAATGCGTACAAATTAGCCAGTAGGAATTTTAAACACTCTTTCTCCTGACTGTTCATGGGTTATAAGAGACTCATACGGGTGAAGGCTGCCCTGACAGACTGCCCCAACCCACGCATGCTCTTGCACAGCCCTGCACGGTAAGTTAAAACTGGTGGTTTTCAGCACCGTAGTCACTGCTGGAAATGATGTTGCTGGCTCCGTCTGTCATTGCACAATTCTCAACCACCCCCGCCCGTAAATACCCAAGAACGGCAAATTAATTTCACAATGATCTAAACACGGGGTGCAATTAGTGGTTGCTTTAAGACATATTATTTTTTTTTTTATAAAGTAACCGTCTAGCTGAGCAAACAGCAGCTCATTGAAAGCTTGCGTAATCTGTCGCTTTACCAACTGGGTGTCATGCATTCCCGAGCTTTGTGACAGACTGAAGCACGCAAAACTTCTTCAATCACACTTGTTTTTCCATTTAGTCGCGCACTTCCGCGGTGCGCCGCGTACTGCGCGGTTACTAAATGCACTCCTCGGGGTGGGGGCGTGCGCGACGTTTGAAATGTCACAATTTACGGGCACCGTTTGCACAGAATTCGGCAGGTGGGGCCACAGCCGACGGAGGCTGTTTGGACACCAGAGCCACTCCAGGGAAGGTTAACAGCGGTTAAGTTCCTGGGCTGCCTTTGGAGATTAGCTGTAAGCAGGAATGCTGCCGTCAAGGCTTTTTCGATGGAAACACTCAGTACAGGAAAAAACAGTGGTGGGGATTGGCGGAGCGCTACCGATTTCATGTAATATTTTAATTTTCGCAGATTATACATGTATTGTGATATATTTTAAATGAGCCCATATGCAACTGGAGAATATGTTAGAAGTAACAAATGTAGGCAATATAATTACAATAATCTGCATTTATATTTTTTAATCAATTTTTAATTCTCATGGCAAAAAAAATATTAATAAATAAATAAACTCAAAGAGCCCTGATTTCTTCCCTCAACTCTTAGAAAACGTGCCTAAGGTGTGTGTGTGGGGAAGGGGGGGGGGTGTTTGGGATACAGATCTGCGAGAGGTCTTACTGGCCCCACTTAGATTCAGTTGAGTAGAAGTCAGTTGTGCAAACATACAAAATGACAGTTTTCCCGTTAAGAACCCCCCCCACCCCCAAGACCACTGCTCCCTCCATTTCACAAAAACACACAGAGGGGCCACATATCACACAGCGACTGTAGATTACAGGTGAGTAGGGGGCCTTGTCCCAGCGTCTCTGCATTTTGACATACAGGTGCCTCACATAACCACTAAACACAGCCCTGTTACAGCCATACCTATACGACATCAAGGATTCTAGAATTCAAGGCACGCACATCCCCTGGGTACATTTTATGAACCCTAAACTGTTTTAATGATTAAAAAAAAAGAAAAAACCCTGGGTATTCTTCAGTATGACCACACACATTCGACACCCGCATGGGAAAACTGGATAGGGAGAATGCTTAAAACAAACAATGTGGTCGATCCAGTCCACAAGGAAGACGTGGAGGGTCCCTCGAAATCAATAAACAGCATGTTTACAATGCTCCCCTTATCAGATACAGGAGCTTGCGTCACATGGCAAACTTTGACCGAGAACAGCCAGGTGTGACTCTCAGCACTGACATACATACACGCTCCTGAAGGGGAGATTGTCACAGGCTGGCATGAGAAGGTAGAGGTGGACCCCAGGACAAGGCAATCCTGCTGTGAGCTTCATCAACAGCAAAGAAATGTTCTGTAAGTGAGAATACATGCCCTAACAGAGGGATTTCAGCATGTGGTTGGCCCGGGAGTGAGGGAGGTTGCTGCAGAGACCTACAGTGCCCTGCGTCCCTTTTATTACAACCTAACACACCCTGTGACTCGTTTGCCTACAAAAGCCTTGTTTATTCGTCACGGCTCTGAAAGGTCGCCTCGCAATAAAAAAAAAAAATCCAGTTCAAGTTTCAGCAATCAATAGCAAGATGATATCCCGAAGGCGCTGCCGGCTACCTTTGTTTGGCAGCTGGCAACAGAATTGCTTTTTATAAAATGTGCTTGACGCTGGTTTTGTTTGTTTTGTGGTGCTTAACCGGGATAATGCTGGCAGGGGATTGTGGGAAGGCGAAGGGTGGGGCGACTCACCTGGTGGCAGGTAATGAGCAGTGCCGACCAGACGAACACCCCCGACAGGGCCTGGGCGGTCACGGTGTTGAGGAAGATCTCGTCCTCCACGATGGAGCCGTTTCCCGAGAGCACCAGGGTCATGTTTTTCATGTCCGTCATCTTTGACTCTCCACTGGGGATTTTGACATCCATCTCCACTGTGGCGTTCACCTCCGCCCAAGAACCATTCATCTAAAAAAAAAAAAAAAACAGAGCCCGTACTAGAAATCTCAAACTGCGGTATTACAGGTGCAGGGACAGAAACCTGACCATCCAGCTCTCAAGCCCACAGCTACAGCAGAGGCAGGAAGACGATGCAAGTCCACTGATACAAAGCTGGACCAGGATGCGAACCCACAACTCAGAGTGTGTGAGGTCACAGTTAAACCCACTGATCTAAAGCTCTTTCTTTAAAAAAAAAAAAAAAGGTACCTTATAATTCCTTAAATTAAATCCAAACCAAGTCTATTAGGTCATAGCTATGAATTGTTACCATTTTTCTGCCAAGTTACTTAGTAGTTAAACTTGTATCCGTACCGGTAACAAGCTGATACCATGCGCTGAAACAAGAGGACTTCTTCGCGCTAAAATATGCATGTGCGATTCAAAGAGTCCAGCCGATGCTGGGCATTGCCTATAGTGCCCTAGACAGGTTAGCCGTGTCCCCAAAACATCAATGATCACTATTATACATATACATCCATAGAAAATGACCCAGAACAAAACAGACACCACGAGAAACATTTGCATGGCAGATATGAAAAACAGGTTTGTTAAACTAGCTCTTTCAGAAGGTTTCACTGTTCAAAGCCATGAAAACATACAAGACTGTTCTGCTGCATGGCTTCAGTAAAGATCTAATTGTGACGAAGTTTTATGATAAAACAAATCGCTAAAAGCTTAAACAATTTCACGATTAAAGCTGGTTATTTTTTTATTTATTTTAATTTGTTTCAAATCTAAGTAGTAAAAGTAAATTACTTTCCCAAAATGAAAGCAGTTTCTCTGTGCATGCTATTATTTTGAGCAGTAAAACAATTTTGCTTAGATAAACTTGTACGGCCAAAAATACATCTCCCTTACTCGGTGAAATGTGCAAAATAAACACCGTGTTTTGTAGCAATTCGTCTAAACGGTGATTTGCATTGCTGTGACTTCAATTAAAATTTAATGTCACCTGTTAACTCGACCTGTATAGACTAAATAGTTCACATCCGCTTCTAGAGTTCATGAGATCTTTATTGGGAGCAAACGACTGTCCCCGAGTAAAAAGGTCCGGTTTAATAGCGCTATAACACTAATAAGTGGCTGTATCAAATGAAGCCGTAAGGGACCAGGCTTGGCAAAAATATTCCGGGGTTGTGCACGTTTAATTCCTTTCAAATATTTCCCAAAAGTTATTTTGTGCATACATTTTTAAGGAAAAGATACTTACCTTATCGTTTAAACTCCTCTCCGGCGTTTTTGTTTATTTACTAAGTTTTCGACAACTTATCCAAGTCTGAAGATTTAAGAGACTGGCTCGTGACTAGATGTAAGAGAGGTTCGATCACGAAGCAGGTGCACCTGTTGCGCTCAGACCTGCACACTTATGCTCGCCATAAACCAGCGTGCGCTCCGCGGCCAGCCTCGGCATCGGCGGCTTCCCCGGACTCGGGCGGACGGCGAAGGTGCCGCAGCCAGGTGCAATGGCTGCCTTCCCGGGACCTGTCACTGCGGGCGATCAAAAGATTTCGCTTCCTCGTTCTAGCGACCGCCAAACTATTCAGAGACGCAACATCGGGCGGTGTTTATGAAGCCGGCGTCCGATTAAAGTGCTGCATCTATACATCGACGCTGCTTTACACGTGTGTGTACCAAGTAATGCCCACTTAATCCGAACTGCCGGTTAGTTCACCTGCGCGACAGTGCTGGGCACATATCGGGCAGGTAAAGAACGAGCGACAGACCCCGGTCACATGACCCGTGCGCGGCCTTCATCACGTGATAGGGGCTGCGAGAATACGGAAGTTTACGGTTTCGCCTTCGGTGTGCTGGGACGGACCGCTTCTTCACCGGTGATCGGTTAGCGGGCTGGACGCCGAGAAATGCTCAGTAGAATGCGCAGAACTTTTTATTGTATAATATACACAAAATGCATGAAAGAAATGCAGTACTCAAGTCACATTTATGCCTGTTTTTCAGAAATGCAGCAGACACAGTGCTTCCCCACCGCCGTATAAGGAATGTTTGCAGAAAAAAGAACCCATACATTTCAATATATTCGGCAACACTATCCCTGTCTGTGTACACTGGCGTTCTGAAAATTTCCCTTAAATACTGTTATAAAATTACACATGGCCACTTTTTTTTAAGCACAATGGTTTCCAAAATAAAGCCATTCCGAGGTGTTTCTGAGATCGAGGTAAGCATCGGAAGTCCGCTCCAGTCCATCACGCTGTTTGGACGCCAGTGCCCATCACATCTGGCCTTCCTCTCCATCGGAGGGCTTAGCTGGTGACGCCCCTCCGGCAGCTGCCGCTCCCATGCGCGCCCCGGCGTCCGCCATCTCCCCGATACCGAGCCCCACATCACCACACCTGGCAGCTCTTGATAATCTCTTTCATGGCTTTCAGCCCCTCGATGGTGCCGTCCTTCAGCGCCAGTCCCAAGAGCACCGCCTTGTTGCCCGCCTCTTGCGAGACGAAAGTCACTAGGTTCTTGGCGTGGACGTGCGTCAGAGCCTGCAAACCAATGTTGGCACATAAATCAATGGCAATTAAAAGGACATTAATTTCTCTACGTGCACTTAAAAAATAATTAGCACATTTAAGCACAGGGGGCTACGATTGTACCTCATCCGTCCCCAGCAGTACTTTGGTGGTGAAAGTAGGAGTACCGATGTCAGCATTTCTGGAGTCAGGCGTGACTGATATTAACGTCCCCATCTTTCCGTACTGGGTGAGCACGATGAAGATGTAGTTGCTGAATTCTGTGCACACCACCTGGGTCTTTACCCCGTTAATGGCCTCCTCTCGCTGTTTATGCCTAATGATGGGCTGGGCTGCCATTCTTAGCTTCTGGGTCTGGGGGAAAAAGGACAATGCAAACTAAGCCATTTATTTGACAAACATTTTAAAATACCCAAAATATTCTATGACAGTTTCGTATACATTGTTGCATCTGTGAAACGCATGCTCCCCTGCGATTCTGACCAAGACAAGCGGTTAGAATATGGATGGATAGTATAGCGCATTAAAGTCATTCATCATACAAACCAGCCAGTAATTCTCTTTTATAAAGACGTACCGTATATCAGAAACACGAGATCGCAGAAACAAGCCGTTAAGACCCCCCTCAAAATGCAGCGGTTCTTGAAACATTTTAAATTTCATCGCATAATCTTATGTTATACACTTGCTGTGGCTACCGGGAAGTAAGTGACGATCGGCGGCTGCACGAGCCAGGAAACAGCGGTGCTGCGGCAAAAGCCCCGTAAACGGAGGCCGTAAAACTCACGCCCGCGTTTAGTGCTGCCCGATATCGCGCCATTTAAGCAAATTGTGAACAGGGAGTGCATCTTACCTATTGTACTGAACGAAAGGAAGCAGATCGCTGATAAATTTAACCGCAAACAAATAATACCTAGCAGCAAAGAGATCAGTGCGTCCCCAGCCCTGGGTCTGAAAGCAGCCGGCACGCTGCTCGCCAGTCACTTTCGATTTCGTTGCATTAAGTTATTTAAGTGGCAATTAATATGCGCTTGTGCTACATCGTATAGCTACGCTTTATAAAAGTTCAAAGGCGTATTATTTCAAGCACCAACAGAACGTTTGTTACCAAGTTACATCCCAAAAGGCGTGTGTAATATAAATAAAGGATAGGTCATTTTGTTTAAATATGTAAATATGGATGGAAGGGATCGTTGGGAGCAGGACATTAAGTTCTGACTACTAATAAGTGAATTCGTTTGAAGCGGGGAAGTTGAAAACTGAAGCGGCGTCTTGCAGATAAACCTCATCTGAAGAAACTATTAGGGTAGCGAGTGCATTTAATTAGAATTGATTCTGTTCGTAGGAGATCAAGTTTTCTGTGTTGACAGACCCTTCAGAAAAAATGATCAGTGGAGTGCGCATACTCATGCCAATGAAAGTGGAGGCAGTGAGCGTCTAATATCCCCCGACCGCCCTGACCTTTAAGAGGCTGCAGGGTGGCAGTATGAAGGCATTTAACATTTAATAGCAGTTTGAAAGAACCGCCTTCGAATGGCTGAAAGCAGTCTGCGGCCGGAACAGTCTGCCTCCTGTTACGGATTCCCTGGAAATTCGTTGTGCTATTTTCACATGTTTTGTATAATTATAGTGTGATGACCGTGTCCATTTAATGACATAAAAATACCCAGTGCGTTTGCAGTTATGCCTGTCCTTTTAAAATCTGTATATGCTCAGAGAGATTCTCGCAAAAGAATCACTGCAAATCAGAAGCCAAGAGTAAGTTGTTA
Source organism: Petrocephalus zakoni (assembly GCA_026774425.1). Taxonomy (NCBI): domain Eukaryota; kingdom Metazoa; phylum Chordata; class Actinopteri; order Osteoglossiformes; family Mormyridae; genus Petrocephalus; species Petrocephalus zakoni. The sequence continues at coordinate 5,623,670 of JAODKN010000045.1, forward strand.
GATGTAATAATAATGACACTTTAGTGCCTTTTTTCCTACCCCATCTTACTCACCGTGACACATGTAGTTGGGAGTAAGCTTGGCAGCAAAGGACAGCCACCTGTAGTGACACCCATGGAGCTGAGGGTTAAGGGCTTTGCTCAAGGGCCCACAGAGATGTGACTATTCTCCCAAAGCCAGGCTTAAACTACCAACCTTTTGATCACAGGCATGACGGTTTAGCCCACTGAGCCACTTACTTCCCCTAGCACCCATGTTAACTCTTTTATGAGTGCCAGGATGCACTAATGAAGGTCTGTTAGATCACTGTCTTTTATTTAGTGACCTGATTGGTCTACTGCCAGAAAAGAAATAATAAAAACAACCAATCAGAAGTGGGTTATGCTGGTGACAGTACAATGGAATCCCCCCACTGTGGGCTTAGACATCTCATTTCTCCTGTCTTTACTTGCATCCAAAGAGCCATGCCACAATATATACCACTATTCCTGCAAGAACTCCCTGCTTATAGGCAGAAAGCGCCCAGAAAGCTGTCAGCATTTTCCTGGCTAAAGGGCAGCTGGAATAGGTGGGTTTTAGGATTTAGGCCTGGTCTGAACTGTGAAAATCAGAGTTCTCAATGCTGGGAGAACAAAGTGAAGCTCAAAAAGAGACAAGCCAAACCCCCGAGTCCTTTAAACAGGAGGCAGAGTAAGATGGCTCTATGATGCTGTAACCTTTCCCTTGTACAAGCTTTAGAAATTTCTCTTGGTAATGCAGCATTGTTCTCTGGAAGCCATGTTTCTATGCCCAAGGGTTTCAACTTGATATAGGCAGGATATCGGAGACCTGTGTGTCTGAGGGGAGCTGTCATCTGGTGCTGTAAAACACAAGGAGCAGAGAAGAGCTTTGGAAGAAAGCCTGCTTTGGATGGAGAGAGAGCCACAGGCGGAGTAAGAAAGTGAGCCGTCCATGGATTTGGCCTCAGGAGACATTCTGAATGAGGAACTCACTGAATCTCATAGGACCACCCAAGACTTTGTACCTGGCTCAGCTGTTTTTATGAACATATCAGTCGCCTGTAACTGGAGTCATGGGTCCTGTTTACACTTGGTTTTAAAAATGCATCTAGGGCGAGCAGATCACAAGTGGACAGTCGAGACACATCACTGTCTACACCTGTGTCTGTCTCCAAGGTGTCTAGCTGACCACTCGCCTTCAGATTTTGTTACTGCCTAACATCACTTCCGCTAGGAGTTTGAATAGCCCTGCATGCAGTCATTGTGACGTCCTTGTCGGGATGCATCTGGACGCATTAGCGTTTACACTACAAAAGACATATGGTCAAATGCTTCCCAGACCCAGAGTGGTTTGGGTGATCGGATCGCAGTGCGTCCTGGTGGTCATTTACACTTGTACTTAGCACTGTCAACTTGCAATCTGATCTCCTATTTACCAAGTGTAAACAGGGCCATAGATATATCAGTTCCCAACCTACGAATGTGAGTTTTGTGTGTCTGAATAGAATATGTGCGCATTTGATATCATAGTGGACAATCCACAAATGCAGTCAGGCAACATCGGGCTGGTTTATTGGGACATCATGGTGTTGTATTTTCCATGGATATTGTCTTTTAGACTTCCACACATAGGATTTATTTATATGGTGATGGTTTTAATTATAACCGCCCACCTCGTTATAACTGCTAGATTGCGCGTATACTGCGTGTGCACTTGGAGATGACCAACCCCAAAGGAGATGGGCCCAGAAACTACCCAGATAAGAGAGGGAGATGGAGCCAGCGCCGGAGAGCGGCTGCGGCCATGTGAGTTGTGCTGATTGCCGTTTTTGCTTCCGCAAACGCTTCTGGATGCCAGTGAAGAGCCCGCACTTAATGACTGCCTGTTGTCACCGGTGCCTTTAGACTGCGATTCATTTTATGTCGTTTTTTTTCGCCTTCCCCTCCTGCGGCTTTCGCTGACTCGGGCGTATTTAACTTTCTTTTTGTGCGGCGATGTTTACGGAGGCGCCGATCCGGCGCTGCACCTGCACACGCATTCAGGCGACTTTCGGCTTGGAGTGGCCGTGTAGGAAGCTGACATCTCAGCAGCTTCCTTTCAGGGATCAGCCCCCCCCCTCCTGCCCCACACTCCATTCCCATCTCCAATCCGACTCCAGTCCTGCGCAAGCCACGGATGATTAGTTGGCTGCCCGCGGTTCTGCGCCGTCTGGTTGGGCATCGGAGTCTCCTCGCAAGTTGCCTAAAGGGACGGTGTAATTTACCACACTCACATCCAGTAAATCAGTACAGAATAAATCAACACAGACACACGCCTGAACTGTAGTTATTTATAATATGACAATGTTCTAAGTGTGTGTAATCTTTGTGTATCAGATACATATATCTCGTGACTAGGAATTATTAAAAATGTTATATTCTAGACGTGTGCACACACACACACACAAATACATATTGATATACATACATATGGGCTTCACTTGTCCTTGCACCTTTACACCTCTAGGGGGATTCACATCCCATCCCACTGTCTCTGCGTAGTTTGCATGCTTTTCGTAATCGAAAGCTGTGGTTAAGCTGTTTGGCATTTTTAAATTGCCCATAGTATGTGGTGTGTGTGTGATTTAGTTTATATTACACTGTGAGGACCCAGTGCCCCCATAATGTAATAAAAACCTGGGCTGGGTAGGGGTTAAGGGTGTCATTGCTGGGTTATGGCCATAGGAATGAATTGAGAGTCCACCCAAAGATATAGATACCTAATCTGTCTCTTGTGTGTGTATGTGTGTGTGTCTGTGTATGCCATCCCATGGAGTGCTGTCGCATTCCAGGTGCACCTCTGCCTATTGCCCTCTGCTTCCTGGGGTAGGGTCCAGCGCCCCAGGCCCCTAACCCTGTACTGGATAAACAGCTGGAAGACATATGGACGGATGAAAAAATATATATACATATACATATATATATGAGAGGTCATAATTACAATATCTAATCATAATCTGCACCTTCCACACAATTTAGTAGTAGAATTAAATTAAAACCCGATACTGATTTAATATGTGATTCTAATATTTAATGCTAGTTTTGTGGCCATATCCAATCTCCTTGAAGTACTTGTGGGTATATAGATCGTTTTTCCGTTCCCACGGAGCCCAGGGCCCAAACGCTTATGGCGCTGCAATTCACCCAGACCGGTAGAGACCACCGAGGCCCTTCTTGATGGCCAGTAAGATTGCCGTTACGTGGGTCGATGGCTGGAGGGTGAGTTCACTATGCAAAAAAAAAAAAAAAAGGCCTATTTTGAAATCTCTCCCTGGCTGATATTACGATGATCCAGTTCGAAAGGCATGGTTTCTGGGCCTTTTCCCGAGTCTGATCGTTCGCGTAAGAGGCACACCAGCCTGTAATGCTCATTAACTGTGAGTCTGCCCGAGGCCCTCAGCCCAGATAGACTGCTGCTTCCTTTAAATTTAATTTATCGATTGTGCTCTCGAAATATGGCAGCTTATCTCCCATAAATCTGGAAGGCAGTGCTAGGCTCAGTGTCAGAGAAAAAGAGAATCGCCAGCTGTACTTATCATGCACACAGATTCTCCCATAAATCTGGAAGGCAGTGCTAGGCTCAGTA
>JAODKN010000045.1:5649074-5661797 GCA_026774425.1 Petrocephalus zakoni
TCCTCTGCCGGCCCCTGGAGGATGGGCTCCCCCTTTGGGTCTGGTTAGGGTTAGGGCTTCCTCTGCCAGCCCCTGGATGATGGGCTCCCCCTTTGAGTCTGGTTCCTCCTGAGGTTTCTTCCTTCAAGGGAGTTTTTCCTCGCCACTGTCTCCTCTGGCTAGCTCACTGGGGGCTTTGGGCAGAGATAACATAAAGCGCTTTGAGACAATTTAATGTTGTGAAAATGCACTATACAAATAAAAATTGTATTGTGCTGTACATCTTTTATCTCAAGCAATTACTATATTTATTACTGTATTCGTTACTAATTACTATATCTGTTAACCTTTCTGAACTACTCAGAGAATTACTGAAGGAACATAGAACAATTGTCTAATGAATAACACAAGTTCAGTACTGATCTCATGTTTGTTCAACATACTGAATCATGACGCATCTTTTATCTCAAATGGCTTCTGTATTTATTCGTGATTGTACTTCAGTAGTAAAAACTAAGTATTTGTGCCCCCTGTTACCAAAAGATCCCCCAAGCTGTTCTTTTAATATGAAGATGTGTTCTGGATGGCGAAGATCAGTTACTTAAGCACTGTTGTGAACTTGAAGGGTAAAAGTCAAACCAGCTGTTTACATAGGAAGTGCAGCCCATCTTGTTCATAAATCAAACCCAGCAGCGGCACCTGAGACAGGGTGGAGCCGAGCAAATCTCACAATAACACTCATTAATCATAGCCAGCGTGGATCCCTCACTCCGGTCATCCTCAGGGCTAATCTGTCCCCAGCAGCCAATGGGCAGACTCTGAGTCACATCTTGCACCTTCGCAGACATTCAGCTGTCCGGGGCGAGGGACGCTTTTATTTGTTTTTATGGCTCTATGGCCGGAACAGATCAGGTTAAGTACATCCCAGACAGTTACGCACCACAATTCTCTTTACATTTATATGTGACGAGCAGTAATATCGAGGGCTTTATCCGCAATGAAAGAGTAGCCAAACCACCGGTACCCCCACCTCACCTAACCCCACCCCCCTGCCCCCCGGAGCTGCTCATTAGGGAACCAGAATCCCCTTTCTCTACTCTTCCAAAGTGCCTGCGGTGAATAAGATGATGGAACAGCACTCTGCACCCCCCTCCGCCTCTTAGGGAGATGGTCATGCTCAAACCTGCATTCTTTAATTCCGTCTCAGGAGAGAATTGTTGCCTGTTTCATCTTCGCTGGCTGGAATAATCTCCTAAATTAGCAGTTTGTTGTTGTTTTTTTATTCCATGATAATAAAACCAGAGAAGGCAGAATCAAAGCAGGAAGTACCTCCGTGCGGCACGGCGACCGTGTTTTCTAACTGCTACAGATTGATAATGATCTAAAGTTCTAGGCAAGGCAAGTTTATTTATATAGCGCCATTCAGATGCAAGGCCATTTGAAGTGGCTTACAAAGGCAGAAAAATACGTTCAAATAACACATTTAAGACAAAAACAAACTAAAAGACAAAACTGAAAAGAAGCTTGATTGTAGTTACAGTCTATGGCTAAACTGGTTTAATTTAATGAAAGGCCTCAGCAAACAGTAATGTTTTAAGCCCTTCAGCAGGTCTTCAGGAAGCTGGTTCCACAGACGGGGAGCATAGAAGCTGAACACTGCTTCCCCCTGCTTGGTCTCGATTCTGGGAACACTGAGCAGGACTTTCCCAGAGGACCTCAGGGGTCTGGATAACTCATAACGTTCAAGTAAATCAGAAATGTATTTAGGCCCGAGACCATTGTGCTGTGTACACAAGTAATAATATTTTCCTTCATGTGATGCACAGGAAGCCAGTTAAGTAATTTTAGGATGGGTGTGATACGCTCTGCTTTCTTGGTGTTAGCGAGGACTCTTGTGGCAGCATTCTAGATGAGCTGCAGCTGTCTGGTTGATTTTTTGCAGAGACCTGTAAAGACACTGTTACAATAGTCTAACCTGCTAAAAATAAATGCATGAGCAGGCTTTTCTGTATCTTGTTTAGACAGAAGTCCTTTAATTCTTGCTATGTTTTGCTATGTTTTTAAGGTGGTAGGAGTAATTGATTTTTGTGGCTGTTGAGATTAAAGTCAGAGACTGGAAGTACACCAAGATTTCGGGTTTGATTTGTAGGTCTTAGTGTCATGGATTCAATGTGAGTAATGACCTTCAGTCTTTCTTTTTTTGGAGCCAAAAACAATTATTTCAGTTTTTTCTGTGTTCAATTGTAGAAAATTCTGGCACGTCCATTTCATGATTTGTACTATGTACTTACTCAGTGAATCTAAGGGACCATAGTCACATGGTGACACTTGTGTAGTTGCGTATCATCTGCATTATTATGGTTTGAGTTGTTATAGTGTTCCATGATCTGAGCAAGGGGGAGCGTGTAAATCTTGAATAGAAGAGGCCCAAGAATGGACCCTTGAGGAACACCACATGTGATTTTTGTTTGCTCAGATTCATAATTACCTATTGACACAAAGTCATCTTATTAATATGATTCAAACCAATTTAGCACAGTGCCAGAAATGGTGCCACCCACTTGTCTACTCTGTCAAGCCGTACCTTATGGTCAATCATGTTGAAAGCAGCACTGAGGTCCAGTAATACCAACTGAGATTTTTTATTCATCACTTTGGTGAAAATTATTGAAGATCTTAAAAAGTGCAGTCTCTGTGCTGTGGTGTGATTGAAATCCAGACTGAAAAGCATCAAAGTAACTGTTTTGTACCATGAAAGAACTAAGTTGCTGAAAAACAACCCTTTCAAATATCTTTCCAAGGAAAGGTAGGTCCATGAGATTATGCACACAAGTTTTCATTTTTCGGAGATTGCACTTGTGGGGTGGGGATAATTACTCGCTGAGTTTTATATTGAGGTGTTCACTAGTGGCATTAAACTACTTTTTTTATCATAATAATGATATTGGCTAAAACAACAGTGCCCAAAGCTATTCAGCCATGAATGTTTTTCAGGAGAAATGTGTAGGGCTGTTTTAATTTGCCAGTAAACCCTCTTATGCATTGATTAGCTTTAGAAATATGCATCCATCCACCAAGGGCAGTGCTTCTGAACAATCCTACTTTTAACGTGGGGCAGCCTTGGTTTAAGACCAATATCCTGGATGCTGAGAGGTTTGTGACACATTCGCTCAGTTTAGGGCTTTAACGTGTTAGACTATTTCATCTCCTCTTGTTAATTTTTTGCTAAAAGTCTTTTTCAAAGTTTACCTTTTTAATCACAATTAAAATTATTTTTTGTTTGATGTCAGTTTTATTATGAAAGTTTACTGATTCCAAAACAAGGCTCCTTGTTTTACATGTAATTGTGTTCCTTTCTAATGGTTATATAATTTCAGTTTTCAGTTCCATTTAAATTACATTTTAATTAATATTAGTGCTGATAAGGATTCTGTGCTTTTAAGTGTTTTAAAGTGTTTTGAATGTCAGTACTGTATCTAAAAACTATGACTGTTACTTTAAGTGATGCCTTCGTTTTCATTTAAATTAAAACATTTTATGATGAAAGATGTGATTTTGTCTAAATCCAACTGCTGACAACAAAGCATTTTTGACGGTATCCATGCCAGGAGGTGGACTTTTCTTTTGATTATTTGCTGATGGTTACCGTTTGCATGTGTGTTTCCGTAGCTAGCATGCAGTTTAGACTAAATAATGACATTTTATGTGCATTTTACAGCGTGACTCTTCTCCTCTGCATCTGTTCTCAGCATCTGATTCAGATGTTTCCCCCCAAAATTAAACCCTCATTGAAACGTCATACGGGCATATTTATGTTTAATAGGAGGTCTGTGAGGGGTAATATTTTGTAAAAAACATAAAATGTGTCAGTGTTATAATTATTATTATTATTACTACTACTACTACTAATAATAATGTTGCCATGATTATTACTAGTTGCTTTACTTTAAAGCTGGCAACCCATAATAGCAGCCTAGTCAGCTGATGAGATTGTAATGGATCAATGGCACAAGTTTATCTTTAGCATTAGTGTTTTAATGATATATAATATTACACATACAACTCTGGAAAAATGAAAAGACTAGTATAATTTTTAAAACTAAGCATTTTAAAATCCTGGTTTAATCCTGGCTTTGCTGGCGGAAGGCAACACTGAGCGGCAGGTGGCTTCTAAGTTTCTAAGAGATCAGTACACAAGAACACTGGCAATGACCAGAAACCTGCCAGGGGGGGGAGTGACTTTCTAATGCCGGAGGTGATTGTTAACTTATCCAGCTGTGCTTCATGAATCGGAGGATGACCTCAAGTGACCTTCAAAAGGAATGGGAAACATTAAGTGGTGTGAAGTTCATAACAGGCCCCTAGAAGCAGGACTGAAGTCAAGGAAGGAAAGAAGAAAAAAGAATAATTATATATATATATTCATATACATGAATAACTGAATAACACACACAGATGCACACCCATAAACTGAGGAAAGAGTGAAATACAAAATCATTTTGTTTGATTCGTAATGAATATGCAATACAGTACAAGACATGGCATGACTGGATATGAACATCCATAGCATTATAACAAACTCGCCTTTAATCCTTCAGACATAACAGAATAAGCCTAAGAACATTTTAATTACAGCAAGAATAGCTATATTAACTTTGGACATATAATTGTCCTAAATGAAAACAGGTAAATGTATTTTGTTCTTTTTTTGTTCATTATAATTCTGATTGCTCCCCTCCTCAGAAATGTGACCTGTAATCCCTTTAAATGTCCACTGAATTCTTCATACTGAGGGATTGTGGAGGATTTTTTTTTAAATAATTTTTTTTTATTTAATTTTATTTTTATTTGGCCGAAGCAGCAATCAGCCCTGGCTGCAGACTCCATCCGATGTCACCAATGGTTAATTAACCGTTAATTAACTTTGAAGCTTTACATCATATGTCAACAATTTGTTCCACAGTTGGTTTTTAAGGAATGTGCCGAGTGGAAAATGTTAGCGAAACAGGAGAAAATGTCACTTGTACTCCAAGCTCTTAGGCGCCCAGCGCACTCGGATTGCGCCTTTTGTGTCTCGCAGTTCAGGCTCGCCCGGGTTATTGTGTTCCCATAATGCACTGCATGAACAGGCCTTGCAGGTTGCCACTCTGGGCCCTCTTCAGGTTAACTCAATGCACTGTACAGACTTCTTGTCCATTACCAAGCCTCCTTTATCCAAGTGCTTTGTCCAGCAAGCTTTTTTTTTACATTAGAGGCAATTAACTTTAAATACAGACCCAAATTTCCCCCAGGCAAACAAATCAGCATTTTATTAACGCGGGATATTCTGACTTACCCCTGCCTTTTATTGAGCCACCTGATTGATTTCAGTGGAAGATTTCTACTCATTATACAGCTGTGTGTGTGGGGCGGGGTATGGTTTTTGAACTTCGGTAACAAAGACAGCGAAAACCTATAATCTCCAACTCAGCTGAAATGCCACTCACTCATAAATAGATCTGTCTGTGCCCCGCAGGGCTTGATGGGTTCATTATGATGAAGTGGTCAGCTATGACTTATTAAAAGTTGCAGTATATTTCTGACACACATCAGGGGAAGTAGACCGGAAATAAAAAACGTAACGCCCAATGAGAGCGACCTCTTGCTTCAGCAGTATTACTCAGTAAGATGAATAATAATCTTAAATAAAATCCTTGAGTTATTGTGGCAGAGATAAAATGTAGAGCAAGATGGAGACCCCAGTCATATGTTTTTTAGCATAATATGGTCATGTAATAAGGGAGGTTTTGTAGGGGGCGCTGCTGGGGCTTTGAAATCCTTCTCCGGTGTGTGTGGAGTTTGTGCTCCCTGTGTCCTACGGGGGTCCTCTGGGATCTTTTCCCACAGTTCAAAAACATCTAGCCAGGCAAATTGTTGTTTCTAAATCAGTGTTTCTCAAACGGGTCCTCAGGGACCCCGGGACGGTCCATGTTTTTGCTCCCTCCCAGCTTCCGGTGATGTGGACTGTGTGACTGGAGGCTGGGAGGGAGCAAAAACATGGACCGTCCCGAGGTCCCTGAGGATTGGATTGAAAAACACTGCTCTAAATTGACCATAGTCAGTGTGTGCATATCAGTGTTTCCCAACCCATTCTTTGGGGGAACCCCGGACAGTCCACGTTTTTGCTTCCTTTCAGCTCCCAGCACACCTGCACCAGGTATTTGGTGCTCCTGATTGGCTGGAAGCTGGGAGGGAGAAAAAACGTGGACTGTCCAGGTTTGGGAAACATTGGTGTACATATCCACGTGTCCTGTGGCAGACTGGCATCTCTGCCAGGGTGTCTCCTGCATGGTTCCCTTTGCAGCTTAGGATGGCCTCCAGCAAACCCTGACCAGCATAAGTGACTAATTGGAACAGAGATGGATAGTTCAGGTCCAGAAAGTAAAAACCCAGATCAAGATTTTGTTTCAACCAGCCAGTGGAGTACAAAGAGCCACCCCTGCTACTTACATGTGTTTTATGAATGATAAGTACAAATGGAAGCTTTGCTGTACACATTCTTCAACTGAGCAGCGAGGATTTGTTAGCTGAAGGTCACGGTTTGGATGACATCCCCTTAGAGTTTTTGAAGAGCTCTAGGAAGGATAGAAGGATGCGGAGATGAGGCAGCATCCCTGCCAGGCCTCCCCACTGGGGGTGTATTGCTGGGTGTAGGCAGTCTGTTAGTGCGGGCAACTAGCTGAAGACGAGCAGGACCTATTCGCTTCAGGTTCTCTTCCAGGGATACCCTCAGCCGGGAGAAGGGGGGCGGCTCCAACCCCCAGATGGGAGACGTGGGGCGACTTCCACCCCCAGCCGGGAGACGGGGGGCGACTCCCACCCTCAGGCGGGAGACGTGGGGCGACTTCCACCCCCAGCCGGGAGACGGGGGGCGACTCACACCCTCAGGCGGGAGATGGGGGGTGACTCCCACCCCCAGCCGGGAGACGGGGGGCAACTCCCACCCCCAGCCGGGGATTCTGAGTGCGGAGTCCTACAACTAACCAGGCACTTTGCTCTACGCTCTTTCATCGACCCACACTGACATCATTGCACATCTTTTACAAATATGGATCTACTTCTCTCCATGTGTATTGCGCAGTCATTGTATTTATGTTGGTATTTTATTTCACTTAATTGTAATTTTATTCTTATCCTCTATGCCATTTTATTTTTCATTTCATTGCATATTTCCTCAAGCACGATCTTGTAATGAGGTGGAAAAGCATTTAGTTTCTTGGTAGTACAGTGTGTGATTGCGTATGTGACGAATAAATCGCACCAATCCCTTTCACCTGAGTCACCGCCCCAATGCCAGTCCCTTCAATCAGCAGCCCTGAGTCTGGCTACAAGTACATGTGACGTGGTCTGGTTTGGCACATTATTCAGTTTGTATTCTTTCAGATGTAAGAGAGCTCCTTCAGCCCAATAGAACATTTGGTTCTGAACACTACTACTTTTTTCCCCTCATATAGTGAGAATATATATATTTTCCATGTGCCATTAAAACTAAAACTATTACTTATTTATAATAAATATGCATATAACCACTAAATATTTATCTTAACTAACTGTTGACCATGTTTATTAAACAGTCTTTCCCACTATTTGAAGGAGATTTATATACCCTATATAACCTAAATCTAGGTTTCAGGAAAAATAACCATACACCTGGGTGATCATACACCTTGGTTACATGGGTATTATTGAAACGTTACATGTATTAGTGAATACACACATGACCTTTACAAAAAGTGTCCCATCAGATGACAGAGAACATTAGGGAACTCAGCGCTCAGGCTTTAAATGGTTTCCTTCCGTTTCAAGGATGACCGAGAGCTAAAGTGTTCTTTTAAACCGGAAAGAGGCATTATAAGTAATACGACTTCATTTTACATGCTTGTAAACAAGCCGGAATCGATGGTGGCAGGAAGCTGCGGAGCGTTGGGATTCTCCTGGCTCAGTAACATGCAAGTCCCAGCCCCGATGGAGCCCGCCGCGGATCTGCCGGGTCTCTGCGATCAGATACGGACCCCAGTGGCTCTCCCACTCCTTACACAGACGAAACTAATGAATAAATAAGTTTTAGCCGGGCGATTGAGAATGTCGAGCCATTTTCATTCAGGAGCGGCCCATTAGATCGGTGGGGACTTATGGTGAAGGCCGTGTGCCGAACTCGTGAGCCTTCAGAGGGGGAGCGGGCAGACGGTGCGGTGAGGTGGGCGCCAGTTCTGGCCAGTCGGGCAAGAGCAACGTTTTTGCTTCTCGTTTGGTCAGAGATGAAAAGAGTCGACTTTGTGAAAACTAACTGCTGTTCATTTATCGATTTCTGCAGTTTAAGTGTTTATTGGAATAGTGTAGTGTAATTGTATAATAGGCATGCTGACAGGCATGTTCCAATGTAGTAGTGATGTACAGTGATTGTCTTGGTATGCTTAGTGAAACTAATTGGTTTCATAACAGAAGTCCATTGTCAGGCAACATCTAACATATCTTCACGTCTTGCTCCCAGATATTTCCCTATTTTTTTTTGACTGACTCATGCAGTTCTGTTCTTTCCAATTTGCTATTAATTGTAATTGTAGTAACTGGGAAGGGAGGGAAAGCGAAACGCAAATGTCTGGTGTTTTATGTTATGTGTTGCTAATTAAAAACACCCAATAAGAAACAACTCAGAACAGCTCTTTTAGAACTATAATTTGGGTTTCAATTAGCACTTGAAATTAATCTCTTTCTTAAAAGTGCCGGTTGTTAATGCGCTATATATCTCTTGTAAACAAATCAATAAGGTCATGATTTTTATTATAAAACCAATACATTTGCTATATTTTTATGGCATTAAGGAAGAGTTGTAGTCATCGGTGTCGTTTTGGGTGGGGGCGGGGGGCACGCACCTGCAGGGTGTTACTGCAGCTCGCACGCTGATGATTCCCCCCTGCCTCGGACGGCCCGCTCGCCGTCTCCCCATCCCCGCTGCGGCCGCGCTCGCCCCCGGCTGATTGATTTCCCACCAGGCCGCGCTGAAGATGAGCCAGCCCCCCCAGCCCCGGTCCTCAGTGACGCCGCGTGATTGCATGCGAATGAGGGGGCTTGATGAAGTGCTTACTTGCGTGTGCGGCGCCGTGGGCCTCTGGCTCGGCCACTCCTGATGCACTTACCGCGACAAGAGCTGCGTGCCGTCCGCTGGTTGGCTGCTGGACGAAGAGTCACATCCGTGTTGCCGAAATAAATCCGCGGCACATTGCGGTGAGGATTTTCGGCTCAGGTAGGATTTTCGTAGACGAGTTTGACTGGAATACACACTGCGATGGCTGGTATGTCATGACAGACACCTGTCGTGTCAGTTAGTGAAATTCTGTTGATCTAAAGGGCAAATATTAATCAGCTAATTAAACGGCACAGAAATAACATATGAACGCATGGCTGTAGATCATCTCAGATTCCAGATCTCACATATCACCTAAAGAACAATGATAATAGGACATAATAAGGAAAAATTGGCTTCTATTTTACTGGCATACTGAGTTCATTAGCCTCAAAATTAAGACACCACTGATAAAATGTTAATATTAATACATAAGATGAACCCTTTGTGGAGTAGGGCCACTAATCTGAAGCAAAAACACACACATGATGGAATTCACACATGTAACTTAAAATAGATGTTCCTGTTACTATTTAGAGTGTCTTAAATAATACATGTGTCATTACTGGCATCCCATCCAGGGTGTACCCCAGCCTTATGCCCTGAGCTGCCTGGGATGGGCTCCAGACCCCCTGTGCCCCTGACCAGGATAAGCGCTTTGAAAATAGATGGATGGGCTTGCGTCATTCCGGGTCAGATAGCCAAGTGTTAAGTGCTTGTTTTTTTAAACACATTGGAGCAAACAAAGCAACAACTCGCCGTCGCATTAGTGTAGCATCTGTGTGGCTCAGATACCCTCCAGGGGGCCGGGAATCAACCCAAAGCTAAGCCTGCAAGAAAGAGAGACGCAGGAATGAAATGCGACAGAAATCATGTAGCTCTTGTAATCTACTATAATGCTTGACAACAAGGAAGCTGTTTATCACCTCTCTCTCTCTCTCTCTCTCTCTCCCCCTCTCCATACCAGGTCTCGCCGCTAATATATTCATTATCTTTAAAAAACTGAATTGAAATTTACTTACTGCTCTTCAAGCACGCAGACCATGTGAGCAGATGGAGAACTTTAACAAACACAGGCTTTCCAATTTGAGAATGCACTGAAATCTGTGCATGGATTACACCTCTCACTGCCTGCCTTTTAAGCATATGCAAAATGCACCCCCTCCCCGTCCCTTAAGCCTGATGTACTTAGATTGAATGTGCATCCTCTGGCGAGCCACTGTCTTCCACAAACATTTGTTTGGCGTATGCTGATAGTAGTTTGTGCAAATGAATCAGGACATGCCATGAAGGCTGCTCTTTTACATGCAGAAAAGCTGGACCTTGAACATAGTGAGATGTGAGAGATTTCAAAGTCATCGTTTATATATATATATATATATATATATATAGCGCTCTTCTGTGCTGGGGTCTTTGCTGAGGGACCCGCGTCAATCAGCTCCCACTCCGGCGGGCCGCGGTACATGTGGGCTTAGCAAGGCCTCCATTACCCTTCAAAGCGCAGATCATTTTTCCGACAATAATGTGAAGAATAAAACTGCGAAGCCCTTAAAGTCATTTGTGGAAGGTTTAAAGTGAGCTAATTTTTTGCAGGGAAACTTGGATAATTAGAGGCTAATGTAGGGTACTTTGAAAACAGGAGATTGCATATGTTTTAATCTTCAGAAAAGAGAATTAGGTAGTGGAGGACAGGATTGTAAAGGCAGTGTGGTAACAGAACCAACAGGATGGTAAAGGCAGTGCTTCCTAACCTGCTGGTACATGTTTTTGTTCCCGCCCTGCTCACAGGAGCTGGGAGGGAGCAAAGTTGTGCACTGTTTGTCAGGGAGTTGGGAGGGAGCAAAAATGTGCACTGTTTGTCAGGGAGTTGGGAGGGAGCAAACATGTGCACTGTTTGTCAGGGAGTTGGGAGGGAGCAAACATGTGCACTGTTTGTCAGGGAGTTGGGAGGGAGCAAAAATGTGCACTGTTTGTCAGGGAGTTAGGAGGGAGCAAAAATGTGCACTGTTTGTCAGGGAGTTAGGAGGGAGCAATACTGTGGGCCATGGGTCTGCGAGGAAACGGTTGAAAAACACTTGGTAAAGGTGATTACCTGAATATTGCTGCGTTATGTCCAGATGTGGTGTCTCTTAGTCAGAGCTTATTCCAGGAAATTACCCAACTCTGCAAATGACCAGACTCTGTTACAGGAAGGTTGTTGGTTTGAGTCGCGGGGGCCAGCACCTTAAATGCTCTCAACTGTGTATGTGTGTATCTCAAAGGACAGGCAGATGGGAAAAAAGGTGTCCCAGTGTATACAGCACCATGCAAGAGTCTCAGGCACTCAAAGAAACATGTTCAAATGATCTTCACGTTGACGTAAAACTATGATAGTGTAGCGCCAGTGAGACGGTATCGCGGTATCCTGGCGAGCCATGTACATAGTACCAGAATGCATTTGCTATTGTAAGTATTTTTGTGTTCCAATCATTGCGTGTTGCCCTTGCCCGTGTCCTGTGCGAATGCTGTCCAACCCTTGTGTGTCTATAGACACTGTATAACCCACTGTGTGTGT
Source organism: Petrocephalus zakoni (assembly GCA_026774425.1). NCBI lineage: Eukaryota > Metazoa > Chordata > Actinopteri > Osteoglossiformes > Mormyridae > Petrocephalus > Petrocephalus zakoni. The sequence goes on from JAODKN010000045.1 coordinate 5,660,771, forward strand.
ATCTTACTGTCTGGAGTAAGACCTCTTTGTGTTTCCCTGTTATGTCTGGTGGGAGACGTGATTGCCATTTGCGCTAGTCCTTTAAAGGGCTATTATTAAAGAGCTATTAGGGCTATAGGATAGGGCTATCCATTATTAAAGCGTTCCCTTATCCAGAACCGTATTGCCTCGTCTCCTTTCAGCCACTCTGATGCCTTGGCCTGCCAAGTGTTACTCTGGTGTTAGGAGTGGTATGCCGGGAGTGCTCCTACTGAAGCTGCTGCAGCCGATTCCACATACTGGTATTCGCCTAGCCCTGTCGGGCATGTATGTGGCTGCAGAGCGGCAAACCGGGAGAATCAGTGGTCTTGCGGTGAGACTAGTCTGGAACGGCAAGCCTTTGGAGGAGTTTGTCTACTGGGGCTGCGGCAAGAGAGGGCACCATGTATGCTCCTACCTGGGACAGGGTGACCACCTAATCCATGTCAGGAGGGACACTATGAGCTGCTTCAGCTTGTGCTTTGACTGGTTTGTTTCCTTGATTGAAAGACCCATCCAGCATGCAGCAAAAAATTTGTGCTTAAGAGAAATAGTGAAAGTGAACAGTCAAAATGGTAGATTACAAACCCTGTTGTAGCTCAGACCACCCCCCCTGACATGGATTAAATGGCCACCCCCTAAGCATACAAGCTTGGAGTGGCCCAGTAAGGCACTGCCCAATCCTTCCAAAGTGTCCTGGATGTGTGCAGTGCACCCTCAACCTGCTCCTGCGAGCCTGCCGGATCTCCATCGGAGACGACGACATCGGCGAATGATGAAGGCCACGTGAGTCCGCGGAGCAGCTGCGGCAGGAGCTGTCCAGCTGGGAGAAGAGTGCGACAGCCAGAGGCGGCAGGCAGAGTCAGCAGAAGCGGTGCTCGTCAGCCACAGGGAGACATGTTGCAGCTTGGAGGCCCAGCTGGCCCAGGAATACTGAGAGCCAGATAAGGACGAGGGGCGAATGCGGTAGGACCTGGAGAAGGGGCGATCTGCCCTGGGAGCGCTGTAC
>JAODKN010000045.1:5753167-5765775 GCA_026774425.1 Petrocephalus zakoni
GCGTGGCTCTGGAGGGGTGGCACCGGATTGGCCGGCAGCACGCGGCAGGGCAGGGAAGGCAGTGGAAGTGGCTGGTGCTGCCAGACTGGGGCGGAGCTCAGGAGGGGTGGGGCTGGATTGGCCAGCAGCACGGGCAGGAGCAGGGAAGGCAGTGGGAGTGGCTGGTGATGCCACACTGGGGCGGAGCTCAGGAGGGGTGGGGCCAGCTTGGCCAGCAGCACGGGCAGGGCATGACATATATATATATATACACACACACACATATACATATAAGTGTTGGTCCACAAGGAAATCCCTTGGCCCCACGAGTCGCCTGCTTACCCAACTCTGTGCATCAGATGCTAATTAATATACTGGTGTTTGCACTTGGGTGATGCAACAACGAGAAGCGCAGGAGCAACAGCATCAGAGAAGCGATATCCTGCTGTACTGTAGTTTTATATTGGACAAGCTGACTTAAGGTGAATGCGTTTCTTAAGGTGGAATTATTAAGGATCCATCTTTTTAAGGTGGAGCTATTGTGTTTTTCCTGCAAATAGCTCTTGTTCTTATTTTTCATTTTTCTTTTGTCCTATAAATCTAATCAATGACTTTCCTATGGTCACATTTTCTTATTTTTAACAGCAATTAAGCAGGGTAATTAATATTCACAGCTAGTCCACACATAGCTATTCTGTAGATCGCCGATATTTTGAAAAAAATCATCTTTTTGCTAAAAACACACATGTACTTAAGGGCCTGAAACCGACTGACTCTCATCCAGCCTGGCAACAATGGAGAAACGAGTTAATTCGGACGCCTGTCAACTCGAATGTTCACCGCGGCGTGATTTTAATATTGCGATTGAGTCATTCGACAGCTCAGTCAAGGCTGATTAATTATCTGCTCAGCTGGAGCATGAAGCAGCACCCTCGCCGGGGATCGCCTGGACGGGGACTCCCAGCCACTGATATACACTCACAATTTCATCTGAGGCTTGTAAATGCGAGGGCTGGATGGAAAAGTGCGATAAATACATCACCAGGGCGCCCCCCCCTGGCTCAGAAGCTCATCTTATGGCCCTGAGGTCTCAGGCACGAGTAGGGCGGCTATTTAATTACTGCGTCCGTCGGCTTCCTGCCCCGTGTGCCGCAAACCTGTAAATCTCCGGGCTGCGCCAATTCGGAAATGGGGGTGGAAGGGAATGATTGACAGGCTGGTTGACGAGCAGGGCACGCTCCGATGGGTCTCCCAGGGGAGCCACTGCGAACCTGACTGGGAGGGATAGCCTGAGCGAAAGATGGATCGATCGACACCCATTCCCCCCCCCGTAACGTCTTGTTCACCGACAAACGGAAGGTAAACCTTCAAGGGCTTTATTCATTCGTCATGGAGCTAGCATGTCTGCATCCCATACCGCGTTTTATCAGGAAAACCGAATGCTCTCTAAGACGGGCATCAGCCTAAGAAAGATCTTCTGTTCTGTTCAGACTTTGTTTATTTATTTATTTTTTTTGCTCTTTTTACAGACATTTAAGGCGGAACAGAGGGGAATTTCTTTTAAGGTGAAATGAGATTAGAAGATAAAAGAAAACATTAAAGAAGACAGCAGATTTATAAATAGATCAGTAGCTTGAAAGCCCAGGTAGCACAGGCCACAAGGCGGCCTAACCCTACATGATACTAAAAACTCCAGTGTGGCTGTGATATGCTCTTTGCCTGTGCTCTTTGGCTGTGCTGTGCTTGTTTGGGTTAAAAGCAGGCCTTTCCTTGCAGCTTCCCACCATTTCGCTACGCGTTTGCTGCGATTATGCTTTTAGGTCTCCCTGGCTGTCGCTCACATTAGATTCCACTGATGCATTGTGCTCCATCAAATTGTGCTAATTCGCCTCGAAGAGGTGCTCTGAGCTCTGCTCTATGATTACGACACAATAAAGTATGCGTTGAGGGTTTCTGGCCATGGTTCGGCACCAAAAATCACCAAAGTGCCGCCGAAAATGCAGACAAGCGCTGCCAATAAAGTGGGCGACTAAAGGCCTCTAAACGGCTGGCTAAATGTGTTTCGGCGACGCCGCCCACCGCAGCTCGCAGGCGCCGTATCGCCTGGCCGCCGCCGGAGGTGTAACGTCTCGCGTAAAGCCGTTAGCTCCACCGCGCCTTCGCTTAATCCACACGGGGCCTGGGAAACAGCCGTGATACGCGGCGGTAGCCCAAAGCTGTTATTCAGCCGCCGTGGTTTACGTCTGGCATCCGGTACGCGAGTATGAGGAGAGGATTAATGAAATCCAATCACACGCCTACGTCGGGTTGAGATGCAGCATATCATGAAGCCACGCATCGTCCGTAAAAGGAAGTACGCTGCACTTTGACTTGTGAGGTCCCGTTGTGTGTGCGTGCGTGTGTGTGTTTGTGTGTGTGTGTGTGTGTGTGTGGATAGACGAATACTCAGGGACCCACTGTCTGCTTGGAACCTTTCCAAGATGCATCAGGACATATCCAATATGTGTTTTCTGGAGTGGTAATACAAAATAGCTTGTTTGCAGCCAGCCAGAGACATATAAATGAAACATGCAATATATTTAACTTAATTCATCCTAAAAATCTCCTTTGTTTATGTTCTTGTTGCTGACATTCCAAGATAAATAGAGAACATAATTGACTTATTCCTACAAAAATATTTATTTGGTAGTTTGTTTACAATCCACCTGAGATAATATGTAAAATACATAGTATATAATTAACTCTCGGATTTTTGTTGTTGTTTGAAATCAACCGGAAACATATGGGAAGTACATGTTTGTTCGTTTGCACTCAGCCGGAGAGGTGGGACATGCATACAGTGTAAGCGCCCCCCCCCCCGGTTAATCCGGGGAATCCCGACGGGGGGGTTGCCGCACTAGCAGGGAGTGCTGTCCCAGCAAACCGACGGCGGACGGAGAAGATTCCACAGCAGCCCCCTTCTCCACATTGCAGACTATTAAATAAATTGCACTGCAGCACGCGGCTGGCTGGGCGCCAGCGAGGGAGGGCCTCTCCTGCAATCCGTGCGCTAAGCGTTATTTAGACTCCATGAAGATTCAATTGATCAAATCGATTTTTCCATTTATAAACTGTGCTTAATAATCTCATATAGCCGGTCCATCATCTCAATCTGAATTCAGCATCTCCTTTACTGCGGGTCTGAGCTGTGTCAGAGCCCTTAATTAATCAAATAAAGGGGCATTTTGAATATATTACTGTAACCCACACCACTTGGTTACCGCCAGACAAAAAGAGTAGGGCAGAGTGTTAAAAAAAAAATCTGATTTCAGTCGAAACGTATATAACCTGCCCTCCTGTTGATAGACACTCCCCTCTGACCCCCCGATTCTTTGGGAGCAGATTCCAGAAAGGTGTGCAAAGGCCCTGCGGAACAGATGGCTGCATTTTCCCGCTCTGCTCAGGTGTCGCTAATGAAAACCTCGCCGGAACGTTCCATCGGCTGTGGCCGGAACGCTTCATTCTTCCGGGGCATTCCGCTTCTCTTACTCCGTCCTTCCGTGACCTCGGGGCCGGATTTTGCCAAACCTTTCGCTGTCCTCTGTGTGGGTGGTGGTGGGGGGGGGTGTACTGTATGGGAGGCTCGCCTGTGCAGAAAGGGGTTAATGCTGTGTTTACGCCGCATAATTAATCAGGTGTGTGTTTAGTGGCACAGTACACGTTGACTTGTGAATAGCAGAGTGCTCTATAATTGAGCGGGCCAGCAGTAAATTACGAGCGAGGTGTGGGAGCATGGGCAATAGCAAAGGTGTATGTACATGCGGCTTGGCGGGAAGGAGGCCGCGCTTTTATAGATCGCGTATGAGATGTCCTTTGCCGCCGTGGCTCTGTTCCCGTGCCCAGGAGAACACCGGCATTTCTGATGGGGGGACCAGCCGTGCCCGAAGCATTCAGTGCAAAATCACCTTCTCATCCCACCTTTTTCTTGGTGGCCGATTTAAAAATAGAATCAAACGCGGCACATTTCTACAGCTTTTTAGTGACTGATAATCTAGCTGATTCTTGGGCGAACTATTAAATAAAGTATATGGTGTTTGCCTGCTCTTGGTTTTCAGTTAATGAAACAACCCTGGTGAAGATAGTATAACTGCAATTTAAGCAACGTCAAGACAGCAGAAGCACCAGGTAACTGGTAGTGATGGCAATGAGGTATTGATAACTAGAGGGATTATCCTTAGTGAGGCTCTCTCCCTGACAGCATATACTCTGGTGGAACCTCCAGGTCTGCTACGAACCCTGTGGAACCACATTTTGTGCCCATGAAAGCTGTGGGACCTTGGAGGAACTGTTGTCACTATCTGTGAAACTCATGGAACCTTAGTGGAACCTCAGTTGGTGTCTGTGGAACCAGTTGAATTTTGCTGGAACCTCTTTATGTGTCTTTGAAACCTGTGGTACTTCCATTTGGATCTGTGGAACCCGTGGAATCTTAGTGGAAACTCCATTTGTATTAATGCAAAGCTAGTTTTTTTTTTTTTTGCCTTCTAGTAGACCAGAGACTATGATGGACTGTGTGTGTTCTAAGTGGGAGCCTTAGTAATTCCAGCAGGGGTTGTCACTTTGCTTGGACCTGCAGCCTGTGCACCTGTAAACCAAATTACCTGTTTTATAACCCAGTTTCAGCTCGGTGCACTTGCTCGCTGGTCCAGATGAAACCATGAGGTCAGACCCCATTGCCGCGAAGCCGAGGACGGGATACTCCCCCGAGGTGCGAAAACGGTACAGCTTAGCGCAGCTGTGGTACACTAAACCCCCCCCCCAGCACAGACACATAGGGACCTCCTGATCAAACATGACAGTAAATCTGAGGTCACCTCCAGTACGACACCTTTGCCAGTCATTATCTTTGCCAGGTGGAGACACATTATTTCCTCGCAGTATTTTGAAGAACAGGAGAGAATAACAACAGGATTGCAATTTAATGTAAAACCCAATTATAGAGTGTGATTCCAGTGCTGGATGTGTCCAGGGGGAACATGCCAAACTTCTGCACCTAGAAATCTGTCTACATTCTAGTGACAGCCTGGCTGGCATTGGAAGAATCGCTGGAAGACGTTTCACGTTTAGGGAAAGCATCGTTCTTTACCTCTCCTGCATAGCGAAAATGGATCACGGCGGTCACATACCGAGGTACGTTTCAGAAAGGGGTACCCATGCTTTTTACATGTATAAAGCTGAGTGCTCAGCAAAGCAGTGGCACTCAGAGGAGTCACGGCGCTAAACTTGCGCGGTGAACATCAATTCCGCAGCCAGTCAGTCTGAGCCATGATGCATAATGAGCTCCTTCTGCAGTCATGTCACTTGGTTGGTCCACAAGTAGAAGGAGAACACACCACCTGCCTTTCCAGAATGTATTGGGAGGCCTGACTGGGCAGATGAGGAGCAGGACATGGAGGCAGACAAGGGGACATCTACGGGTACTTCATCCCTAACATCCCTGGCGGGTGTGTGTCCCACACTGAACCCCTTAGTATATGCGACAGACAGGCATGTTAAGGCTTTGCTGTTTGGCACAGTGCTATTTCCCCAAAATCTTCTGTTTCTGGAAACCCAGAACCCTTTATAACCCCCACCCCTAAAAAGAAATAATGAAAAGAAATGACTTCAAAACGTGAAAAAGAAATATATAAAAAACTTGGTTATATATGTCTTCTGCAATATGCTGACATCTCTTCTTGACGTATCTAGATCTCTTTCATGTGGAGCTCCCTCGGTTACTCAGATGACAAAGACGTCCCCGGAGACCCGGGATCACCCCCCCCGCCCCCGCCCCCCCATGGAAGGATGTCAGGAGAATATCTCGAGTGTGCCTCCCCAGTGTGACAGACCACTGTCAAGCAGCCTTTCAACCCCTGAGACGTCGACTCTCCGGTTTTACGGCAGAACGTCACGCTGTTCCTTTACGCATTCGTTTTCAGGCAGCGTTCCCTTTGCCCTGCTGCCAGTCCGGCCTGAGCTGGCCTGTTTTCTGGGCCTAATGGCATTAGTGAGTGGCAGACGGGGTGGCTGAAGTGATACTGAATTCCAAGGAGGTCTCATGTAGGGCTGAGAAGAGCTAGGGCCATGCTGATGAGGGCGCGTCATTTAAATTCTCTCTAACTTAGTCAGCTGGCAAACTGCAACCCAGCAGCTAGCTCCCTGTGCTCTTCTGAAGGGTTCCTTTATGTAGCCCCCAGTGCAATAGCTACTTGTTCTAACCGCTTATCCGGGTCAGGGATGCAGGGGGCGGAGTCTATCTCAGGCACAACGCCAGGGTATACCCCGAAAGAGATGCTGGTTGTCCTCAATATATGTTACACTTTTATATTTTAGAATATGTTTTTGGGGAAAGTTATGGATTGCTAATTAAAATACAAGGTTAAATGTATTTTGGGTGCTCCTGTCTGTTAGTTAAAATTCCCACATGGATAGAAAAGAGCTGAGTTTTGCTTCCGGGCACACAATCTCGTTTTGATGCACGTTTAGGCCCAGCAGCATGTGGTCTGTATCTTTATGTAACTGATCTCTCATCAGTCAAGGTGTGAGCATAGCATCCTCATGACAGCCTCAGTTGTGTAACATGTCCAACAAATCGGGGGAGCAGTCCGATAGCTGTTCTGAGCTCGGAAAGGAAATCATTAATTGGGGTATCGCATCTGGGTACTGTAGCTCCCATTTACACCTCCCCAGAAGGATACGCGTCAACCTGTCTGCTGCAGAAATGACTTCCCATTACCAAGCAGGCGTGAAAGTAGGCCACCGCAATGCATGTGATGGAAAAATACTGCTTGATGTCTTCTGGGTCTGTTATTTTCCCTCCTGGTATGTCCTACAGGTAGATTCCACTGTTCTACTGAAACCAGCTGATTGTTGAAGGCCTCATGAGTCATATCGCAAATGCGTTACCTCGGCAACAGCCTTGCATATTAATGTCATAATTAGGCACGTAATGCAGTGTTTTGAGGCATTTTATATGCCTTAAAGCCAGTATTAAATATTAATGTCCTATTATTTGCATTCCTGAAATTTGTAACGTTAACTTTTGTTAATATATATACAGTATATACATATAATATACTTGCATTACCATTTTACGTATATGAGCCATTGATATTAGTCAGGATTGCTGTCATAAACGGGAACAGGATTGTATCATATGGCTGCTGACTGTAAGAGGTCCTACTGACCTACATCGGGGACTCGAGGAGGATGCAGAAAGCCACGGTGCACCATGGCCCCTGGTGGTGCTCTGGCAGGTTTGTGGGCTGGGGAGAGATCTAGGATGAGATACGGAATACTTAGGCGGTACCCTCTTTTACATCATTTTCTCCTCTTCCACCCAGCTATTACGCTGTTCACAGTGGCAGGCCCGCGACGACGTGCCCCGCTGATATCCACCGCGTGTTCGGCTTAGCCGCGCGCTTTCGAGAGCCGATCTCCACGGCGATAGTAATAAAAATGCAAATAGCGCACTCCGTGCAGGGGTGTAGCAGTCGGCCGGCATCCTAAGAGGCTTAAAAGTTTCCCCCGACCACACACACCTGCAGACCAGGCCCAGCTGTCCTCGACACCTCCCGTGCCCGTCATGCGGCCTGGCTGCCTTTTTTGCCCACTCCATTGTCATCTGCCACCCCTGCAGTACCCCTCCCCCTCCCCCGCGGGTCTCAGAAAACTCACCTTCAAAGTCACCACCCCCGCCTCCCCCCCACAGCACTGTGCCCTCTGAAGTGTCCTCGATGTGACAGAAGGCCCTGAAATCACAACTCAATCTCAGCCTCTTGGGCAGGGCTTTCAGTCTGTCATGTTCTCCTTCCATTTCCCAGAGTTCCCAGCTGTCCCAGGACCGCTGTCTTTGCTTTGTTTTTGTTTACACACTAGGCCGGCCTCTCTGCGGCCGTCCGACCGCCCGGCCCTGCTCGCTGTGGCATGCGATTGATCGTGTTTCTTCATCCATCACTGCCCTTCCCACCCCTGTACTTCTCTCTGCCCCCCCCTCCCAGCCCCCCATTCCCAGAGCCGAAATAATTTCCTTTTCTCCAAGCTCCTGGCATTTGCCTTCGGTCTTTAGAGCTGCCTCGGCCCGGACTTGACACGGTTACAGCCCGCTCACCATTTTGCTGAAGATCTCTCGTGTTTTGTTTCCCGCTGTTTGTCTGACAGAGGTCCGCGAGTCTGAACGTGCTCAGCTGAGACCACCACCCCACCAAGGCGTGAAGGCAGTCTGCCTTAACGGACTCTTCCTGCGAGGGGCGCGCGGGTCTATTTCTGTAAGTACCCCCCTGCTCTGAGGTAGTCTCTGAGTATCCACTGCCCACTTAATCACGGCACCTTACGATGAAAAAATAAAAAATTAATAATGTTTCGTATTAATGATGCCTAAAATGTCGCTATGTGCTCCTTTATTTCGACATTTTCTCTGCGGGTGAGCTTTTCAGTACTTCCTAAATCATTGAAAAATGTGACGAAACAATTATCATGAAGTTCCCCTGTCAGTCGTGTGGACCATGCAAGGCATGAATGGGAGAAGAAGCCTGACCTTCACGCCCTTTGATGGAAGTTGGGTGGGTACCTTAAATCTAGCCCAAAACCTCTCCAGTTCCAGATCCTTCATGCAAGATCAAAGCCTACATGAAATCATGCTAAACTCTCAATCCAGTCAAAGTCTCAGTCTCAGATTTCACATAATGCTGGACCTACAGTTCCACTGTCAGCTTTCATACTCTGTAAAGGTTTTTTGTTCAACTGTGATAAATGTTTAGCACAGATCCTGCCAAGCAATTAAACGGGCGTCCAAACCTCTCTAAAATAACTCCTCCGTATTGTGCACAGCACATTATAATTTTTACAAGCACAATTGTCCAGGAATTGTTTTTAAGTAACTCCATATTATAAATGCGTACATTTCTATTGTTCTATTGTTGTCTGTTCCTTGCTTTGCCTGTACACTGTCTAATAAGGTGATATGGGGCTTATGTCTGAAAGAAGCCAGAGGCATCTCATGTACGCTGGCCGTACATTACAGGACATTATGCATGCACAATGACTCTCACACTCACTAAATAGGGGTGAATAACAGTCAATAATTCTCCTTAAATTAAATTCTGAAAGGGGTTTCTGGACACTGATGTGAAGCATGTCATGTTAGCTGTTTCAGCGTTGCACATGATTTTTCAGTTTTATTACACGTGATTAATGGATGCTGTGCTTTGCTGTTTAGCATAAGTGCCTTAAGTGTTTTTAAAAACCTTAATAATATGACTAAAAAACAGAAAAACAGAAATGCTACTTTTGTTCCTATGAGAGCTTGATTTCCTTTAGAAAAAATGATTATGCTGCTCATGTCATTTGACAGTGCTCTTGTAAGAAGAAATAATAAGATCAATTTAATGTGAGTAACGTATGGCGCCAAGCAAAATTTCATATTCTTACATTAAATTGTTAGCTTTTTTTAATGGTTAATGTTTAGATATTTTTCGGACCCTCATATCCTAAGTAATTGAATAAAGTTCCCAGGAAGGGTGTTTTCTAGGACATCATATAACCTGCAGGATAAAAAATAAATGTAAATACAGCCACACATGGAGGGAGAGTCAGTGTTGTGTTTATTTTGGCCATTTGGCCAAGCGGTTAGCAAGGCTGCCTCACGCCTCTGGGACTGGGGTTCAAGTTTCCACCATGGCTGTGTGTGTAAGTTCCATTGTTCTTCTCGTGTCATTGTGAGGTTTCCTCCAGGTGCTCCGGTTTCCCCCCTGCAGTCCAAAAGCATGTTAAGATGAACTGGAGCTATCAAATTGTATATGGGTATGAATGGTGTGTGAGTGTGCCCGGTGATGGGCTGGAACCCCATCCTGGGTTGTTCTCTGCCTTGTGCCAATATGCTCCGAACTCCCATGACCTTTAATAGGACAAGCGGTTAAAGAAGATGGATGGATGGTTTGGTTTGAGACTTTGAAGAGTTTGACTAGCTCGGGCTAGGATTATGGGTTGATATCACACTCTACTGTGAACACTAGCATGGTGGAAGATCCTCTGCTTTTTGTTAGCTCTTGACAGATTTTTGGTCTCCATGTGCTTTTTTTCCCCCTTCCTTCTCCCTCCTTAAATCGTGTCGAAAAACGCAGGGTGTTTTAAATCCGCACTGGGGGAAACGAGCTTTGCGACTTGACAGCCGTGAGATCTGTAGAGTTCTTCATTCAATTACAATATTACGGTGGATATCGGTGTAGAGGGATTTGGCTTCACCCATGGCAGCTTTCAATTTGCACGTTAACTGTTTAAGAGAGCTGGCTGTTTACTCAGAAAATTCAGGTTAAGTGCCCGGCTGCAGCCGGGATGTCAGCCTACCATTTTTCAATTCTGAAATCCATTAACTTCCTTGGATTGTCCAGTTTCTCATTCAGAATATTTACTTCTGCATTGGTCTGGCTAAATGTCACTCAAAAATAAGTTGGAAATGCATTACTTTATAAAAAAAAAAAAAAATGGACGTGCTTAGGAGTATTCCGACAGCTCCCGGTTCTGGCAAAGTCCCTCTCACGCATAACGCCACCGAACACGCAACGCCATCCCACTCGCTGAACGGTAATGTAGATTTTGTAGCTTATTTATGGAGGGAATTGGTGTTTTATCTCATATCTGAATAAGAAATAATGATAGATAGCTACAGAGAGGAAAAGATGAATGTGTTTTCCCGCCTTGAATATTACACCTCTGTTTATGTTAGCGAGATAGTCAACCATATGATTTAGCTCCCAATGAATATGTTATGATTAGTGTGTTGGCAGAATTTAACGAGATTTTTGTGTGTGGAGGGAAGAAAGAGTTTCCAAAATACGGGCTGTTTCCTCATTCCATATACAGTATAGATAGTAGGGCTGCAACAACTTATCAATAACGTAGATAATATGCGTTATAAAAATTGTTGACAACAAATTTTATCGTAGATTGGTTGGCTATTTGCAATTTGCTGCATAAATTGTGCATTATGGCATCACCACCTAGCAACGTTATGTCTAACACTTATTTTATTTTTTTCAATGAGCCTTTAAAGGTCCAGGTTAAAGGTAGCGGTTGGTGCATGCGTACAGCAGTGATTTTTCACCAGACAGCAGAGGACAGATGTATTGCAATGAACACAAATACAACCAATTTAGGTATTACGTATGAATTAGGTAAACTTTCATCAATAGTTGCTACTAGACTTGGGTGGTATAACAGTAATATGGTATACTGTGGTATCTTGTAATCATGCTGAAAAAATGAAATATAACTCCTGCACACTTTTTTATCGGCACAATTCCAAAATGCCGGAATAGTGTTCCTTTTATCAAAATGCGAAATACCAGGGTATAAAGTACAATTGTTAGTAAGCTCTATATGGTAGAGATGGCAGCTCTTTGTTTCTATGTCACTTTGATACTTGCACTTGCAAACCCTGTGTTTTGACCCAACTGATCGATTACTTGATTGCCTGATCACAATCGGTTATCAAAATAATTATTTATTTTCAGTTGACAGACGGACAGACTGATATTATATTTCCATTTATTTCCAAAGCTACGCAGCATCACTTGCAATGACACAGTGGCTGATCTCTCAAAACTGAGTCTTTGCATATATTACAAAGTGTAATAAAAAGCTGTTATTTTGACATTAAGGGGACCATTGTTACAGGACCTGCAAAGGGAAACTCAATTTTATTAAAATCTGTGCAAACAAAAAGCTAAAAATGCCAAAAGTCTTGTATTTTGTTCGGTTACTTATGGTTAAGGTTAGGGCTGGGTAGGGGTTAAGGTTGTTGGAATTAGGGTTTTTCTCATTGAAATGAATGGACCCCACAAAGATATCAAATTTAAATTTTCTTCGGATGCCTTTAGCCAAACAAAAACAGCTGCAGAAACATGCTCTAGAGATTCCTCTGTGCAACAACAAGTGCAAACTGTGACCTGTGGCAGACGGAGTCATGTTCCAAGATTAGTTTAAGTTAGCTAATTCTGTGAGACCTAGTGCGGAAGTAAAAACATGTCATCCAGTTCTGTTTGTGGAAGTAAAAAATCTCGTTAGGATATTATTTCTCTAAATTCTGTTCGGCACCAAGTTTGAAACAAATTTACCTGACACGACTTGAGTAAGATATAATTTCTTTATTAAAGCACTGCACACCCGGGGTTGACTTCTCAGGAAGACAGTATTCCAATTCTAAAGGGGTGAACCCCCGAACGAAGGAAAGGCTTGATTCTTATACATTTCTGTAACTCACATAAAAGGAGATCATCTACCCCGTTAGCTTTAATTGAGCTTGACTCATTCTGTTGTATCATTGGTCAGGTATCTGTGGCAGACTCCATGTAATATTCACCCTCAGTTTAAATTATCCTCAAACATATTGTAATTGTATACCTCATTTTATCACCTATTGTGATATTCAGGATTCTGATTAGTGGGGGCATAAGGGAGTCCCAACTGTTGCACATTTGCTGTTGACTGTGAATGAAGCTGCACAGTTTGCATTGTTATTTTTTTTTTTTTTTGCGGGGGGGGGGGGGGGGGCGGTAAACGAAGAGCACACGGCTGAACAACCCACCCGCTAACTAAACGGGGATAGCCGCGGA
>JAODKN010000045.1:5784973-5795099 GCA_026774425.1 Petrocephalus zakoni
ATTTCAAGAAGTGTAAAACTTGTGGATTGTTTTATTATTCTCAAAAAAGATTAATATAATGTGTCATTTAAAACTCTCATTTCTCATTTCTTTGTTTTTTTCGGACTATCAAAAGGTTGCAACAGAAGATCCCAAGTTTTATTCTACTTCTATAGAGTTCTGTGATATTTAACGTGGAACGTTCTCTGCCAGTGTAGGTTTGTAACAGGAAACGTATGGGCCCACCTACTGGAATTACTAGGTAGTTAACGTCCATCTATTTCCTGTAACCAATTCAAGAGTCAATTCAGAGTAAGCCTGGAGCTTATTCCCAGAAGCACAGAGAGGCAACAGACAGGAGTCCAAGCCGTAACAGGGAGCATGCATTTCAGAGATGCCAGTCTACATCACTGGACTGTCAGAAGAAATCTACGCAAACTCCACACTAAGTGCCGGGACAGGATAAAAATCCACACCTCAGAAGACATGATGCTATCACACCAACCAAAATACAACCAATAAATAATAAGCAAATATTTGGTGGACAGCAAGAAGTAGCGAGGTTAGAACTTGGTGAGAGGTGGAGCTGTTGTTCTGTCGTCAAATATACATCGTCAAAACTTTTTTCCGCAGATATACTGAGGTCTGTGAAAGGCAGCTGTTTTTACCCTCATCATGCCCCCCCTCCCACATTCCGAGATGGTCTTTGTTATTGGCTGCACGGCTGGTCATTCTATTCCAGCCACCTTGCCTTGTCTTGTTTAAACCTTTCAGGTGCAGTCTGCCGACCTTAACAGACAGGAGGTCAAGCAAGCTATTCATCAGTAAGAACGAGGCTAAATTGGTGCCTCTGCACCATGCCGAGGGCCAGCCACGGAAATGTTCTGTCACCTGCCGGGTGGTTTATCCATCTCAAATGCATTATCAGCTCTCGTTTATCTGCTTGTCTAAGCCCTCGCTGACCATAGCCAATATCTCCATGCGGCTGATTTTTATTTACTTTATCTTTGAGTTTTCCTACCTCCTGTGTTCTGCGCGTAACCCTGAATCCTAAATCCATAGTACATGATGTGACGCACGGATTACTCTACCGGGTCGGCCGATCGGGGCAAACATTTCAAATCGCCGGATTAAGCTTTGCAGAAGCTGTCCTACACAATTAGCTAACCTGTCAGTTTGTAAACTCCGCAGTCGCTGAATATGCTTAGAGTATTTACATTTTTTTAAAGATTCTCCTTAGAATCTCACATGATAATTTAAAAGGTATATAAAAATTTTGTGATATTCATACAATGGGGCTACACTATGAAACAATGGTCAAATATGCCTAATTAAATCTCTTCTATTTGTGTTATTTCACATCCTCATTTTCTAAATAGTAATTAAGTAGTAATTACCCATAATCTAGTATTTAAGATATTAAAAAAATCATTAAATCGATTGCAGTCAAATATTTTTTTGCCCATTTGGTATTATATAGAAGCTTACCTATCCCAGAAGCTACAGACACAAGGAAATAACTCAAACACATCTAAAATAAATTGTGAAGAAAAACACAAGGAATAAAAATGATGCTACAGTTTTATTCATTTTTATTTTTTTTGGATTGTGGCTGACAACAGGAGAAGGAGAAGGAATCTGTGCATAGACTGTCACAAAAAAAAAACGAAGACTGAACATAGACTGGCACAGGAAAAACAAAACACAGGAAATCATAGACCTCCAGAATCTCAGGCATGAACACACATCAAAAGCTTTGCTGTACCACAGCTGTGAATCAGACACAGCACTTGTGAGTGTATGTTATGAGTATGCACCTACCCTACATTACAATGAAAAGCGATAATAACTGTGCGCAGGACTGAAACCAGGTTGCTGTTGATATTCAGAGTTCAGCTTGGAGACGACGATTTGTTTGTGCTTGACTGTGAAATACCAACACATCTCCATCATGGCCTGTGATGCTTATCTTAGTCTTGGAGAGTAAAAGATAACCCCGTGTTCAGAAAAGGCCTGCAGTCACACTGTCACAGAAGGCCACCTGTGTCTGGTAAAAGGGCAAATGATTCACACGGGGCAAATTCTGTCCGTATCTCGGTGTAAAATACTTATGTGTAAGCTAGAATCTAGAAAATAGAGAAAAGGGTCAAAAAGGAATGAAATATCTGTATACTTTGATTTGTTCATTTTTCTTTCAGTGTATCTTGCGTATTTATAAATAATCCTCAACTTTTTCCTTTTCTCATTTATGGGAATTTAGTATTATATATACATAACTTGTCATAAGCATTTATAAAGGTTTATGCCTGTCATAAATGCTGACATAGGGAACTTGGCACAGTTATGTCTGCTGTGATGAAGGGCTTATGTTGGTGTCATGTAGCGGTCACAGAGCACCCTTAAGTAAAGTGTTACCATTTATACATGCAGTGCAGCCCTGCAGCACCTCTCAAAGATATGCACTCATAATTAGCTGGGAGTTACAATTCACAATGTGCCTTTAATTGGACTAAATGGTGCGCTGCATCCGTAGCCAATCCCTTGAAGACATGGTGGAACATCAGGAATGCAGAGTGAGAAATAACCAATAAGAGAGCCGAGTCTGAGGCTGCTGGCTGGTGCATGATAAAGGTGCTGCTCCTAACCCACAGCCCCGGGTCGAGAGGCCTGATGTGGAAATCATGCCTTCCGGCTTTCGGCAGGGAAATAACTCCTCCACTCGGGCAGTTCCCAGGTCATGGACAAGTTCTGTTCCCTAAGTCGAATTTGTAGGTAATTTGGAAAAATAATAATACAGTAATAATGCAGTAATAGTAACTACATACAGTACTGCACAGCACCTCGAGCTGGCAAACCGCATCACAGAGTGCGTGCGTTCGTTATTATGCACCATTGTATTTGACCCAAACATTTAAAATAACAGGCTTTATGGCAGTCCGTTCTAAAGTACGATTAGTCCGTAAGTCGGATGTCCTTAACCCAGGGACGGCCTATATAACTTTAGAAATGTCCACCAGTAGCCAGTGTCTCAGCACTGCTTTTAGCTCACTTCAGTTTGCCAGCGTTGCATTTTCATCCTTATCCTCCACCAAGACGGCTTTCTTTGATATATAATTGACAGTTGGCAAAGCCCCAGATGCCTTTTCTATTATATTTATTTTATTAATTCGTTTGTCTGTTCTTTGTGTTTATCTATCTATTTATGTACATGCTTTTTTTCATTTTATCCTTGCTTCCTATGGAACTGGTTTTTATTTGATTAGGTTTTAAGTCCCATGCACTCCAACGTAGCACACATGGCAACATACCACACACGCCATCATACCACACACACCAACATGCCATACACGGCGACGCACCACACACACCAGTGTACCACACACGCCACCATACCACACACACCAGGATACCACACATGTCAACGTGCCACACATTCCAGCATACCCCACATGCCAGCGTACCACACGCCAGCGTACCACACACACCAGCGAACCACACATGCCAGCATACAACGCACACCGGTGTACCACACACGCCAGCGTGCCACACGCACCAGTGTACCATGCACGCCAGCGTACCACACACGCCAGTGTACCACACATACCAGAGTACCACACACAGTGTACCATGCACGCCAGCGTACCACACACGCCAGAGTACCACACACAGTGTACTATGCACACCAGCATACCACACACGCCAGCATACCCTGCTTAACCTGCCAAGCCTGCCCCTTGTCATCTTACCCCCAAAAAAGAACTATTTTTTTTTCCCTTGCTTATTCTATTTTTGTAGCCTCGCTGACATTATTCCGTAAAGCTCATCACCTGCTTATTTTTGGCATGGGAACCGCTGTCACTCATAGCAATGGATGGCACCTTGTCACAGCTATCAGATATCATTTTCCTGATCTTCACCTATCCTGAAATTTGTCCCTCTTGTATAATTTGTTGTTGTTATGGTGGTTCAGTTCTACAATTAAGATTAATTTATTCTTCCATATACAGTATATTTGTGTTTGACAGGATTTAAATAGGGTGTTTTCATAATATTGCATGTCACACTTGAAAACATAACATGCTTAACAATGAAATGCACTGTGTCTTGCTTGGAAAGGAGCATACTGAATCACACACCTGCCATTAACAGATATAGACAGGGTGTGCTATATTTTGTGTCATTTAAAAGGTACCAGGAGATTGGTTATTTTATTTATTTATTTATTTTTAACAGATTTACAAAAGAGGTCCGTGTTATAGAAGAAAAATACATTTTTCTTGGAATTATAAAAAAAATGTGATAAAGTGAGGATTTTCCTCTTGCAGAAAATTGAAAAATATTGGATTTAGTTTAAGCAGTAAGCCGGTACACATTTTATGAACCACGTTTCAGGACGGTTGTATAGTACAGATAATCCAGATCCAAAATATATTCACTCTTAGGAGACTGTGAGTTTCTTCTTGATGTTTACTGGTGTTAGGGCATTGTAATAAAGCATATTACCGAAATCCATGTCTGGAGTATACTGAATATGTGTTTCCTTCATTTAAAAAGCATGTGGATAACATCTTGGCAGGTGCATCTCCTCAACAGAGGGCATTTCGATGTTCGCTCTTTTCATACCTAGAAGCCTAGAAATTTCTCCTACATAACTTAAGAAACTGGAAATGAGTGTTTAAAAAACACACCATCTGAGATGTATATATACGCATATGTACAGATTGGTTCAGAGGGATAACCAATCAGATTGTAGAGGAGGTGGGTCCCAGCAAGTCGAGGAGGGGGGACCAAGAATCTCATTGGTTGGTCTGACATTGAACCAATCCCACGACCCATATTGATACACAATCAAACATACATACACACATTCCTGGAGGAAACATGACTCACATCTGCTTATCTGGTAAGCACAGTCACCCATTTTTCATGCTGGTCTGACTGGGATCCCAATGGGGAGTGGCTGTTACTCTGTGTCTCTGAGCCTCCGGAGCCCACTGAAGCTCCCTAGCTGAATGTCAAAACTGAAAACGTGTTGTACACATGATGTAACATTTCATAACATGCTTTGTGTTCCTGGACTCTGTTGGACGTTTAACTTGCCGTGTTCAAAATCCCACCTTGTGATTAATAAATATATAGGACTCAGTTTGCACAAACACAAATGCATTGTGGATAATAACCGGATAGAACTCCAGTTCTTACAGGCAAACTTCCATAATGGCTAGCTAGCAGGTTATCCAGCGATAAATTAACTTTGGATATACTGTTTCTGTGGATATATAAGCTGAAGATTTTTATCATATTTCTATGAAGGCATTTTGTTTACAGTTTATCATAGAATGGCTGTTCTCATATGCAGCCAATTGGATAATTGGATCCTCTGCTTCAGTAAGCACTCAGTTAAAAAAAGTCTTTATTGATAAATTAGGGTCAGTGTTTCAGTTTATGTTAGAAAAATAACCCTGCTGTTATTTGCTATATGCATCACAAAATATCTCGCCAAAAAAATTATTTTGTTGTATTTTGTTTCTCTCTTTTCATGCAAACGCACGTGCAATTCGTATTGGAAGCCGGACCATTACTCTTTGACGATATAGGTCATCTCGCTGCATTCCAGAGGCCGGAAGCAGTGCCAGAGGATCTTCTGCTCTGAGAAGTAACTGCAAGGCCAGCGAAAAACAGAGGGAATCATGGGATTGTAACTATATAGCTGAAGAAAATAAAGAAGACTTCTACTTCTAGTTATTTCATAGCCATCTCTCATGACATCTCTCTAATAGTCTAATAGGCATAGTTTCACAAGGAAATTATGTAGCTCTCATTCTTACCTTTCATACATTAAATGGCATTTTATTGGTCTTGGATAGACTGAGATTCCTTTATGATTGGTTGTATGTCATAGATCGCCTTGGACATTTGCTAAGAAATAAGTGTTACTGACAGTGATAGTCAACCTTTCCGTACACAGATAAACGTTCCTGGGGCAAAACTCATGTGGTAAGAAAAAAAAACAAGTACATAGGCAGCGTTTTTAATACAATGTCTGTGGCAAAATCTGCATTTAGGTTACAGTGTCCGTCAGTATTTGCCGTGGTGTTGATCCCTGGTTATTGATATTTTTAAATGTGTAGGAACGGTCTACATCTGTAGAAGAAATGCTACTCAGTAGTTGCTTGAACACTTGGCCATGTGGAAGTCTTCAGGGAACCCCCAAAACTCATCTCCACTTTAAGATCCATTGAATCTTACTCTCAAATGAGAAGCTACTGATTTACCATTACCTTCTGTCAGAGACTGAGAACAGTTCAATTTATAATGCAGGCAAAAAAAAAATTTACCTGAAGATTATACCATGTAACAATGCATTATGTAATAATGCAGCATTGTGTAATAACTCAACAAAATGTGAAATTATGCATAATGCAATGTTATACATCATGTAACAACGAATTATGTACTAACATCACATAATGCAACATCTTTCTAAAAAAAAATTGATAAAATGTAACAAATTTATAGCCTACCTTATTTTCGTTCATAATCATCATTATTACATTGTCCAGAAAAGAGCAGTGTGTTATTGCGATCCATTTCAGGTTACTTCTGTGTCAATGTGACAGAATAACAGGCAAAAGTACAAATAAAGAACGACATAGAAAATAACAGTTGCTTTGGATCAGCTGTTCATTTATGAATGAGGTTATGAACTACTTTGGTTACAAAGAGTTCTGAGAAACACAAATTAATCAGTGAATGATCTTAAGTATGAGATAAATCACTTGTACCAGTTCAAGTTTCAAATTTGACAATGGTAACAAATGCATTTTTACAGAGAAATGATCATGCAGAAGCTCTAGGAGTATTGCAGTCTGCCTAGCAGGAAGTTGGAAGAGTGAAAAGTGTACCCAGTAAGAGATTTTAGTACACGAGTAAAATTTTACAAATTTTATTACTGTATTCAGACCTACATATGGTACCAATATCAATAAATCGAATATGTCTACAGTATGCTGCCAAACAAAGGCAAACACTGAAACTACACGTTTTATGAAAATTTTATTTTAGCTTTTGATCTTAGGCTCTGTTATATCTCGAGTTTAGCTCTGCTCAGTTTTGAACAAGTACAGTATCATTTAACTACTTGCTATAAGTATGAGTAGACAGTTTACCTACTTGCTATAAGTATAAGTAGACAGTCAAAGAACTTTGAAGGCCATTTTCTCAGATTTAGTGTCAGCGTAATACACTGTGCTTTGCCTTGGTATGGCAGTATGGTAGTGAACCTTAATTCTATGTGAACAGGCCAGTTTTTGGAAACATCCAAACAGTGTTATGATCCATCGAGTTTCCCATACCACGGATATTCCTAATTAAGATAGATGAGGTGGAATTTCTTGGAGTGTTTTTCCTCCTTTTTTGACCCATGAATATATGATTTAATCAACGTAGACCATCTGTACTGGAAAATTTTGAATGACCATTTGGCCTTGAGCCTAATTTCTGAAGCAATGCCATGAGTGAAACACATAACTAGATTAACCTGAAAGTCAGTAAGTTCTCCTGAACCTCCTTTTTGACACTGAGGCTACTATACGCAAATTACTACTGCTACTGCCATCGTCCCAGTAGAGAAACATAATTTTTTCTCTTTCATAAGAATGGTCTTTAATGGTGGAACCAGGGCTGTAAGCCATATGAAATGCCATAAATAGGCTGTATATTAATTTTGTTAACCATATCTTAACCATAAGTAACCAAACAAAATAGAAGACTTCAGGCAGACTATTTTGATTGTAGTCATAGATTCTTATTAAACTGAGTTTCCCCTTGTAGGGATCATAAAAATGGTCCCCACAAAGTCAAAATAACAGCATCCCACAATGTATTGTATATATCACCCACACACAGTCACATACACACACAGCCACACTAGATATTAATCCATTAAAACCAGATGTCAGTGGAATGTGTGTGGAATCCATAGCATTGCCAAAGGACACTGGGCATCCAGATTCCACAGGAACAGATATACATTCACACATCTCTTTGTTGGCTGGTAGTATGTGTGATATAAGGACCATTGTGTCTTTGTTATTATGTCTTCTTCACAATCTGTGTTTTGAACGCCTTAAATGGATGCCCAGAACCCGTTGAAAGTATGAGAGTCTTGCCGTCTCCTTTATCAACACCGAACACATGTACACAATACTGCTCATTGACAAGGCTACATGGTAACAGAGAGTATAAACTACTTGACATTCATCCGTCTATCCATCCTCAGTACCTGTCTCCAGTTCAGGGTCACAGTGATCCTAAAGCTTACTGCATCAAGTGCTGCACAAGGCAGGGGACAGTAAAAATGTCTTTTTGTATTTAAATATGTTTCTTAAATAGACCTAGAGATAGTGCCTCATGACATTTGGTTACTAAACTGACCTCTTTTTTATCCAACTTCACCCTGAGATTTCCCAAGTTTATACTGATATATTTTATTTAGATTATATACCTGAGCAATTTAAGTTAAGCATTTTTCCCAGCAGCACTAGACCACGGACCCTTGTAGATCAGGTGACCCTTAGGTGTCCTTTCCTGCTCACTACCTTCTGCCCCAGGCTAAAAGTGGAATGTCATCAGTTAGCAGGCCCAAAACAACAAATCCACACAGTCCACTTGAAAAATGCAGTGCTGGTAAAATCAGTCCCTCACAGTGTATGAATAAAAATTTTTTTTTAGTGTGTAAAATCTAATTCTTCTTCGGTGTACCGCCAGCTTTAATAATGGCAAGAATGACAGACTGTAATCATTCAGCTCTCATTCAGACATACATTGGAGTCCACCTGTCATCTTGGTGTTTACCCTAGGACAGGGCTCTTCAAATCTGGACCTCGATTCCAAATCCAGGCCTTGTTTTAGTTCTTCCAGGTAGTTTGTTTAAAAATTACTGATTCTGATTGGCTGGGGGCTTCACACCTGGCTGAGAGGTAAAGGAAAGCTGGAAAATCAGCAGGGCTCGGCTCTTGAGGACTGTGATTTGAATAGTTCTGCCCTAGGAGCTCGTCGGTGCCACCGAAACTGATCTGACAGTCTATTGGTCCCTCATGGCACACACATGACGAGGGTACTTTAACCGGTGGGCATGTATATATTTTTGAGCCACCTTGTGGCACGATGAGACTCCGTGAGTCTTCTGATAGAAGTTAGGTGGCAGAAACTATAGAGCTTGAACAATGGAATCATTTCTCCAGAATCAATGTAACGATCGGTTCATGCTATAGGTTACCATTGTCATACTAATTCACTGAAACATATTAACAGAGGTTGACTACCGCAGATGTCGCCAGCATCTTTTATTGATTATTGTGATTCAGTCGGATGGCAAAAGGTCAATTTCTTAACGATGTCATCAGATAGTTCAGAGCTGCTAACAGCAGGTGTGGTGCAGAGTGCTGTGTCAGATATTTAAGTCATCCATTTTCTATAGCGCTTATCCAGTGCAGGGACACGGTGACCCTGCTGACTGTCCTCGGAGGCAAAGGGCGCCAGTCCGGAACTTGGCACAGACTCACACAGGAGGGAATTTAGAGACACCGGTTCACCTGTGGGAGCAAACCAAAGTATATAGCTAAAGTATATAGCAGAAAGCCAAGCGAATTTAGGGAGAACAATTTCCCCATTCACAGGCTGGGACTGAGGCCCACATGCCAGAGGCAAAGGTGTAAAAGGGCTCCTACATTCATTCATTCAAAATGTAGCAAGGAGATAGACAGATGGACAAATAATAGTCATTACGGAATAAACAGCAATGTGGATTGTTAGTACTGAACACAGTTTACTGCTCTTCGACAGCCTTGATATTATTTTATTGTTATTATGCAAAAATTGGGGGCGGCATGGTGGTGCAGTGATTAGCACTGTTGCCTGACATCCCGGGAACCAGGGTTAGTATCTGTGCTATGCCTCCATGTGTCTTGAAAAACATGCTAATTGGGATTGCCAAAATTTTGTGTGTGAGTGGATTAGCACCCCATCCGGGGATGTTCCCTGGCTTACGCCCGTAGCCTCCGGGATAGGCTATGGGGGGGGGGGGGGGGGGGGGGGGGGGGGGGGGGGGGGGGGGGGGGGGGGGGGGGGGGGGGGGGGGGGGGGG
>JAODKN010000045.1:5812957-5824560 GCA_026774425.1 Petrocephalus zakoni
GGGCCGGAGTCCTGCGCATTTTTGGGTTTGCCCTCATTTAACACACCTGATTCAACTCACTGAGCGCAATCATTTATGATGGAACATCGGAATTAAGCTACACAGGATTCCAGCCCTGCGGGACTGGAGTTTGAGACCCCTGCCCTAGAAATTAGTTTTTGACCAATCAGTCACTTAGGGAAAGGGAAAGGAAAGCTGTACTCCTCTTTCCCCCCTCTTGATCTCCCCTGTATATTTTGTTTCTTTGGCGGACACCTCAGCCCTATTCACCCCTCTGTCACCCCCATCATATTTAGGTGAACCTGGCACAGAGTAAGGGCACCAGCACTGACCTTGAGTAACCCCGGTATTCTCATACCGTGTCCCCAGACCACTTCTCCCTCCACACTTCATAGACCCACTATCAGGAATCACCCCTCTCCAAGGTTAATAAAACTTTTCATGGATTACAAGAATTGGCCTTTCAGAAGAGGCAAGGTTATCTGTGTCAGGTTCAGACTCTGTCATGATGGATAGCAAGTGGGGGATTTGACTGACAGGCATTCAGGAGCTGAAAAAGAGTAGTGACTCAACACTATGACGACCACCTCTCCCACACCGGGCCTGGATGCCACTATAGCGACAGCTTTCGGGAAATTAGAAATGGGCTTCTTTATTCCAGAATTCCTTCGCTTTCATCGTACTGCATTCTAAGATATTTAGTGTTCTGGTCAATAAAAGGGTTCATTTGCCAATTACCAACTGTAAGATCAGCATATAAAGTGAAAAGATATACCTTCTTTCAAAGTTATCATGTGGAGATCATTTTCAGTATAAGTTATATACAGTATATAATGTGATTTGCTTCCTTCATGAGAAACATCAGATAAAATATGTACGATTAATTCACCAATGACTTGCTTAATCAGATAAAATGTGAATTATATTTAGAACTGCTTCTTATTCAATCCAAGTAAAGGACTCTGATTGGCTGTCAAGAAGTCATATCTGCTACAAAAGTGAAACATAATAACCTGCCTCTATCCAGGGCTGTAATAAGCTCTTTCTGCCTCATCCAAGCCCGGTGGAAACAAAAAATTTCCCTGGCTTTGGTTCTGTGGCAATAAAGATTCCGATTAAGAATTTTATATCTCACAGCTCCCCAATTATTCTCAGAATGACATGCTAGATCTGTTTAAACACTTTGACCTGCACCATTTTCCGGTTTGCTTTAATCTAGCCAAGCTGTGGTTCTCTTGCAAAATGTACAGGCTGAGAAGTTTCATGCTTTGGAACTCAACCTCATCGCTAGTAATATTATATTATTTCACACATCACTAACAGAACCAGCTACCCACAAAAGGCTATACAGTACTTCTGCTATTTGTTTTTTTTTGACTGAATAGTTTATATTTTCTAGTCCATATATAGAAAAATGGCTATTTACAGTATAACCACTTTATCCAGCATAGAATGAAAGATCTACCGAATTAGTGTGTAAAAATGATGTAGGGGTAAGACAAGGTAAGACAAACCAGTGATGCAAACATAGGGAGTGTGAAAGAGGCTAAATCAGCCTCTCGGTCAAGCCGAGGTCCAGAGCCACCCGCCCCCCTCTTCCCACAATAAACTCCAAGGGTACGCATTAAGGTACCTGAGATATCAAGGTCAAAATGCATATTCATTAAATATAAGTAGACACTTTGTTTTATCCTTAAGCACAAAGTCAACAGTATTAGTAGTGTGCTATTCCGTCATAATAACCAGCTGTGTAACTGAAGTTCGAAATGAGATATTCGGCATTTATACAAAATAGAAAAGAAACGCAAAATCGATCAATGGCAATTTTATGCTAAATGGTCCTAAGAGTATAGTTAGGTGCTCTTAGGGCTTGCTTTAAATAAGTTGCCTCCAGTCCTTCAGAGGACACCAGAATTGCATGGTCGCTGTTGCTGTGGATACCCCATGTGACCCTTGACCTGGCTCTGAAGTGCTGCCAGTTAATGATGGCTATAGAAAGTCAGTCATGTTGCATGTGGAAGGAACCAGCTCCTGATAAATGCCAATAAGACCAAGGAGATGGTGACTATCTTCCGCTGCAATGTGACTCTCTCTGCACCGGGGAACATTCACAGAGTGGGGGCAGAGGCTGTGTCAGTTTACAAATACCTGGGTGTCCACATCAATAATAAATTGGACTGGTCACGCAATACAGATGCCCTGTACAAGAAGGGCCAACGTCGTCACCACCTGCTGAGAGGACTGAGGTCCTTCGGAGTATGCAGGCCAGACTAGTAGCTTCTCCTATATTTTACGTGGTGGTTTGCAGGGGATGTGGGAGCTCAGGACGGGAAGAGGCTGAACAAGCTGATCAGGAGCGCTGGCTCTGTCCTGGGCTGGTCTTTGGACCCTACTGAAGATGTGGGTGAGAGGAGGATGTTGGCCAAACTTACATCCATTATGGGCAATCTCTCTGATTCCCTGCACTACTACATTCAGCATGCAAGAAGGAACATTTCCGCAGGTTCTTCATTCCGTCTGCCATCGGACTTTTCAACACCTACAGTCCATTATATATGATTGTTCTCTACACTGTGAATATTGACTGTATGAAATGTAACATGCATATGCATGTTCACTCGGTGCCATATCTGTACATGTCATTCATCTGTGCAGCTAACCACGTCATATGTGTGACATCAATAATTGTGTATACTTTTTCTTTTCACTATTTTCTTATTTCTATTTTTGTTATAGTACCTTTTAGTCTGTTTTTCTTTTGCTATTTTATTTTTAGGCTGATGTAAATAGTAAATTTCCCAATAAAGTCTTATCCTATCCCATCTCATCGCATTGTATCTTATCGTATCTTATCTCACCTCATTGTGTTTTATCCTATTTATCTTCTTTATTTTTATCTTTGAGGTTGTATGTCTTACTTAAGTGGAGATCTAATTTATCAGTTACTTGGTTTTGTTACTCAGTCGTACAAATGGAAAACAAGTAAAGTATCTTACAGGTCAGTGCCAAATTACTGGCATCACCTATGTAATATTAATAGCATAAGAGCATTACCTCTGAAACTCTTTATACACTTTATAACTATAACACTTTTGAAACTCTTTATAACATTATACACTGAGCTGGAGTTGTTCCTTTTCCACAAGATACATCTAAGACTTGCTCCAGGCCAGCCAGTTTCTCAGCGATGCAGTTTATGGCTGGTCCATTTCACCTGAGATATTGCAAGCAATTAGTCTATGGCTGGACCTGGGGAATACTCAAAGGGGATTCTGCCCTGCCCTTGGCTAACTGGCCCAACGAGAACAGCACAAGGCAACAGGGGCATGTATTCCTTGTGGTGTTGAAATGACAAATATACCTTTAATGTGTGAGACACTGGTTAGTGTCGTTTAGCACTTAAGATGTCCACAAACTTCTTTTTTTTCCATAGTTGCTATAAAAGTCAAAAGCATTTTGGAACCCAAATGTACAATCTTGGTGAGGATTCAGGGATTCAGGGATTACTAATACAGAATGAGTCCAACATAGAGTTAAAACTCTATGTTAAAACTTAATGATGGCGAGTCGGTAATTGACAATTGCCGTTTTACAGAGGTGAACCTGCCGATAGCAAATTCCTGGTGATGCCCTCATGCATCGTCATTTTAGGACAACACAGGAAGGACATATATTATATTTAAGACCTAAATATAGTGTAAGATATAATAAAAAGCTATATCTGTGCTCGGCTGGCAAGACTCCAAGATGCTGCAGACAGCAGTATGTCTCTCTCCATAGTCACAGTACAGGAACAAAAATATTTCCTCCTCGCACGTCAACCTGCTCCCGTCCTCGACGGTTTGTTAAGTTCCTCTAGTCTGCCAGGATTTGACTAATGGTCCTGCTTTGTTCATTAGCTAAAACCGACGTCCTTGCCTTAGGCCGGTGCTGATTAAAATTACCAGGTCCCCATTTTACTGGGTGTTTAATGAGAGGCAATCGCTGCTTCCTACTGTGACCTGATCTCGACGACTCTCAAAGGGACATCGGTAGAGGCACCTGACAGTGGCAGGCCACGGAACCAGCCATGATTAGCCATCGGTTCTGCATGCCTGTGTTCCACCTCTCTTATGTCCTGCATAGAAGTCACAGTGTATGTTACGGCAAAACTGATATAGCAAATGTATCACAAGATCATTTAGTATAAATCCAATATAAAGTATACCAGTAAGAACTCCACATTTTAACAGTGATATACCACAGTTAATTTTAAGAAAATAATAATAATAATAATAATAATAATAATAAAGAACTAAAACACTGTTACAGAGGTCATCTGACATGCGTCATCCAGTCTGATTCAGCTGAGGAGCTGGGCTGGAGCCCAGTGAAACCTTAAAGGAAAACTGCCAGAAGAGAGAGTCAGCTGTGCCATGCAGCAGACAGGAAACAGGAGGAAATGGGAAATAAAAGGGAGAAACACCCCAGGTAAACTACAGTCATAA
This sequence comes from Petrocephalus zakoni, assembly GCA_026774425.1. Classification (NCBI taxonomy): domain Eukaryota; kingdom Metazoa; phylum Chordata; class Actinopteri; order Osteoglossiformes; family Mormyridae; genus Petrocephalus; species Petrocephalus zakoni. The sequence goes on from JAODKN010000045.1 coordinate 5,817,445, forward strand.
ATGTTTTGTTTACCTCACATTACTTGGCCACCATCCTTGTTCGGTAATGCGCTATAGTCTCTGTGTAAGCATTGGCGTCTCCAAAAAGAGGTGGAAGGTATGGAAAATAAAACGAAGAATAACGGCAAAATAAAAACCTGATTGTCTGCTCTTGTCATGGCCAGAAGGGACTGGAGACAAGAGACAGGGTCGGGGTCATCAAAAGGAGCTTTATTCTCCTCTAGGGAGCTAACAAGCGAAAGCAAAGGGGCCATGCAGGGCCAAGACACAGAAGCTTAGGTTTGGGGAACTACAGGAACACAGAGGGGCTGATGTTAATGACCAGACTGGGGAGCACAGGACTGGGAGGCACTCTTATACAGGGCTGACAAGGAAGCTAACAGGTGGCAGCTGGAGTGATCCACATGAGGGCTGAAATGAGAGGAGAGACAACAGCCATACTTGGGGGAGAGCAGGAGGGGGAGGAAGGCGGGGCATGGCAGCTCTCTTCACCAATAGAATCACTGTCTGTGAATTTATTTTTCTGTCATAAAAAACACTAAACTGATTAGACTTTCACTGGCTAACTATAAAGCCCCAGAAACAAAATTTATGACCTTTTGTAAGTGTTTAGGGGGCTTGAGCCATAATATTTGAAGGGTATGATAACAGACTTTCTGTTTTAAAAAGATACAAGGAAAAAAAATTTAAGTTGTTTTGTGTTTTCAATTGCCTCAAAAAATTAAAAAACCCACTGAAATGCACAAGAAGATGTCTTAGTTTGCGGAACATTGTAATTACACCACATTAGTAATTTATTTGATTTGGTTTAAATGAGTGTAATTACGCTACTATAGATATTGTTTGTGCACGGCCATGCAGATATTACGTAATTAAGTAGTATTTAGCTTAAAAATTCTTAACTGATTTTCACTGCTAAATTTGTTCATTAAATGTTTTTACTTGTTTTGTTTTCTGATCCTGTCTTGAACAGTTAATCTGATTTAATGACCTATTGCTTGTGAAAGAGTCTAACAATTAATGTCAATCAGTTTGTGATGAAGATGATCCATGTAGAAAGTACTGGGAGATGGGCGTGCTACAAAGATGCAGAGCTGAGTAGCTGTACAGTGTCAGAACCTCAGAATGGAAAATCCCAGGATGAAATCAGACTGATCCTTGACCCTAACTGCTCCACAGTTAGGTTCAGAGATTATGGTTGGTAGAATATCTATTTCATTGGGTGCATGTATTTGGCCCCCTGTTTAGGCTTAGGTTTCCCATCATTATCCTTTATATGCAATAAGCATTCATTAGTTCCTGTTCCCCAGCTCTTTAACCCTTAATTAATCTTAGCACTTCTTTCTAATTTTTTGCTTTCCTGCATCATCAACCCTGGCTCCTGCCACCTGCGGCTCTACTCCTCCACACCTTGTCTGTGGTCATGCAGCCAGTGCTGGGAAAGTTACTCACAAAAGGAAACCATTGCAGACAAGTACAAATCCAGACTGAGGTCAGTTTGGTGTCTTTGAGGTCAGTCAATGGGAGAAGTTATCAGTCAGAGAGTGATATTTGTGCCCACAGTAAGGCTATTAGAGAAAGGTTAAAGTATCCTTTTATAATGTATATGTAGAGTTATAATCAGATGTTTTTGAATCTTTGTAATATGTGTTTGCACACTACTCTATTGAGTTTTGGAAGCCTACAACAACAGTAACAAATTTTTATTTCAAAAACTTTTTTTTGCAAATGTTTTCTAAAGCTGCCTCGATCTGAACTATGTACTCAGTACCCTGCCCTGCATCTGATTCAGCAGCCTGTCTGAAAATAAACATGTTTTAGATTATGTTTACAAAGTGAGCTACACACCACAAATGCTAATGGGTGTAGACAGCAGGTTCATGACCACTCTCTTGGTGAATCTCCATTAATGTACCCTCTTACATTCCCTTGGCTGTGGAATGAAAGTCAGAAAAAGGATTTCGGATGGGGAAGAATTCATATAGGGAAAATGTAATGACCCGCTGTGTGACAGAGGCTATGAGACCTGATACTGCCCATTATACTCAATATCTTGTTTTCTGATTACTAATTCAAATACTATCTGTGCCACTTCAATAAACGGTGGTAATGTAATTGATACGATAGCATTTCTTACTGTAATTAACTGTTAGAACAGAGTATACTCATTTACGGCATCCCTATGGCCTGATGACAGAACAGGATGCCTGAGCTTTGAGGTTGGTTTATAAACACTAATAAAAAAAATAAATTATGCGAGTTTATCCCACATTAGTGTGGTTACAGAAAATTACACCTTCAGAGTTGAGGGACAAGGCAGGGTCAAATCAGCAGGGAGGCATGTCAATATTCATCACAGAAATGAACTGGGTCTAAAGATTATTACCATAATCATTACCAAGACCCCGCCTAGCTGATTGATTATAAAAGCCCAGGCTGTCTTGGAGGTATAATAGATTTTTTTTTCACCCCATCTGAAAATCGTCTCGGTGAAAGTGACGTGAAATGGAGGCTGGCGGGGGATTAAGAAAGAGCGTGGCATTGGAATCTCGCAGCTCTCGTTATTACAAATAAAATAAATAAAAAGCAGTCGCATAACGAGAGTTCATCCCTGGAACGAAATGCTCGTGACCTTGATTTAAATGAGAGTACCAAGACAATTTTGTTTCCATTAGGAGCAAGGTTCTTGTTAAAAAAATAAAATAAAATAAAAAACTTATTTTTTTTGGAGCAAACCTGTGACATGTGTCATATGTGACATATTTTGACATTTCACAAAGAAAGGAAACCAAGTACAAGTGGTTCCAGGCTACAAAAAAGTACAAGTAGTGGTATTTTTCGTATTTTTCAAGATGACACAGAGAGACGGACCACGAAAAGAAGACGCGAGAGTGTCCAGGGATGTTTAATAATAACACATAATTAATGCGAAAAACATGAAATAGTTTGGCCAAAAAAAATTTTTTGTTCTACCTTTACATGCAATCATTAAGGGTGGGATACTAACCTGCATTCTGGATGAAATTAATTTTGTCTAATGCCAAGTTTAATTATTCAGCTGTGTTGCAATGGAATATTAATGTGGCAATGCCAAGGAATATGACCTCGGAATTTCATTGGTAATCACTGAGGGTTTATGATAGATTGTGAAGTCAAAACACAAAGAAACCTTTATGTTCAGGTTACACTCTCTGGAGAGTCAACTCAGTAGTACAACACAGTGCGTTAATGCTTTGCACTTTGTATGCGTTTAAATATACAATATATATAGACACACAATTATCTCCTTTGATGTGGAAGACTAGCTTCTCCTACTACCAAGTTAACTGGCACAGCTGATTTATTTATAAATGTATAAACTTAAAGACACATGGAAAAACAATCAAAGAACCAGCACCCCCATCAAGGAAAATAAGGGTTCCTCGCACGAGACTCCTGTTTGTGGAAGCTTCGACCTCCGGTTGTAATAAGCTGTCTGCTTCCCTTCCTCGCCTAATTTCACGTGTGCCCCCCTCCCCCCACTACAAAGACTCTTCTGATCATAGCGTCATAGCGGGGGACAAAAGAGAGAGAAAATCAATTGGTTCATTCTTCTGAAAGAACAGGGGAAAAATGCTTTTTAGCCTTTAATTATTCCTTCCTCATAGCTTTATGAATTCGCTTACCATTCAATACACAAGTTCCAGAGAAAGACGCTGAAAATAGACAACGCTGCGGAGGCAAGCATCACAGTCGGAATGGAGACCCAGCACCACTCCATACGCTCGCTATATTTATTTGCATATCTTACGGAAACATGTCATTATGTATTCTTGCATTACATAGAAATATCATGATTCAAACATACACAATGTTTACTGTAAACATTAACTATAAGTATGATCAACAAATATACTATGCATTGCTCCAGGCTGTGGTACTCAGATTATATTTACACGTCTGCCGATGGGTTAGCAGCATGCATTAATATCAGTGGAATTGTTCTGGAAAACATCTGTATTTGTATCCAGAGGTGTCAGCACTGAATCCTCCGTCCCCCAGAATCATGGGGATACTCTTAAGTATTGCCAGTGGAAATTAAAGCAAGTCCACTTAGTCTCTGATAAACTGTACTGACAATGTAGATAATTGCTGATTGCATCATCCGGAAAGATTGAAATCGATACCATTGAGGACAAGTGCCAAAAGAATCCCAAGAGAAAGTAGAAACAAAGTTTCCGTGGTAGTGGCGACCTCGTAATAATTTATTCAGGATTGTGATTAAATTGTTATTTTTTTTTTTCCCTTGAAGACCTTATGATGACTCCAGCTCTGTATGATGCTGGTGGGCTCTCTGATCTAGAAGCTGCCTGGTGCTCCTCTGACCTTCTCCACTACTGAATTGTGTTTGTTATGAGAAGACGCCTCCAAGTGAACTCTGAGGAGCTTGCGTTTGAAGGGCTTTTAATGTCCATCTCATTCAAGAGCCCGTTCTGTGACACTCAAAAACAAACGGCCTGATACCTCCAACTTCCAGTTATTGTAATTCAACCCCTGGTCAGATACACAATCTAATCCTGGCTTACATGAATGGACAATAATATACAGAATTATATTTTGTTTTTAAATAAAGGTTGTTCTTCCATTGTGATGTATCAGTGTTGGAATTGAAATGATCAACTCCGCCCAGTTGACTTGATCTTGTAATTTTCTTTGGAATTTGATGTATAATATGAAAGGCAATCATAGTTTCACAACACTGTCCAATCTGTTAACATCAGTTACATCACAATGCCTAGACAGCTATTACAATGCAGGCATAGCAGCTAGTCTTGAATATGTGCCGCTTGGCAATCGCAATTCATTAGTTGAGAAGGGTTCCAGTAATTGGCAGCTATTGTTGGCCTTCTACAATAAAACTTAGATTGTGGCATGGTGATTCGGTCTGTTTGTATTTACAGATCAATAGATCTAATTATTGTATATGTACTGTAAAACCTAGAAGTATTCTGGGTTGTGAAAGATGCTGAGCAAATTTCCAGCTAGTGTAGAACTTAAAGGTAAAACATGTATTATTTAATCAACATGGTTGGGATGTTCTTTCTGATAAACATCAATGCTTATTCGCACTCAGAAAGAAGTAAAATCTAATAAATAAAATAACTTTGCCATTAGTTACGTAATTTAAATTTGAGTTTCCTAACCACGATACTGAAGTTTGAGCACTCACACACACACACACACAAAAAAAAACCAGATGCACCCACTCAGCCCAGAAACAGAGAGGAAGTGAGTCACATTTCACTTCTGAACTGCGATCAATCACAAAAAAAACGTGGAAAATGCTGCTTTGTTCCTCGGAATGTTGACACATGTCAAATCAGCTGTTAGGCATGTAGGTTAATCGCAAAATGTACCAGGCCAGAGCCCGGATCCTTCATTATTAACTGTAAGGGGTTGTGAGGTGGAAAGTCCCCATAAACACTGAAAGCACCCCAGTTTGTTTTTGCCAAAACATCCACACATCTGGAACAAAAAACTCACAAAAAATGTTTTTAGAAATGTGCAGTTATATCCAATACGGAGGGCTATTCAGTATACAGAAAGATTAAACAACCCCAGATAAGCAATGAATGTTAGGTATAAACATGAATATAAATTTATATATTTATACACAAATATAAACACAAACTTGGGCAGCGTCCCTGCAGTTTGCCACCATGAGAAATCATTAAAATAAATCTGTAGTCACAGATAAATTGGGACTTTAATCCAAGAAACTATAATGGTGTTTGGCCTTAATGACCGCTTCAGTATGTTGTGACATATTTTATATTAAAAGCTGGTGGAATTTCCCAGGCCTAGATTCAGTGTGATTTCGCTTGCGGGTTTGTGGTCATTTGCATAGCATAAGCAAGAGCAGCCGCTCTTCAGCATTCAGAGGAAAGCTGACCTTATGCAGCACGCTATATGTGTATGCCTGGGACAAGGCGGGCAGCGACTCACAAGTAGGCATGGTAGATGCATGTCTGATAGTGACACGATCGCCAGTGGGCCTGCAGATATATGAGGACAGTAATGTGTATTACTGACTCCTAATTAGACCCATACTTCTCTGGGTGGGCTGCTGCATCCACAGTAACAAGCCAGAGTAATGAAGGAGCAAGGGGGCCTCCATAGGTAGCAAGTCGGGTGAATACGGGTCACCATTTACATACAGCTCAGCATTACTGGGCATTTTATTTCCCAAATATCGCTATTGTGATTTTCAGGTGCTCTTAAATGCTTGTCCAGGTCCTTAACTGTAGTTCTGTATCTGAATTAAAGATGTGAATTAAAAATGAGAAGCACAACTATTTTTAATGTGTAGTTCTTTCTTTATCTTATATATACGTTTATGTCTATTTCAAGCTGTTTTCAGTACGCAGAATGTGGAATTTTTCGATAGTTAGTTGTTGTATTGCAGCCCAGTATTATTACAGCATTTTAAGAGCTGGTCGTAGGGCGAGGCTCAGGAGAAATGTGGTTTGCTGCTAAACACCGAGTGCCCTGCTCAGCATGAAGCCTTTGTGCTCCACCCCAAACTTTGAATCACAACAGTTCCATCACATAAAAGGGGAAACGTTTTGTACAGAAGCCCGTCTGGTAGAGGTTTAATTGCCCGTTCTCCCGTACAGACGGCAGAGAGGGATTTGGGGATTTTGTTGGTTCGAAGAATTCTTCGCCGAGTCTGTCTCTAGCCCTCCTAGCGAAGCACCGCCCCTGCGGCTTGGGACTCTGTCTCCAGGGTATCTGCAGACCTGCAGTACAGACGCATCCTCTCGCTTCGGCCCCTTCGCTCGAGATCCAGCCGGAATCTCAGCCAGTTAATGAAATTGCTGCATCGACACGAAGCCAGAAGCAAAGGCAGGCCTGAACTTCAGCAGAACCTGTGGGCCAGGCCAGTGCAATTGGCTCTGACACCTGATCTGACCTCTTCCGGAGGGATCTCCGTATTGTTTTTTTCATTTATTTCGTTTTTTACTCTTTTTTTTTGACTGCATGCGCATTCTTCTTTCGGCCATGTTGATATTGCACAGAAAGTCTTTTTTTTCTTTACTGCAAGGTCACAGCACACACTTTTATTATAGATAGCAA
>JAODKN010000045.1:5927075-5940149 GCA_026774425.1 Petrocephalus zakoni
ACCAAAAAGTGGTTAAAACGTGGATGGATGGATGATAGATGGATAGATGAATTGACGTATGGAAGTGTCAAAATATATCCCCTGAAAAGAAATGTAGCACAACACATACGACATTGTATATGAATTCATGAAGTCAAATCTTCCTCTAAAATCTTGTATCATAAATCGATCATAATAAATGCGTGTGTGTGAGAGAGAGAGAGAGAGAGAAAGAGAGAGAGATTAGGGCTAGATAGCGGTTAAGGTTGTCATTGTTGGAATTAGGGCTGTGCCCAAGGGAATGAATGGAGAGTCCCGATATAGGAATACATGAACCATACACTGTATGTATGTGTGTGTGTGCCTGTCTGTGTGTGTTTTGTGCAGTTGGATCAAATATTACATGTTCTCATTTTTTTTTGAATGTCTGATTTGTGAAATTTCATTCTGTAAATTTTTATATGCTAACCAGTGTTGATTGTTTTTTTCTTTATGGAAATATTGAGGAAGCCTATCATAAAACTGCATAAGAAAGGTCAGCTTGTGGTTTTATTGTAATTACATGCCCCAAGTGGAAGTCAGGCCAATTATCCAAGCGATGTATGCAAAACAGTGGGCAGAATGACAGGCCATATACTAATTATTACCCCCCTAATTTCCCTCACTATCCACGACAGTTAAGCAGAAAAAAAGTCTCATATGAGCTGTGTTTTTCCATCTGGTGAACTTCCATTAAAAAGCGAAACAACACAAACAGGAACAGCAGGGAGGAGCAGGAGGAGAAGCACTCACAGGAGTGGACACAGCTGAGTGTTCATGGGTGGGCGATATTGGGGAAGCTGAAATATTACTCACGGCCGTGCCTGAATGGAGCAAAGCTTCAGGCCGGGCCTCGTCAGCCTGTCCGGGTGGATGCTCTCCGGCGTCAGTGCCGAAGGTGCTATCATCAGAAAGCTCCTGTTAATCGAACAAAAACACATTAGAGGAGTGTAATCCAGGTCTAAAGAGTAAAAATCCAGACCAGGATTCAACACACCAGTTGAGTATTAAGAGTCTCAGTCACAGAGTGCTCAACCAGTTGGTTGAAACTAAATCCTGGTCTGGATTTTTACACTTTGGATCTGGATTACCCACCTCTGAAAAACATATACGGAAAGATTCCCATGCGCAGGCATCCATTGTGTTTGCGCACACTTTTGTGATCATTACTCTGAAATGTAATCAGAGCAGATGGAAAAAAGCCATTTTGTTCGGGAGACAAATGTAACGTAGGGTATTTAAGGGCCTTTCCTAGACAGTGGTGTTGGGTTAATCTCTTTTTTCCACAGGGACGACCTACGCAGTGGTATGCAGCGCGACTGGCTGTGTGCAGGGAATTGAATACCTGTGAGGCAATAACATACACTTAATTATCAGGGCTGTTAATGAGGGTTTAGCTAAAGCCAGAGGATTGCTGGGAATGGGCTTTAAAGCATTCGGTGTGTAAGGATTTGACGGCTAGCAATAGCACAAGTTGGCTTAGGGGTCAATACATGGGATGCACGTTATAATATAAACTTGGAAAGGGCCGCCATTTCCGCTGCACGCGCGCTCGTGTGCCGGCATCGCTAACTACAGCCACTAACCACTAACCATCGCTAACCACTGCACAATACTAAGGTGACCCTGTTGTTTCATTCCATCTCCTGAGCGTCTTGTTCCTTTTATATTTCCATTCGTTCAAATGCTGTTTCGGGGAGGCGAGTCGATGTGGTATCTGGGAGATTGATTACCTTTTACTATCCATCCAGATTCTAGCCGCTTCTCCTGGCCTGGGTCACTGGGGGCCTGCCGGCCTTCCCAGGCAGGATGGGGTGCGAGGCTGGGCTGCACCCTGGATGGGATGCCAGTCCATTGGAGGGGGGATATACACACGCAATTCAGAGATGCTACTAAGCCTAGCAGCATGTCTGTGTCCTACTGGAAGAAGCCTGTGTGACAGGGGTAGAACATCAGGGGTAGAACATCAGGGGTAGAACACCAGGGGTAGAACATCAGGGGTAGAACAGAAGGCAGCAGGGAAGGATTTAAAGCCCCAGCACTGGAGCTATTTGGCAGCAGTCCTGTCCTCTGAGTTACCAGGCCACCTGATGATGGTTATTATTATTTAAATTACTGTTTCTGTTCTTCCACTGTCAATACGATCTGCTGTTGTGCATGTATATGTGTGGCTCAGCGGGCTAACACGATCGGCTTTCGTGCATGTACCTGTGTGCTCAGCGGGCTAACACGATTGGCTGTTGTGCATATACCTGTGTGCTCAGCAGGCTAACACGATCGGCTGTTGTGCATGTACCTGCGTGGCTCAGCGGGCTAACACGATCGGCTGTTGTGCATATACCTGTGTGCTCAGCGGGCTAAGTCCCTGTGCCAGTGACTGAAAGGTTGCTGGTTCGAGCTCTGTCCCTGACAGAACAGTCACATGGCTGTGGGCTAACTCTTAACCCCTAGATCCTGATATCCTGCATACTGGCTGGTCCCCAGGCATCTTTATACACGTCTCACAGAGAGCAGGATGGGGGAGCCAAATGGAGAATTTCCACCCAGGGATCAATAAGGTATCATTAAAAGTTTACTTTATATATAAAAGTCATTGGTTCTACTCCCTATCTGGCTTGAGACACCCTCCCAGTGCCATCACATTCCCAAACCTCAAACAAAGGTTTCTCAGCTACACATTTGCCATCTTGCTGTTTCCTAACACAGACCCACCCCTGGCCTACCAGAAAAAAGCCATTAACTTTACTTGTGTGCCATACAGACAACCTAGGTGACTATCAGAGGACTATCATCTCTTGCATTAGGACGGTCACGCAAATCGGTAAAAATAACTAAACTGTTGCAAGTCAACGCTTTTTAAGAGGTAAAGTAGGACTAAGGCTGTACCACTCTGAAGCACAATACATCGCCGAAAAGTACGCAATATGTTTCTTACACAGCTTCCCGCCAGCTATAAATCTGACTCAAATCTAAGGACATAATGACTTAATTATGAGTAGCTGTATTACAAGCCAGAAGACGTAAACCCGAAAATACCTTAAAAAAGAAATGGCCATCTTTAAATGAAACATACTATACGCAAAAATGAACGACAGAACAAGAGCAATATGCAATTAAATGACAATAAGCAGGCAAGCTGGCAAGCATCAAAAGTAACCATTCTTATTATTATTATTCTTCTTATTCAGACACAAGAAGGCACAGGACTGTTTGGTGTGCAAAAGTGATTGTTCCACCAGTGAAGTGTGTTTACCTTATGAGTGCTGCAGAATTGACAGTCTGGTGATTCAACACCATCTGACTTCAGTTAGAGGCAAACAAAAGCAAAACAAAAAACAGGTAAAACGCTAGATGAGAATCAAACGGTCATTCAAGACTAGACAGCAAGGACAGACAACTTAAAACCACGTTATTCCAAATCATGCAGCCGTCAACACCAAAAAGGTAAATGACTAACGTAATTACATCCCTTCATTTTGCACAGGCTACTTATTCCTGGTTGTGATGATGCTTAAACAACAAAAGCTTAAAAAAGCCTTAAAAAATAAAAGCTGTCTGTTTTGTTTCCCAGCTAACATTTTCAACAGTCTTTGACTGGAATTCTCAATTTTCACCGACGCAGCTGTAAAGCCTGTTTATATATTGGCCTGTCAGGAACATTTGTATTCAAATGCCACATTTCAGCATAAAAGCTCAAAATTTGCAATAGAAAACAGTCCACTTGTTTCGCTATTTAAAAAGATCTCTCATACTAAATTTTCTACAATTAATTTTCCCGCTGTCATTGCCACAATGAGAGAAATTAACTGTGGAGTTGTAGCATATATCCAACACCAAACCCCCACAAGGTGATGTAAAACAGGTATTGAGATATTTTTTCAGTCCTACTAGGGGGGATTCAATTTTATAAATACCTGTGACTGCTAACAAAATAAAAGCCAAAAAACTTTTTTTTATTTTGTTTGGTTATGGTTAAGGTTAGAGCTGGGTAGAGTTAAGGTTGTCATTTCTGGGATTACAAATGAAGATACAGTCCTCACAAAGATATGAATACGAGCATGTATGTTTGTGTGTGTGCATAGTCGCGTGCATGAGGATGGTTTGGTAATTATCAATCCATTTATCAACCTTTCACTTTTACCCAGAACAGGTTCATGAGGATCCCAGGCAGCATAGGGCACAGGGAGGAGGAAACACTGACACACACAGTCACACACTACACAGCACAGGGCAGGGGAAACACTGACACAGAGTCACACACTACACACAGCACAGGGCAGGGCAGGGGAAACACTGACACACACAGTCCCACACAGCACAGGGTGGGGGAAACACTGTCACACACAGTCACACACTACACACAGGGCAGGGCAGGGGAAACACTTACACACACAGTCACAAACTACACACAGGGCAGGGTGGGGGAAACACTGACACACAGTCCCACACAGCACAGGGTGGGGGAAACACTGACACACACAGTCACACACTACACACAGGGCAGGGCAGGGGAAACACTGACACACACAGTCACAAACTACACACAGCACAGGGTGCAAGGCAGGGGAAACACTGACACACACAGTTACAAACTACACACGGCACAGGGTGCAGGGCAGGGGAAACACTGACACACACAGTCACACACTACACACACATCACAGGGCACAGCTCTGGAGACGCACTGACACACACAGTCACACACTACACACACATCACAGGGCACAGGACGGGAGAAACACTGACACACACAGTCACACACTACACACACATCACAGGGCACAGGACGGGAGAAACACTGACACACACTATGAGGCACCAGTTCTCCTCATTGAATTTCTTTGGATAGTTGGAGAGTCTGTAGCAAACACATGTATCATGGGGAGGACACACAAAAACAGCCAAACTTGGAAGAATCAGGTAAACTGCTACCCACTGAGCCGCCATGCTAATTACAATCTGCCTATTTGTATATAATGAACATGATGCAGCTACCAAAGTTAATTAACCCATCAGACTCATAAACCTTTGATTAGCCCAGCTGTGTCCCTCCCAGCATCTAAACGCAAGCTGGACTGTATCCTGTTGCTCTGCATGGTCAACGGTTCCTTATAGCTGTAGGAACATGACAGATGTGGAACATAACTAAAAACAACCAATCAGTAAAGGCACAAACAAAACACATTACCATTAACATGCACTGGAACTAGGAAACCTTAACCAACCCTAAGAGCTTACAACACCAGGAGAGACAAGAAAGGAAGTACAAGTACACTTAAGTAATTAAACATGGCACGAACAGCGTAGACCAAAACCCTGGACACATACCAAACACTAACGACAAAATACAACCGGTATACGTAAAACAAAAGATGAGGCCAGCTCCGAACTCATGAGTGGAGGGGTTCAGCCTAGGAGTCCCATGCACAACCCATTATGGTACGTAGTGGCAAGGGAGCAAGGGAACACACTAGGGACTGTGGGGTCACAAGATGAAGCAGGATGGTGAGCGAAACCACAGGGGACAGGATCAGACAGAAACAAATAAACACAGAACTGCTAAACATATTACATGGTGTGAAGTTTTACTGATCTATATGTTCAAATATTATTTACGTCTTTTAGCATTAGCTAAGTGTAACTGGCTTAAGTGAGACCTGCATGCAGTGGGCGAAGTAAGTCAAGTAACCCTGCAGGGAATCCGTGTTTTTGCTGCTTTCACTCCATGTTCTTTCAGTCCTCAGCCACATCTCATGACCATTGGTGAATAAACAGTAAACTGTAAGCCTAAGTGATGATGTAACTCTTACTCTAGCACCATGGACCTGCTCAGTGCCAAAAGCCGGAGCCACTCATTACAGACACAGCAATGGTCGCGCCTTTATATCCTGTCCTTCACAATCATAAACAGGACTGGAGACAAGATGCCCCCTAGAGGGAAGCCAACATCCACTGTAAATGACTTTGATTCTGTACCAGGGATGCAGACACGGCTGTAGCTGCCTTCGGACAGGGATGGAAAAGCACACGCTCATTTCCCAAGCCCACCAAGCACATTTAGTCAGCACGCGAGGCTGTGATGCACCACAGTACGCAAGGCTACCATGGCATCTGGGACTATGGACCTGCTCCCGGTCTTTGGCGCTACTTTAAGACTTGCTTCCACTGAAGAGAGTGATAAATCCACATCACATGGGGATGGGGAGATGGAATATGGACTTTTTAGAGATTTGGTACAGGTTAATGAAGGGCCTGACTTTGGCCCGCTCTCCCCCTAAGGGACATCCTTGCCCTCCCCTTAACAGTCTTAAAGCATTAGCTACAGTTAGCAGTAGCTACAATTAATGAAGTCACATTCAACCCAGCTATTCATACTGATATAAAATTTTGATCATCAACTAGGAACTTCATCATTATTTCTTATCTTCTGACCTACAGCATCACTAGCAAACTTTCCTCCTAAGCCAGACATGCATATCAGTGGCCTATTTGTTTTCTGGTGAAGTCTCAGCTTTGCACACAAGTCATGAGTGTTTCAGACTCACGACAGATCGCTATCATTGAAGGAGGAGTTCATTCAAAATGCCATTGCGGAGTTTTGCAGGCGAAGGCTGGGGTAGCGCTCCTTGAAAGATAGCATGTGTTTGTGTCATCTGAGGCAGTACTGGGGACATCTAGGAGATAAGGTCAAGTGAAATGCTAATACTTTGAATTTTGTTCCAGGCCCATATCTCCCCAAAGACCTTACAAATTTGTATCCATGACAGGCGTTGTGTGAGTGTCAAGGCACCCCTGTTTTCTGGCATGACAAGTCCTTATTTCAGTCTTTGTGGAGACGCGAACCTCTGTGTACTCCTCAGTGATAAGCCGATGCAGTTTGTCAGGGCCCATTACTGTAATATTGGAGCAGGTCACCATGGCAACACAAGGACAGCCCTTTTCTGCTTTTCAGCGTCCGTTACAGCCTATCTGGCAAAGTTGGCTCTTTCCGGACATAAGGAAACATGGGGCACCCAGACATGGGGCGGGGCAGCTCAGGACAGAGGGCAGGGCCTGTCACTCATACCCGTGCATCCGGCGTTTCACCTGCCCTCCTGGGACTTGGCACTGTCGCCCCCCATATAGTCAGAATAGCCTGCTTGAAATGTTTTACTGATACCAGTCCAAAAGTTTGGACACACCAAGCCACCTACAAAGGAGAGTGATAGAGTGTTGCATCACGTGACCTGGTCTTGCTCTGGGGCCCAATGGTGGCATCACTCAGCCAGCACAGGGATTCAAGAGCAACTCCCTGAGTCGTACCCCTACCCCTCATAAATATTTTTTTTCTTGTTTAATAGTTTTTTCATCACTGCATAATTCTATATATATTATCTTATAGGTTTGATGTCTTTGTAATTATGTACATATATGTAAATAGTACATATAAACCTTTCTATGGGTAGGTGTGTCCAAACTTGTACAGTACTGGTACAGTAAAGTTACTAAGCACTGATGTCACCAAGCTAAAAGATCTAAATAGTATCTCGATTGTTTTGTTTACAGCACTATAAATCATTCCCTTAGCTAGGGGTAGAGCAGCAGGAAGTCCTGCAGTCCACCAGGCCAATCAGCTCTTTTAATTGCATGACAATTAAATGTAGGAAATTGGGGATCTTCAGCCTTCATAAATGTGTGCATCATGTTGTGTTTAATTCCGCCAGATTTGACTCGGAAACGTTAACGTTTCCGACCGCGCGTCAAGCGCGCAGTTTAATATGTTTGATAAGTAACTTATTCCAATCAAATTGAGTTAGTCAACATGTTTACAGCTTTCTCCTGAGAGAAAATGCTAATTTATATAACGCTTAACATTATTAACGGGGCAGCATCACATTTCCATGATTACTTTTTGCTTTGATGCAATCTACCATGAACGGTGTGAAGACCACAGAAAGCAGAATGAACCATCGAACATGACTCATTATTTAAGATAATGTGTTTTGAAATTTAACCTCCAGGGCAGAGAACTAACCTTTCCGTATTAAATTCAATAGATCCATATATTTATGGGATCATTATGTCGGATAAAGAAAGTACAGTAGATAAATGAATACTGCAGATCGAATTCCCAGACGTGAGAAGGATAAAAGTCGATTTTCTTTGATGTGATAATCTTTTAGTGACATGGTGGCTCGTGGGGTCACCCCACATCTCTAGCACTGAGGGTCCAATCCCACCCCCCACTCAGCAGGTTTCCAGGTATTTCCTCCCATTGGGCAAAGATTTGCAGCTTGGCACATGGTTGTCTCGAGAATTTCAAATCAAAGAATCTTCATTATCATCGTCTGTTTGATCATGTGCCATACAGTAATATGAAGTATCGTTCTCATCATAGTACAGAAAAAGTAATGAATAGAATATAAATACATAAGACACTTAAACATGACAATTTTTTATTTTCAGAATTTTTTTTATCTGTGACCATACTGGATGGAAATGACTGTAAATGTATTAATCAGTATTGTATATTTATTTATAGAATTTCACACCTGTTATGGGTCTTTAATGGGACAAACATGGATCAAGCTTTCAGATATTAAAGAAGAGCTGCTATTGCAGAGAGCTGTGATTTAATGCCAGGGCTCCTTATTCCAGTAAAAAATGTGCTATTGGGCCCAATCATCTGCGGCCCTGTTTTGAGGCTCCATAGATCAGGTGACTGTCACACACACACTCTGGCAGACAGACTGAGCATGGTGCAGTCCTTAGCAACGTTGCCCATCACCTTTGGGACCAGGGTTCATGGCTCCATGTGTGTGGAGTTTGCATGTTCTCTTTGTGTCATCAAAGGGAGGTAGTTATATTTGGTTAAAAGAAGGGGTATCCAGCTCCAGGCCTGGAGGGACAGAATCCAACATAGTTTGCAGATTCCCATGCTCAAACACATCTTAATCACCAAATTACCAGATTTAATTGGTATGTTTGAGCAGGGAAATCTGCAAACTGTGTTGGATTATGGTCCTCCAGGCACCCCTGCTGTAAACCTAACATAACTATCTCTCTATGATGACACAGGGAGACTCTTTGCTCGAATCACAACATTTATGGGTATTTTGACAACACCGATCCATCCAAAAAGCTTCTCCCTGCTTATTATGGTCAGGGATCACAGAGCCCAGAACTCATGCAATACGCAAACCCCACGCACAGAGAGCAGAGGTGGGATTTGAACCCCAAACCCTACCATGCCACTACAAAATACTGTGAAATAAACATTGTATTGTTGTTGTGGCTAGGTAGGGGGTGACACCCTGTACTGAGCCAGCATTCGGATAGGCTCCCAGGGTAAACAGGGCGTCTTCCCCCCATCCCCCAAACCACCCCCCCGGCCCACATCTACTGCTTACCATGAATGACAAACACAAGCGGTCTGTGACTTTGTATTTAATCGTAACGAGTGCAATTTTAATGTATTCTGCTTTTTATTGTGACTCATACCAAAGGTGCATTCACTTATAAATTGTCTTTTTGGCCTTCTGTAGTCCCACACATATCATTCTTGATGCAGGATTACTCACTTAGCCCCTGCAAATTCCCCCTCTGCTGCCTGTCTGGAACATCCAGCACTGGAACGGCCCGCCGCAGAAGGCAGGCCCCGACGGGACCCCCACCGCGCCAGGCCCAGCCAGCAGCAACGCCTCCACGCTTTCCTCCTGATTCGGGGGCCAGTTGTGGTCTAATTACAGTCCCCTAGCTGGGAATTAAATAAGAGAGCATTAAGGGAGTTCAGTTTAAAAGGCTATGGTATTAAAACCCCAATCAGGGTATTATAAATCCAGCAGTAATTTGGCACTGAAACGCAAAACTGGCTAATGTGCACTGGCGGAATTCTTTTTTTGTTCCAAATGATGCAGGATACAGTAATCTTAAAAGGAATAGATACATAGATAGATAGATAGATAGATACATAGATACATAGATAGAAAGGACAAAAGAGGGGTCAGTTTGTTGATTCAGGGACCCTAAAAGTCGCTTTTGGCCCTAATGCTCTCCAACCTCCCCTTGAGTGCAGTGACTGTTTGTGGCCAGTAGGGGGGCGGGGGTGGTAGCTGTTTAACTGCATGCCTATTGCTGAGTAACGGCCTCAGTCTGAAACGGAGCATGTCATAACCCCAGGTAAGCTGCAGGGCAGTCGCACGACGCAGTGTGTTAAACATGCGATAAAACGTGACAGAATGTAATGGCGCACTAAAGCTCTCCCCTGCCGGGCCGTGCCGCCGCTGACTCTGCCCTGTCGAAGCACTGCTTCGCCTGATATGCAGCCTCGTAAAAAAAAAAAAGCTTCCCTTCCTCCTCGCCGAGCTCCTCTGCTTAGCCACGACCACATGTTAATTAACTGTAATGTCGCCGAGGATAATTAAACCCGAGACTTGTTAGCGGCATGGGCAGATTTACACGTCTCACTTTACGGACTAAGGACGGCGTAGCCTGCTAGCTGACGCCTTGCCTCTTCACAGCATATTCTTAAGTTTTTAAGGAATTTTTTATTTGCTTATTTTTTCTGCTAGTACATAATAAAAAAAACATAAATAAAATTACAATTCAAAGAGAAAAAATTTAACGGTCACGTGCCCCAATGAGGTCCTTTAAAACTGCATGGCTGGACTAATGTGTCCTGACAATGTTCTCTCTCATATGTCACGTTTTAAATGACCTCAGTGAAAACGAGGCTTCTAGAAATTCAGTGAGATATATTAATATATTCCGCACTGCATGAATGGCGAGCCCTAGTTTATATGTAAATATATATTCAGGCATCCGAACTTTGGAAAATCCTTCATTACAGTTAGCGTAGCCTTTGTGGAGCGTGAATCGCATTAGCCTGTTTAAATATGCGCGGCGTATGGCCGTTTTACCGCGGCGTTGGCGGGATTACTCTGCCACCATATTATTCAGGACTGCGCAATAGCCAATTGTAAGTGGAAATTCAATTTGCTTTATCACCCAGATGGCAAAAGAGGCATTAACATGTACATTGTGTATTTTTTGGCGTGATACATTTTAACATGGCTCATCTTATTATACCTCGGTATTATTATCGCACCGTACACGGGGGCTGCCATCCCCTTTATTTTCATTCTGAGTGGCTCAATATTAGCATCTAAATAGCCACTGGATCCAATGAGTTGTCAGGGAAAAAATCCCTTTAATTAAAAGTAATCTGTTTTAATGTGCAGTGCTGACTGTTTAAGTTGCCTGATTCTGAAAGGATAGGGCACTAGGCAGTGTTCACCACTGAGGGGAAGCCAGTTTATCACAGGGCACTATGCAGGGTTCACCACTGTGGGTACAGGGCACCACTGATGAGATGCCAGTCAATCACAGGGCAATAGACTGGGTTCACCACTGAGGAAATGCCAGTCTATCACAGGGCACAGGGCAGGGTTCACTACTGAGGGGATACCAGTCTATCATAGGGCATTAGGCAGGGTACACAGATTAGGGGATACCAGTCTATCATAGGGCACTAGGCAGGGTACACAGGTTTGGCGATGCCAGTCTATCATAGGGCACTAGGCAGGGTACACAGATTAGGGGATGCCAGTCTATCATAGGGCACTAGGCAGGGAACACAGCTTAGGGGATGCCAGTCTATCAGTGGGTACTAGGCAGGGTAACAGCTTAGGGGATGCCAGTCTATCAGTGGGTACTAGGCAGGGTAACAGCTTAGGGGATGCCAGTATGTCACAGGGCACAGGGTCTGAGTCTGCACCCTGCTGTATGTGTGGGTTTCGTATTCTCTCCCCGTGTTATGGGGATAGCCAAGGCAGGCAGTGAGGGGGGCGGGTGCCTCTCCATGGGAATTACTGCCGTGCTATGGCCGTGCCCCCCCCTCTGCAATAGGCTGCTCTTCCGTGCCCCTCCTTCCTCCTTATATTATCTCCCCACGGGACAGACTCCACTTTACCCCCATGGTGGGTAAATGGTTGTAAGATGTATATATAAGAGAGGCAACTGTCTTTGCAAACTTGCAAACCATCAGCTATAATGATCAACACAATGGATGGGTCTCAAAATGACTTATCTGGGGGAATTTTTCTTTACATAATAAAATAAACTCTGCATTTAGGAACTCCTCAAAGTTTTTCTGTATAAGCACATTGCCTTCAACACATCCTGCTTCAGGAATTAAACGCGTCCATGCCTGATATCAAACACTTTAAATTACGTGCATTCACCTTATAAAAGGTCATTGCTTTCCTGGCAATGTGAAAGCCACCCCAGTGACAAAGAACTCAGTGTGAGTGAGAATCACACTTTTCAAGGGGTGTTTCTGGTTTTCTGAGTAGAATTACATCTGGTTTTTATCTAAATAAGAATCTTACTATTCCGGAATGATAAAAAGCTCTCATTTTGACCAAAATTGCTTTTAAGCAAAATCCACAAGGTCATCTAAAGGTAATAGTATTATGTGCAGCTATCAGGTCAAACCCTGTTAAAATGTTATTTCGATTATTTAAAAGCGTGGACAGCAATTATATCTGCATGGCAAAGACAATTTGATCAGACAGAAGATAAGGAATCCTTAAAAAAATGCTTGAAAAATATTACAAAATCAAACTCTTGATCAACAACACGTTATTTTTTCTGAGGTTTATACCATACTAAATAAACCAAACGTTTACTGTAATCTTGATATGATCTTTGAATATAAATTGAGTTAACTTAAGCATCACTGCATTATTAAAGTTGGAAGAGACAGTGAGCAGGTGCGCATGACATGGGAACCTGGCACCTGGCACCTGGCAACGTGTTGGTTTACAATACTGCCCCTTTCGGGGTTACACAAAACGGGGCAGGGTCGGGGTTCAGGCAAGTGTGCAGGTTTTAGGGTTGCACCGACACCGATACCAGTATCAGATATTGGTCCAATACTTTGTTAAAATACCCGTACTCGTATCGGAAATAAAGTGCCGATACCACGAGCCGGAAACTTAAGTTCGGAGATGCTGCCGACAAGTTTGTGTGAAATAGCTGTAAGTCTACCTGTAGATTTTCACTGAGAACAGTCAA
>JAODKN010000045.1:5963434-5977493 GCA_026774425.1 Petrocephalus zakoni
TCGGTGAAGATAGTTTGCAGTAAGTGATTAAGGATTCCATTGAATTTATCCCTTCAGAGCACATTACATGCAAATTAGTAAAGAGTGGCATATTATTTACTTGTGATTTGTGAATTCAAATGACGTCATCCCCCACCTCGTAATATGCTGATATTACACTTTATTTTTTTTCAAACATGAATAATAAAATACTTGACCATATAAACAGGTCCAACCAGGCTCATACTGGCCAGTCTAATTTGTCAATTTATTCAGTTCGCCTGCCAGTTACCGATAAATGTGTTAGGCAGAAAGGGTTAAAAACAGCTGTTTTCGACATTGGTAGCTAGCACTACCAGTCACAAGGATCAAACTAGTCACATATTGACCAGTCTGATTTGTGAATGTCTTCACAAATCAAATGTGGTCAATCAGTCACTGGTCAGTGGATGTATCCTGCAGGTAGTAGGAAAAGAGTTACACCTCTTTTATCCTCCTTAAGCACATGTTTTTTCGACAAAACATGGTTTGTAAAAGAATTTACCACAGAACCCAAAAGTGAAACATGCAAAAATAAACAAACAAATGTGCTAAATACATTAGTGATTTTTTTTTTCACACAACAGTGTTTGTCTAACACAAATGCATTTTTAATATGATTGACAGTGTGAGCTTTCCGGCACTAGCAGACAAATTGTGGACTGTGGGAAAAAAAATCACAAATCAGACTGATCAGTATGAGCCTGGTTGGACCCGTTTCTATGGTCATCTTTTTATTATTCACGTTTACAAATAAAAAGGCAATGTATAACATCTGAAGATATTATTGTCAAGATAAATTAAAAGGAATCATAAATTGTTCACTGCAAACATAGTACAAGCACAAAGAATTACAGTATGTGGAGGTGCACAGAGTGTCTACGGAAAGCAAATATAAGTGAATTTAAAAAGATCACTGTGTTTTTATATGCTAATTTGTCTGTTTTTTGGAGTCTAATATAGATATGTACCTGTACTATGTGTGTTGATTCTTTTAGAAAAACAGTTTGACTGATTCACACTTTATTGGCAGATAATGAGGTCCATTTGGCTGTTTATTTGAGGTAAATTTCTTTTTGTTGTTTTATAAATAAAGCACAAATATTTCAAATATCGCAATGAGATATTGCACAGTCCTAGTAGTGAATAAATTAGGAACAAAATATAAAACCTTAACCCAAACCTTGATCATTCCAAAACTACTTATATAAAGCTCAAGGTCACTGTGAGCTTTAAGTCTGAAATGGAGGTGTTTCCAGTTTTATTCTTACCTAGGAGATAACTTTGTGAAAGCTAACTTCATAGCTCAAGTAGGAGGTCATTATCATCACCAGCAGCTGACCAATCAATGTACTCCTTTCTAAAGAACAAGCAAGCTCATTGGCTGCTTTGATCACAAATATATCCATTCAATTAGCATTAAGAAAGGAGGGACACCAATGGGTTAGCTCTAAAGGCAGACAATTTTTAAACACATTGCCATAAAACTCTAAATTAAATAAATAAACAAACAAATATTTCAATGATTAATTAAATGCATCCTTTTATTCTAAAATTGATTCAGTGTATTACATTTCATAATAAAATGCCCATGCTTTACTTTTTTACCATCCATCCATCCATCCATTCTCTACTGCTTGTCGGGGTCAGGTCGCGGGGGCAGCATTCTAAGCAAGGAAACCCAGACTTCCCTCTCCCCGGCCACTTCGTCCAGCCCGAGACATTCCCCGGCCAGCCGAGTGACAAATGTCAAATGCAGTGGTAGCGATATAAGCATGACATATCGTATCGTAAGGGTTTAGTAAGGAGCACATAATCAGCTCATGACTAATAGAGGGAAGGCCGAAACAGTCACTGATATTGCATGTTCCTGTATTTCATGCAGTTACTATAATTGTTCATGATTTGTACTTCAACTTTGATTTATAACTGAGTTACTAAGTTACCTGGTCCTTCCTCAAATGTTTCTACCAATTTATTCCACTGTAGGCTCATCCAGTTCACCCCTACCAAAACCTACTGTACAGAACAGAACAGAATAACGTAACAGAAACTGAATTAACGTAAAACATTTAACTGGCATGATTCTTCTTAACATCATGTAAAAACACGGACCTGTGCTGCAGAGATTAGAGCAGAGGTTAAATAAGTAACAACAGGGACATGTATGGCGTTCGGGAAATTCACAGTGGGCAGGATCAGGAGGTGCTATAAATGGCCAATCGGCTGTGCGAACCCGTGATTGACGGCTCATGATAAACCAACATACTCAGGGGTCGAAAGCTTCATTTTTCCCATCACTTGAGAGCCAGCATTAAATCACAAAGGCTTAAATTAACACACACACTGCAGCGGTAAAGCACTCTGCACTTTTCTGTTAATCCACTTTTAAACATAAGTTAGAGGCATCAAAGTGACAAGCGATGTACTTTATCTATGTTATATATAGAATTTTTATTTTAAAGTAATTTCTCGGGGCTGCATGGTGACTCAGTAGGTAGCACTGTCATCTCATGCCTGCAGGGAGTTTGAAACCCACGTCTGTCTGTGTGAGGCTTCGCCTGACGATGGACCGGCACCCTGTCCAGGCTGCACCTCAGTCACCACCCCACGCCAGGGAATAGCCCACCGCCAAATGGATGATATATAAAGTTGTTCCTTTTTTGAAATGAATGCCTCTGCAGTGAGATTTATGAAGTCGAGTGGAAAATAACATTTTGAAAGGTGTATATCCTGCATAATTCAGGGCAACAGAGTATCAAAATGAATGCCTAGAACCACATCTATCTATCTATCTATCTATCTAATCTGTTTGTTTATTTGTTTAATCCACAACTTCTCGCATTATACACAAATGTACAGAGAAAGAAATATCTAACATACTGTATATAGCTGTTTCAGACAGCTCAGACAGTAGGTTTTGGCTTACATAATTGTTTGAGAGTTAAAATAGCAGGACTTCATACCCTGTCTTTTATTCAATAGCAGAATGTTATCTACAGTGTCATGGACTGCTCTTCCTAGTTCAGATAAACACTTCTTCCATCCAGCTACACACTGATAACTTGTCTTTGAGAGGATTCACAACAAATTGAACGCATCGAAACAAAACTGACCATTTTAAAAATTAAACTATTTTTTTTATGTCAGGCTTTATATTTATAATAATATTTTATGCATATTTTAATTGCTGTAAGTCACACCTGCACGTGTCTCCAGCCGGCAATGAAAAAGCAATGTTGCACTATATTTGTCGTGGTAATGGTTATTCATATCTATTTTTCTTGAAATGTTATTAATTAAAATTAAGGTAAGGTGTTGATGAAGCAGTTTTGCCCCTGTGGAGGTTTTAATTCCGAAATTGTTTCTTCAGAATTATTATGAGTTTTGCTCTGTTATCTCTCTGGTTTCACATTAGAGTTTGGAATTAAAATGAAAGCTAAATTCGGATGCATATCATTTGCTGAGCCGTGAAAAATGTGAAATGTAACTAAAGTCTTCTGGCCTTGAGCCATTTCCTCATTAATACATTATTTGTGATCACTAGTCGATTTTCTGCCCCTAAGATGAATTTACGATAGATTATTATAAACATGATTAATGAAAAAGTCATGTGATTTTATAGTTTATATCCATCCATCCATCCATCCATTTCCTACCGCTTTTCTGGGTCAGGTAGTGGGGGCAGCATTCTAAGCAGGGAAACCCAGACCTCCCTCTCCTTGACCACTTCATCCCGCTCTTCCGGGGGAATTTTGAGGCATTCCCAGGCCAGCCGAGAGATATATTCTATATATACACTGCTCCTCCTGAATCTGAGGTCCAGGACCCCCGAATAGACCTTATCAGGGACGCTGAGGCGTGTGATCCCCCTGTAGTTGGAACACACCCTCCGATCCCCTTTCTTAAAGAGGGGGACCACCACCTCAGTCTGTTAATCCAGAGGCACTACCCCCAATGTCCACGCAATGCTGCAGATGCGTGTCAGCCAGGACAGCTCTACAACATCCAGAGCCGGGGCCCGGCCACCGAGGACCTTTTTAACCACCTCAGCAACCTCTGCCCCAGAGATAGGGGAGTCCACCCCCAAGTCCCCAGAATCCGATTCCTCATTGGAAGGCGTGTCAGTGGGATTGAGGAGGTCTTCAGAGTACATGTATTCCTTCCAACGACCCACAATGTCTCTAGTTGAGGTCAGCAGTACCCCATCCCCACCATAAACAGTGTTTATGCTTCACCGCTTTCCTGCCCTGAGCCACCGGATGGTGGACCAGAATTTCTTCGAAGCCGTCGAGAAGTCGTTCTCCATGGCCTCACCAAATACTTCCGACACCCGAGTTTTTGCTTCAGCAACCGCCAAAGCCGTGTTCAGCTTGGCCCACCGGTACCAATCAGCTGCCTCAGGAGTCCCACAAGCCAAAAAGGCCCAGTAGGATTCCTTCTTCAGCTTGACAGCATCCCTCACCTTATGTTTGAACATGGTGTTCATTATGGACAATCCGTGACCAGCACTGAAGTCCAATAACAAAATACAGCTCGGGTTCAGATAGGGGGGGCTGTTCCTCCCAATCACCCCACTCCAGGTCTCACTGTCATTGCCCATGTGGGCATTGAAGTCCCCCAGCAGAACAAGAGAGTCCCCAGGAGGAATGCTCTCCAACACCCCCTCCAAGGACTCCAAAAAGGGTGGGTATTCTGAACTTCCATTTGGTGCATGAGCACAAACAACAGTCAGGACCCGTCCCCCCACCCGAAGGCGAAGGGAGGCCACCCTCTCGTCCACTGGGGTAAACCCCAATGTACAGGCGCCCAGCCAGGGGGCAATAAGTATGCCCACTCCTGCGCAACGTCTCTCTCCGTGAGCAACTCCAGAGTGGAAGAGTGTCCAACCCCCCTCAAGGAGACTGATTCCAGAGCCCAAGCCATGCGTCGACGTGAGCCCGACTATATCTAGTCGGAACCTCTTAACCTTGCGCACCAGCTCAGGCTCCTTCCCCGCCAGAGAGGTGACATTCCATGTCCCTAGAGCTAGCTTCTGCAGCAGAGGATCGGACCGCCAAGGTCCCCACCTTCGGCCACTGCCCAGCTCCTAGGATCACTGGAACACGCAAACCCCTCCACTACGGTAAGTTGTCGGCTCATGGAGGGCCAACAGATACTGTACATATAAATATAAAATATATAAAATATATAATATGTATAACATATATTTAGCATTTTTAATGTAGGTTGATCATTTTGTGGCACCTATGTCCTACCTCCTCAGGGACTCTAGCCCCAACATTACAGGGCACTCTTGTTAGGGAAGCATATTCTCAAAAACATAAATTAATAACATAACTCACATGAGATTCTAACCCCTTCCTCAGGGGACTCTAATCACTTCCTCACCGGGGAATCTAGCCCCTTCCTCGCTGGGGACTCTAGCTTCTACCTCACTGGGGAAACTAGCCCCTTCCTCCCTTGGTATTCTAGCCTCTACATCAAAGGGGACCCTAATGCTGTGTTCACACCGTGAGCGGCAAGAGTGTCAAAGTGACTGGAAGTCATTCATTCTCTATGGGAGGGCGCGGCCCGACGTGATCTGGGAGGCGAGAGTGTCCAAACGAAGTTGAAGTTGATGAGGTCAATTTTATGGCAACGACCTGTGATGCGGTTTGGTGGCAACCAATGGGAATGTAGAGATGCTCCACTAAAGAGAGCTCCACATAACACAAGCATGTAAACATTTGTTCCGACCCAACAGTTCCCAAGCACAATAGGGGAAAAAGTGTATGGAATGCCATCGGGGTATACACCGTGAGACAAAATACGTCAAAATACAGGACTCTATCCCCTAAAAATTTTTTTTGACGTGTAGCTGTTTGCGTGGAGGGACGTAAATTAAAATCAGGCATAGACTAAAATATGTATGTTTTTGTGAAAGGAAAGCAAAATGCATAAAAATTTTGGCACTATAACATTTAAAACAATGTGAATCGTCTGTAACTTTAACGTTATTTATTTATAACAATAGTGTTTGTCTTAAAATAATTTTATGTGCTTTGACAAATATCCCATCGGCAGTCGGCACAAAGACAAAAAGCTACACGTTTAGTTCTCAGAGCCTAGCATTCTGAGTTGCCTTGTCCCCGCCCACTCCATGACGTCAGAGAGCATCTCCGGCGTTGGCTAGCATTGCGTGCAAGGCGGCAAAAGCGACCACTGGCGTCTTTGCCACTTGCAGTGTGAACGTAGCATTACCCCTTCCGCAACTACCTCACAGGGGGGTCTAACCCCTTCCTCACAGGAGATTCTAGCCCCTACCTCCCTGGGGACTCTAGCCTCTACCTCACAAGGGACTCTAACCATTACCTCACAGGGGACTTGAACCCCTTCCTCACAAGGGCTTCTAGCCCACATCTCACAGGGGACTCTAACCCCTACCTCCTCGGGGAATCTCACCCCTTCCTCACAGCAGATTTTAGCCCCTACCTCACAGGGGACTCTCAGCCCTTCCTCACAGGGGACTCCAACCCTTAGCTTACAGGGAACTTTTGCTCTGATCTCACGGGAGCCTCTAGCCCCAACCTCCATGGGACTCTAGCCCCTACCTGACAGGGGATTCTAGCCTGCATCTCATTGGGGACTGTTGTCCTTACCTTGCAGGGGACTCTAACCTCATCCTCACATGAGACACTAATCCTAACAGAAGACTCTAAACCTAACCTCCCTGGGGAGTCTAGCCCCTACTTGAGAGGGGATTCTAGCCCCTATCTCATTGGAGACCCTTGTTCCGACCATGTAGGGGACTACAACCCCTTCCTCACAGGGCACTGTAACCGCTACTCCACAAGGGACTTCAGACACTTACTCACAGGGCAGTCTAACCCCTTCCTCACAGGGGACGCTAACGTCTACCTCCAAGCAAACTCTAACCCCTACCTCAAAGGCGGCTCTAACCCCTTACTCACAGGGGACTCTAACCCCTACCTCACATGTGACTCTAACTCCTACCTCCTTAGGGATTCTAACCCCTTCCTCACAGGAAACTCTAACCCCTACCTAACAAGGCACTCTACCCACTACCTCACAGGGGACTACCTCCTCTGGGAGTCTATCCCCGTCCACACAGGTGATTCTTGCCCCTACCTCCCTGGGGACTGTAGCCTCTACCTCACTGTGGAATCTAGGCCCTACCTCCCTGGGGACTATAGCCTCTACCTCACAGGGGACTCTAACCCTTTCCTTATGGGGACTCTAACCACTACCTCACGGGGGAGTCTAACCCCTACCTCACAGGGACTCCAGCCTTTAACTCCCTGGGGACTCTAGCCCCTACTTCACTGGGGATGTGAACCACTACCTCACAGGGGACTCTAACCCCTACTTCATAGGTGAATTCAACTCCTAGCTCACAGGGGAATCTAAGGTCACTTTTCCACTGCACAAAGTTTGGTACTTTGACTTCTGGTCGAGTACCAGTACCAAAAAGTCAAGTACTGAAAGTGCCAAACCAGTTGGGATACTTCTTTAGTACTTTCGGTACTTTGGGCCGTAACTTGCAGCACTTTCGCTGTCAATTGGTTATGCAAATAGCCCGATTCTGAAACACAATGTGTCTTGACAAACATACGAACTCAGAAAACAGCAATAAACGAAGTAAAAAAAATAATAATTGCGATCTGGTTGGAAGAACAGATACAACAAGATCTGGACGGCATAACAAGAAATTTAAGAAGTATTTTATTTAATATACAGTCTACTACTGCAGCACGGTACCGGAGAGTCTCCAGATATAGCAACATGATTTTGTTGTAATAAATATTGGGGTATTTATGAGTTAGTTAACATAAAATAAAAAAAGGGTCAGAATGATTATGATTGTCTCAGAAAACGGCGTCAGCGCCCAAGCAAAAGCACTGGAGGTAAACTTTATTTTAGATATAAATATAATATATGCAAGGAATAATCATTCAAATTGCAAAGTTAGCTAAGCCTTTTCCCTATGCCAGAGTAAAAATGTTTTAGCAAAACATTAACCCCCTGTGCTGTCCGTAATGTCTGTATAAAACCGAAAGTAAGAAAAAGTCTGATCTTAATGTAACTCACTAGCGATGTAAGAACTGCATGTGCATAACATGTGATGTTAGATTTAATATCCAACATTGTTCAGCTGTACACTACAGCCATTGTTCGAATTCAGTACGTAATGCCCCGCTTCACGTTGTTTTTTTATTCAGCGCCGGTACCAGTTTTTACGGAAGTGGAAAAGCATTTTGAGAAAAGAAACACGGTGCTGTGTGGTGTGACGTTGTCACTCATGGGCGGTTACCGATTATCATTTGGTGCCAGTACCAGCCAGTGGAAAACCAACACAAAGGAAGTACCGAAAGTACCAAAAGTATCGAAAGTACCAAACTTAGTGCGGTGGAAAAACCCCCTAACTCTTAGCTTACAGAGGACTCTTGTCCCAGCCTCATAGGGGCCTCTAGCGCCAACCTCCCTGGGGGCTCTAGTCCGTACCTCACAGGGGATTCTAGTCTGCACCTCATCGGGGTCTCTAGCCCCTACTTCACAAGGAACTCTAACCCCAAGCTCCCTGGGGACTCTAGCCCCTATCTCCCAGGGGACTCTAGCCCCTAGCTCTCTGGGGACTCTTTCCCCTACCTCTCAGTGGACACTAAGTCCTACTGCACCAGGGACTCTAGCCCATACCTCACATGCACCTCTAGCCCATACCTCACATGGGGACTCTAGCCTCTTCCTCACATGGGACTCTAACCCCTTCCTCACAGGAGACGCTAGCCCCTACCTCAAAGAGAACTCTTGTCCCTATCTCACAGGCACCTCTAGCCCATACCTCACAGGACACTCCAGCCTCTTCTTCACATGGGACTCTAACCCCTTCCTCACAGGAGACGCTAGCCCCTACAGTACCTCACAGAGAACAGGCAGCTCTAGCCCCTATCTCTTGTTGGGAAAGCGAGCCCTCATATTCTCAAAAAAATAAATGAATAAAATAACAAAATAACATAATAATCATTACAATATGTGCACAAAATAATAAAATAACCGTTTTATGGGAGATAGTTTCAGAGTTTGAGATCATCGTGACTAAAAGCTGCCTCCTTCTTCCTCAGTTGTGTTTTAGGAATAATCAGCAAATTTCCCCAGATGATCTGAGACATACATCACAATCATATCACTGAGGCACGACGAAGCAGGACCATGTAAATATTTTAAATCAATCATAAGAGCCAACGGAAGCCAGTGCAGTGATGTAAGAGTAGGTGTGATGTGATCCCTGCGACCGGTGCGTGTTAACACTCTGGCAGCGGCATTTTGGACACGTTGTCCAGAAATACATTTCCTAGGTAGATCAGACGGGAGTGCATTGTAGTAATCTATTTTATTTGAAACAAAAGCATGTATTAGTTTTTCACAATCAGCATTATGACGGTGATAGTATGCTGTTTTGCAGACATCGCTGATATGGATATTAAAGCTATGGTCACCTTTGAAAAGGACTCTGGGGTTTCTAACTTGTTGTTTGGACTTCAGACCCATTGATTCTAAGTACACCAGTATATCCTTCCTCTGAACTTCATTTTCAGCAATAAGAATCAGACAGACATACAGCTCTGGATAAAATAAGAGACCACAGCAAAACATTTAGTTTCACTAATTTCTCAATGTATGGGTTTGTTTATGTTTAAAGTATAGATTTTTTTGCAAACTCCAGCCTGGCTCATCTCTGCTTTTCATTAATGAAGGGCGTCTGCAGTGCTTCAGACCTGCTTCTAGGAGCCTGTTAAGAACTGTCCTAGCTGTGCACCTAACTGTGTACACTTAATGTTTCCCATTCCTGTTGAAGGTCACTTGAGGTCATCCTCCAATTTAAGAGGCACTGCCAGAAAAGTTGATGGCCATCTCTGGCATTTTTTTCCAGAACTGTAGGTGTGTATTATTGACAGTGGTAGCATGTAGAGGTTAAATCATATAGGATCAAAAGTTGAGCACAGGAGGACTGCAATAACAGTTGCAAACTACTCGATTTTTTGAGACACAGGTATCAAGTGCAACATAGTATTCACGCCCACTTACAGTAGGTATATAGATTGTAGTTGAAAGGCCAACCTAGGTATGCAGCTGGTTCAGCAGAATCTCATGGTCTGTAGTAGGGATGCAAAGGTTTTCAGTATTTTATCGAACTGTTCAGTACGCCCTGTTCGGTTCGATACACCCAGGTGAACTGCAATAGATCGGTATGCCTGACATTAAACTTTGTTTTTTAAAATGTGGTCATTGTGCACACATTCTGTACATTTGGAAATAATCAGGACTGCTTAGGACCAGGGGGAGTGTTTTCTCTGTAGCTCCGTTCAGAGTGTCTCCACAACCAATCATAATTTCCCTGAATTTCCCAGGAGCCTATCAGCGCTCTGAATGCAAATGCTGCAGAAGTGAGGGGAAAGTAAACAAAACTTTTCCCGGTTGCTTGACCGTGGTGACTGAACATGAAACAGAGAAAAGGAAATATGAAAAGGCACAAAATTGCTTTGCAGCTATTGGCTACTCGACAGGTAACACATCCAATATGTCGGCTCATTTACTTCGCCATCACCCGGCTGTACCCATAAGTGGAGCAGCAAGCAGAGTTGGTTTGTCAGCTAAAACGCAACCATCTCGTTATAGTATCCCCTCCCCCACACATTTCAGCTGCAAAGTGATTCCAGAACTGTACGGAGTATTTAGGAGTGAAGCTGAAATCGACCTGAGACAAACATTGCCTGTTTTTGTAAGTATTTGTTTTTATAATACATTTTGTGATTTGACTTCATCTGTGCCTTTAATTAATTTCACATTTAATATTGTCTCTGCAAGTGTGAGTAGTAGCACCTCATTCATTTGAAATAGCAAAATCAAAGAACCCGTTAGAGCTATACTGAAACTGTACCATTGCCGTGTCCCAAAAACCGCGATATGTACTGAACCGTGGGCATCCCTGGTCTGTAGTGTCAAAGGCAGCACTGATATCTCGAAGAACAAGCTTGGAGAGGTTTCCTCCGTTTAACCTTCAATCACTTAGCACTCTGAGATGATTGGTTTCTGCTTGAAAGCCAGACTGAAACACTTCATGGGCATTATTAGTGTTAAGATAATCAATCAACTGAACAGACAACTTTCTCAATTATTTTTAGCAAGAAATGCAAGGTTACAGATTGGCCTATAATCACTAAACACAGTGCCATCAAGATTACTGAAATTTAGGCCTGGCAATAGCAGTTTTAAGACATTGTGGGAAAAAATCTTTCTTTCAGAGAAAGATTAACAATATTCATAACATCTGCTGAAAACACGCTTAGAACGTATTTTAAAAACTTTTTGGGAAGGGGATCGAGACTGCAGCTTGACGAGTTTAGAAGTTACATAACTTTGATAAGTGACAGATTACTTTGCGCAGAATCGTGTGGTGGATTAATGTCCAGGTTTTGAGGAAGAGAATGCCCTATGTTTTCCCATAAGCCCCAATTTTATCACTGAAGAAGACTGCAAACTCCTCGCATTTATCAACTGTAAGAAGCTCAGATGAGATGTGTGGTGAGGGCTAATCAATCTATCAAAAGTACTAGAAATGAATTTGGGTCCTTGTTATTTTCTATCACATTTGCACAGTTAATATCACAATGAAGCATTAGCTTTGTAAGCTTCCATTATCTTTCTGTGTGTCTGCAGTAGCTCTTAGTTTTTCTTAGTCTTTTTGAGTTTTGGAAGGCTTATTCACACTTGTCACACATACTGTATATGAAGTCCACTTAGCACCCGTTGCAGGTTATTTAAACGATTTGCCATGCTTACCAGTCACAATGATACATTATACGGATAAAAGTATTGGGACACATTGAATTCAGGTGTTTTAATCAGACCAATTGCCACAGGTATATAAAGTCAAGCACTTTGCCATGCAGGCAGCTTTACAAACATTTTAGAAAGAATGCATCATTCTGAAAAGCTCAGTGAATTCAACCATGGTGATATCATAGGATTCCAACGTTACTTTTGCTGACTCAGTAAAGTACCAAAAGTCCGTTACTTCTTTGGTGTTGGTTTTCCACTGCCGTAAAAACTGGTACCGGCGCTGAATAATTTTGTAATTTTGCACTTTGTTCTGAATCCGAAAAATGGCTGTAGTATGCAGCTGGACCATGTTGTATATTAAATCTAAACATCGCATGTTATGCACATGCAGTTCTTACATCACTAGTGAGTTACATTAAGATCAGAATGTTTCTTGCTTTCGGTTTTATACGGACATTACGGACAGCACCGGGGGTTAATGTTTTGCTAAACATTTGTACTTTGGCATAGGGAAAAAGCTTAGCTAACTCTGCAATTTTAATGATTATTCCTTGCATATATTATATTTATATCCAATATATGTTTTTAAAATCAGTTTAAAGTTGACCTTCGCTGCTTACCCAGATAGCACATATACGTTGAAATGACGCTAATTCCATATCAGACAAAAAGATTGAATCAACGTTGATCTTCAATGTTGACTTAGCATTGATCTTGCTCGTTGACAAGGCCATCTATCCAACGTTTAAAAATCAACCATTTGTGATGAGGATTCAACATTGTTTCAATACTATTTTGGCAACTTTTTTATCCATTGTTGAATTAGTGTATGTTGAATCAATATTGGGTTAAAATTGTTTCACAAGTGAATCAATGTTGAAATTATATTATATCCAACAGGGCTTTCTTAAGCTTAATAAAAAATAACATTTACAAATATTCAAATTGAAAACAATTTATTATTCATAACACATATATACATTCACAGAAAAATAGAACAATGGTAGTAATTTGATAACAACAAAAACATTGAAGTGCTTACTGACCCGGCAAACCCAAATCTATCCATCTTCCAACCTGCATATCCTTTCTGGGTTGGGGGGGTCTGGAGCCAATCCTGGACACAATGGGCACAAGGTGTGGAACAACCCAGGACCATTCACAATTTAATAACTGTTTTTGGACTGTGGTGGGGACCTGGAGGAAAACCCCACGACGACATGGGGAGAACAAGCAAACTCCACACACATGCAACCGGGGTGGGATTTGAACCCAGAGGTGTGAGGCAACAGTGCTAGCCACTGCACCACCGTGCTGCCCCCACCCACTTCTCTTTTGTTATCTTTTTGCACCTCCCTGATGGCATATCAAAGCCATTTCTTCACAACATCACTGAAAATATGATGGGTCACTTCTTTGTAGTGGTGCCATAGAGCCTATATTTGCTTATATTTTGCTTATATTTATTTGGAATTGACAACTAATGGCATGAAATGTAGTTAAGCGCCCAAGAAAAACTGTAAAACGTAATGCGTATATCAATATTGATTTCACCACTGAAGAACCCTCCATAAATCAATGTTGATTCATCATCCCTGAGCATACACTACTCACAATAAGTTAGGGATATTGTTATTTACATGAGTGTTTTTCCTATTTGCTCTGAATTTTTATGAAATAAGTAGAAGTTCCCTTTGATATTACTAATAATGTATGAAGAAACACCATTTTCATTAGTCTAATATGAATTACCCCAAAAATTTAGACAATAACAGGGATAGCCCCAAATAACAAAAATTTGGCAATGTCAGTAGCGGGTGTTTCCACCATTTGCCGCAATGACAGTGACGTCTCATGCTCCTCACTAGCCTCATGATGTTGTTCTGAGGCAATGCATTCCACAAGTGCTACACACAGGTCTGCCAGGTCACGTGGGGGTGGGGTACGATCATCCAGTCTCTGCTTCAACCGGTCCCAGACGTGCTCTATGGGGTGCAGGTCAGGGGACATTGATGGCCATACCATATGAGGCACTCCAACTTCCTGAAGTTGAGCTGTGACAATTCTGCCACAATGTGGTGGAGCATTATCATCCATGAACAGAAAGTTGGGGGTGTGCTGGCGGAACTGGGGGATGATGATGGGTTCTATGATGTCTCTGAGGTAAGAACGTGCAGTGACTGAGCCATGTACAATAACC